>QDHC01003452.1:158564-175811 GCA_013186455.1 Papilio dardanus tibullus | reverse complement strand
GATAGTATTTTAGTCGAGTAGCAAGTAGCAAGTATCCGAAGAAAGGATTTACTAATCTATTCTACTAAAATGTTTCTGTTCGGAAACGATTGGTTACTAAATTACTACTTTAGTGCGTAGGTTTAGGCTTAAAAGAGTCCAAACAGTAGTAAATCCCTTGTTCGGATAAATGCTACTTGCTACTCGACTAAAATACTATCTGAGGTGCGTTCAAAGCTTAATGGTAGAAAATAAAATTAGATGCCAATAACATTACAGGCGCGGGTAAACGGAACAAAGTAAAAGCTATCATTTCTGAGTCATATCCATATTATAGAGATCAGTGACTCATTCGACTTTCAAATGTTTGGAATAGCAGTATTCTTTATTGATCGATTTACCTTTTAGTAAAAATAAAATGGTTGTTTTGAATAAGAATATTGTTATTTAAAACGCTTTAACAAAGTAGCGTGAGGGAAAAAGAAATTTAAACTAAAAAGCAGTGTTAAGGAAACTCAGTACTGTGGGCTTACCCAAGATGCTTTTCGATCGGCGATGTCGCTAATGGAATCGACAAAAATGTATGAAACTGACATTGACATTCGATAAAATCATGTGATTGTCACGTGTGAGCTATCGAACGTCAATGTCATTTTCATACAAATTTGTCGATTCCATCAGCGACATCGCGGATCGAAAAGCATGTTGGGTAAGCCCACTGTAATCAAGGTAGTAATATCGAAAGAGGGTCCCGTAATGTGGATAAGGCAGGTATGAGAAATCCAAACTAAGCGACAGTTTGAGTTACTTACTTCGAGTACATCAGTATTTTAAGTCAGAAGCGGAGCACTAAAATAAGAAAGATCAGCCCTATTTATCATCACGAAACGAAGAATATTTTACGCTTCACGTTTTCAGACCGAGTAAACAGCACGTTACCAAGAGACAATTGTCAAGTCAACTGTCAAAACTCTTCGAGCCATTGGCCGATACTTAAGTAGCGAAGACCGGTGACTAGTGCTTCCCTGCGAATTGTAACGATTATAAGTTCGAACTTAGGAAAATTATTGTTTATAAAATATAAAAAATACTTGAGTCCTTACTTTTGCTCAAGAATAAATGCTTGCTCGATATATACGAGCGGAATGTGAATTTCTCGTCTATAAAACAAAATATAGTTGGTAAGAATTCTACGCTCAATGTAATTACTTCATTAAAAAGTGCTCAAAGCAACAAGTTATGACTCGTTTATAAATACGACGGTAAAAGTATGCACTAACTTAATTACATTTACTAGAATTTTCGTTATCTGTATTTCTACAAAGTGAACAGTGGGGTTACCCAACATGCTTTTCCATCCGCGTTGTCGCTGATGGAATCGACAAATTTGTGTGATAATGACATTGACGTTCGATATCTCCACACGTGACAATCACATGATTTTATCGAATGTCAATATCAGTTTCATACTTTTTTGTCGATTCCATCAGCGACATCGCCGATCGAAAAGCATCTTGGGTAAGCCCACAAATCTCTAGAGTTAAATGTATTGGATACAACCGTTTGTTTTATTGCAATCAAGATTTTACATAAAAAATAAGTTTACAAAAGTGTGAAATGTATCTCGAAAGTGTATACTTAATGTATTAAAAAACGTTACAATTTTATGTACACTGTTTGTTTAGTCCATTCCTTTATACTCTAAGCAATCAAGTAATGGAAGACAATTGCAAAGAATTTTTTTGAAATCATTTTAAGATACGATTTTCTTGGAATGCATCTTGAATCTCGCAAAAGGTTTTTGTATTATTAAAAATACTTTTTTGTAGTTATTAACATTTTTAGGGTGTGTTAATCCGGGTTTAGTTTAAATAAATATAATTTGGTAAGTATTTATTGAAAGATACTTTTTATAATTTCTACCAATTTGGAAGATTAAATTTTCATTTAATTTTTCAAACTAAAAGAATGTAGCAGTTGGTTGACATATTGGAATTATGTTAAAGCTTTATAGTGGAGGTCTACAACTTAGACAAAGAAGACTATAGACCGCTGGATATACTTGTCTCATTCACACAAGAAAAAAGGAGGACTTATTTCCCAGTCCTGTAAAAGAACGAGATAGAATGCACTAACTTCTGTTTCACCCGGCGTGCCGGTTTTTTATATGGCGGCACTTCGGTATGACTTTGCCTTTTTTTGTCAGCGTTTTATCATCATTTTTTTAATATAAAAGTTAACAATTCTTATTGTAAATAAATTGTGAACTATTAGTGCAATGTCACTTCACATAAACATGGTGCGTTGTAGTGTTTTGGGGTGTAAAAGTGGCAGTGAAATATACATGTCCTACATGTTTGTCCCTTTCGGTGGCACGCTGGTCAGCGGTCTTATATATTAATAGTCTAAGGTCTACAAGGATATTATGCTTTATGTGAAGTGACATTGCACTAATAGTTCAAAATTTGTTTACAATAAGAATTGTTAACTTTTTTATAAAAAAAATGGTGATAAAACGCTGACAGAAAAGGCATTTTGGGCATACCGAAGTGCCGCCATATAAAAAACCGGCACGCCGGGTGAAACAGAAGATAGTACATTCTATCTCGTTCTTTTTACAAGACAGCGAAATAAGTCCTTCTTTTTTCTTGTGTGAATGAGACAAGTATATCCAGCGGTCTATAGTCTTCTTTGTCTAAGATATTATGGCACTCGGAAAATATGTGAACTAACAATGTCATCTTCACATTTTAACCAATCAGGGAAAGGCAGCTGACGGATTTTGAAAGAAGTTAAGAAATGTTTACCTATTGTTATCGCTAAAACTTTGTAGACGCACCCGTGTCAATGTCAAAAAAGTGCCAAAATACCTTTGTAGTGCTATATTTCAGTTTTCTAGGTTATTAATTAAGCGAATGGAAATCATTGGGATGCCTATAACTTTTTTGAAGTCTAGACAAGTCCAACTAAGACTACGTCATGCATTTAAATTGCATATTAATACTTGGTGCTTGGTTGGATTACGTCAAACTTACTTGCTTGGACTTTAAAGATTATGGTAAATGCTAAAATTGTCTATACAAAAAACTAGCTGTTGTGCGCGACTTCGTCTTCGTGGAATCAAATAATATAGCCTATGTTACTCACGGATAATGTAGCTTTCTAACGGTGAAGGAATTTTTGAAATCAGCTCAGTGGTTTCTGAGTTATTTCGATATATACAAAAATACAAATATTCAAAAATACAAAGTGTCTCTCTTTATAATATTAATATAGATGTTATGCCTTTTAATAATTTGATCATAATGATTAGTTCTGTCCTTTGAAATGTTTGTTTTAATTAATCGTTTATCTAAGTAACTTAAATACCACAGAAAGAGAAAGATATAGAAATGGCTATAGCGTATACGGTTAAGGGACAAAAAATGCCTTAGACTACGTCATACGTATGTTGTGTGTGCATCACTACGGTTCTAAACCAATAATATCGTGTCTTAAACCTTTGCCTGGGACGTAAGAAAAATTAGTTCACCGAAAATACGTTTGGAGCGCCACAATACTATATGATACGTCATATTTGCTTGGGTCATATTTCTGGACCTAAACAAACAAATTCGTATACAGAGAAAGTGACCAAAGATCTATGTCGCTGTCTCTGTCACATTACGTATAATTCGTATAAATGTGTCTCAGTTGATGTCAGTATGACATATGTCATGTTTAATCTGGTTCTTTTACTCTATGTTAAGTACTAAGTTAAGATGTAATCAAAACGACTTGTTAACAAGTTCGGAGTGTACCAAAACTTGATTACACTTCATTTTCAGAATCGATTGTGATTCTTTTAGAAGCCCTAGAAGTATACTTTGGTATCAATTACTCTGCCGTTAACTCTTGTACGCACCAGGATAGTATTATAGTCGAGTAGCAAGTCATTGAATAACTAAACGTGTCCGAACAGCGACACTATAGTAGAGTAGATTAGTAAATCCTCTATTCGGATATTTGCTACTTGACAATGACTAAAATACCCTCCTGGTGCGAACAAGGTTCAGAGACAGAAATTTCTTTTCCGTAGTTTCTTGATGGTCACAATATTCCAGGTCTATATATTATATTTACAATATCGTATGTTTATTTGTTAAGCATTTTTGTGTTTAGATGGATGCTAGAAAGTATCTCCGGGACGGAGAAATCTTGGTGAATTTTTCACAGGTAAAGAACAAAACCACATAGAGTTCTTACTTACAAAGTTCTTCTTTCAATTCCACAAGGACCGAGTCAGAGGCAAAATATAGTTTTTATATATCTAAACCTAATTTACAGGATAATAAAATAAATAAAATTGATCTTCTAGCTTCAATCTTGTTTAATAATATATAAAAGATTTTATGGAAAACATTCGACGCACGTTTTTGCTGACTGTACAGTAATGAGGCCAATTCAACAGTTACTTCGTCGTAGCACGTACGGGTGTGTTTTGCTTAGTTAAGTCGATGTTAACTAACTAATGTTAATGAAAAACACAATAACTACATATATATTTACAGCTATAGTTGGCGACTATATTCGTGTGGAATTAAAAAGTATAGCCTATGTTACTCGGGGATAATGTAGCTTTCTAATGGTTAATGAATTTTTAAAATCAACCCAGTAGTTCTTGAGTTATTTCAATACATACAAAAATACAATGTTTTTCTCTTTATATCTATTTATATTTTATACTAAATAATATTATAAAGAGAGAAACTTTATATTTTTGAATTTTTGTATGTAATGAAATAACTCAAGAACTAATTGGCCGATTTCACCAATTCTTTCACCATTAGAAAGCTACATTATCCTACTAGCATAGGATAATGGCTAATTTAATTCCACGTGGACGGAGTCGCGCACAACAGCTAGTATTAGTATAGATTTACGCTCTGAAATTCATTTTAAATTAATCAAGAGAGTTAACCGTTAGCAAAACATAATTAGAATTTAAATATTGATACTTTATAATAAATTGCTTTATTAAACGCGGAAAAACAAGGCTTTTAAATGATTTAACCGAACTAGAATCTCCAATCGTTTGTTTTCAAATAAGAAATCACCAACTTAATTAATTCGTTAACTGGTATGCCCTGATGTCACGGATAGTTTTATCTCTGTTTACTGATAAATAGAATTAGTTCAATACATAAACACAGTGGTTGAATACATCAGAATAACATTTACGTAAGCAATAAGGTACAATCTGGTTAAATAGCGGTGTTATCTTAAGTACGGGCGTTTAAAAATTTCGCACGCATGACGACGACGTGGTACAATAACCATTAAGTTCCAGCTAGCTAAATGTGGACGTCCCTTGCATCAATGTGCGAAAAGGCAAAGATCAGGGAGGATTTTAATAGTGGTAGAGCCCGCTGTAACATCTTCGCACAATTTTGGCCGGCTCATCCGATGAAATACCTCGTCCACACAGAAGAGAGGCAGGCGACAGAAGTAGCAAACGAGCAAGCGGCTACTTGGATTCGCTGAAATAGTGAACCGGCCGCTGCCCATAGACATCTGCGATTGTAAATGCGTAGCCTACCCTTAATCTACGGAGGAGGAGTCGCACAGCAAGAGAATTACTCTTCCTATACGTCCCCTCCCCTGTCATATCCACTTCCCCTTCCAAAAATTTCTTTATAGGAAAAGGATAGGAAGGGAAAGTGAACTAAAATTAGGCCACCGGTACCACACTCATCAGACGAAACACGGA
Source organism: Papilio dardanus tibullus (assembly GCA_013186455.1). Taxonomy (NCBI): domain Eukaryota; kingdom Metazoa; phylum Arthropoda; class Insecta; order Lepidoptera; family Papilionidae; genus Papilio; species Papilio dardanus. The sequence continues at coordinate 170,083 of QDHC01003452.1, read as the reverse complement.
ATAGCTTTTTGAACACAAACATATTCATTTATTTGATTTTCTATCTAATTTCGTTTTGATATATAAGGTGTAAATACACATATTTTTTCCTGGTGTAAAGACAGCTACAGACCCACAGTCTTAACTGCACAGTTTTAACTGTTCGATTATTATTTTTATAAGGGTTAAAGCTTTGTATAAGGGTTGTATTCTGTATGTGTGACACCGCGGCTTTCAGCAACTGTACCTTAGCAATAAGGTACATCCTGCGCTTATTTCCAAGTCATTTATATTCCGAATACAAAGTATGGTGATTTGAATCTGCAGGTTATGGTGCGGTGAAGTCGTTTCAACCTATCAAACTGTATATTTGTCATCCCTCCTATTCTCTTTGGAAAAATAGAGACGACAATATATTTTAGTATAGAGAGTGGAAACTGACAAGGAGAGTAATTAATAAATATAGAAGAAATTGTTTTGTGTACGTTACTATCTTCGTTATAATTATTCCCACCTGGAAATAATTCTTATGGGACCTCCATTAAAAATTATGTAAAAGCGGGTGTTTCCCGTTGGGCTGATTTGCCTATTTGGTTCATTTGGATCTTTTGTCGCCATTGGTTCGATTGAATTGATTTTAAGACTAAGATCGTTATAAAAGAAGTTTTTCACTGTAGGAAAACCTTTATAATAATCAATCCTCAAAAAATCATCCGTCTCGTATCACATATTCGTATATTTTCCACAATAGAAATCTTGTTTTAACCGTTTTTTTTGTAAAGCGTATTATTATAACGTAAGGATAAAATAAAAGACTTGGATAAGTGGCCATTACACCTTATATTACGAAACAATCCAGATATCAGACGAAAGTATTTTCTGAACGTCTTATTACCTCGATTCAGACGTGTTGGTACTTTAAATGAGGTTTTATATGCTTTAAAAAACTTTTTATGCTACTGAGAAAATAAAACGTGTGTTCTTGAAAGATTATCTTTTTCCCAGCTTAGTATAAAACTAGCGACCCGCCCGGCTACGCACTTGTGCAATGCTGATACTAAATACACTACAGAAAAACTGTGAACGTTGTATATAACATAATAATAATAATTGCACCCGTGCGAAGCCGGGGCGGGTCGCTAGTTATACGTACAAACCTTCCTAATGAATCACTCTATATATTAAAACCGCAACGAAATCTGTTGCGTAGTTTTAAAGATTCAAGCATATGTAGGGACAAACATAAAAAGCTTTATTGTTTTATATAATAGTGTAGTGTAGATGTAGATAGATTAACGATTTTTTCGTTTAAGCGCCATCTATTGGCTGTCGATTGTAATTTTGACTATTTTTTTATTATAATGTAATTGTTAATCGATCATCTTATAAATAATAGTTAAGGTTTTAGCTTGAAACAAATGGAGTTACTCGTAAAACGAGAAAAAATAATGAAAGTCGATTTTTATATTTAAACGAAGTGTTTTTTTGTAGTCTGTACAATCTTATTACGTCATCGTTACTTAGTTATCATGTTTTCGTGTTAGATTTCCAATTTAATTAACTAAAAGTTCAAAGGTAATGAAAATCAATTATCAAATAGCTGCATGTTTGAAGATAGTTAATTTTCTGTTCGTAGATTGGCAATAATTTGTTATTAAGTTTATCTTTTTAGTATAGAAATGTGTAATTAAACGTATAAACTACTATTGTTTATTTTGGCAATCGTGAATTACTTAGAGCAAGTAATTTATTACCTACATATATTGTATACTAATATTATAAAGAGAGAAACTTTGTATTTTTATATTTTTGTATGTATCGAAATAACTCAAGAAGTACTGGGCCGATTTCGAAAATTCTTTCACCATTAAAAAGCTACATTATCCCCGAGTAACATAAGTCAACCAACAATTAGTACGAAATAAATAAGTTAGGTATAAGTGGTTTATAACCGCGAAAAATGTATTTATTTATTTAAAGAATATGAATATATCTAAAAAAACAGTGTTTTGTAGTAACTTGCATTTTTTTAAAATAATATCTATACCAATCTTCGGGATGAAATTACTGATGTAAATTATTTAGACTTTTCAAAGTGATTTTTCACAGTTTACATGCGTATTCTTATTCGAAACCTATACTTGCCACTAGGATTTTTTTCTACCAACCTTAACTAAAGCCTTGTTCGCACCAGAATAGTATTTTAGTCGAGTAGCAAGTAGCATTTATCCGAACAAAGGATTTACTACTGTTCGGACCCGTTTAAGCCTGAATCTACGCACTAGGATAGTAATTTAGTAACTAAACGTGTCCGAACAGTAACATTTTAGTTAAGTAGATTAGTAAAACCTTTGTCCGGACACTTGCTACTCGACTAAGATACTGTCCTAGTGCGTACAAGGCTTAAGTTTATTTAAAACGGCTAAAAACTCACGTGTAATATTCGGTGACGGTACCGACTAGTTTCGAAATCTTCGGAAATCCATCATCAGCCGCCAACGTTTTTAGCCGTTTTAAATAAATAAATTATAATAATGTCTCACGAAAGTTTTAACCGTAACTAAGGTCTTAAAAAAATAAAACAGAAATATAACGAAGTAAATTCACGCGAAAACAACAGACTAATTTGGCCAACGAACGGTTAACTGCAACAAAAGCCAACAATACGAAGCTAGACATTGTTATGTTTCGACAATAGACTCGCGAAACAATTTTTTATTGTGAATTTTTATTTATTATTTTTTGTTATAAAACACAGCTATTGTTAATTCAAAACTACAATAGATTACAAGGGTAGAATATTTTATTCCAAAGATATAAACATGACTAGAAACGTGACTTCGTCCGAGTGGAATAAAAAAATATATAGCCTATGTTACTCGGGGATAATGTAGCTTTCTAACGGTGAAAGAATTTTTGAAACCGGACCAGTAGTTTTTGAGTTATTTCAATACAAAAAAATATAAAGTTTCTCTCTTTATAATATTAGTATAGACTAGCTGTTTGTCTCGACTTCGTAAGCGCGAGAAAAAAAATAGCCTATGTCACTCGGGGATAATGTAGCTTTCTAACGGTGAAAGAATTTTAGAAATCGGCCCAGTAGTTTTTGAGTTATTTCAATACATACAAAAATACAATTCCTTTTTATAATATTAGTATAGAAACATAGTTTGTTATCAAACATATGCCTTCATGGATTTCTACAAAATGGATAACTTTATCATGTCAGTACTTAACCTTTTGACCGCCGTTGTCACTTTTAGTTGACAAATGATACCGATAAATAATGGAACAACATTATCTTCTACGACCTCTTATTTGATGACGTTGTCTATTTCTTCTAAATTGAACAACAAAATAAATAAATTAATGTTAAAATACAACCCTAAAAAGTCATGTTTAAGTTGTCTGGCAAATTATTGTTTGTTAAAAGGTTCAACGTTGTTTGTTTAACCTAAAACTTTTGACAATTTCAACTGTAGTTTCCACTGTTTGCTAGGACTAAGGGTAGGGTGATAAAGCGATGTTTTTGTTATTGGTCAGTTTTGTTAAATGTGCAGATTAGAAAATTAATTGTAGAAAGTTTGCTTTTAATCAATTGATGGTTTTAAACACAATATGCTTTGTAATATCTTGAACTATTGGCGCCAAGAGGGCAGAGAGAGGTAAAGGGCACCGGTCCCCAAAGAATAAAAATAATAAAATCAAAACTGATAGCCATCTAGACCGACACCTAGACTTGATCTTAAATCAACGGCTTGTGACGCTCCTCTTTTGAACAATGTATATTTAGATATTTTCGTTATAAAGAAGAAGCTATTTCCTTTATCCAATTATGGCAAAGGAAATAAAAACGTAACGTTTTTATTAACTTTGAGGAAAAAAGATTGACATGAAATTGTTTCTTAATTTTTTCCTTAGAATTTTCACGGTACCCTTGACAAAAGGAATGGCCCTATTTGTCTCACTCTCGTTACATTGTGCGTGATAAAGAAGTAATTTAAATCTTGATTTAGCACCATCTAGTGTATTGTGAGCGGCATTGCCCCCATGTATTTGTGAAATGAGAAACTTCTACTTATTGTCTCGTCCGGTGTAATTTGTCCCGTCACATTCTGTTTCATTTCCCGCAGGAGTTTTATAACATTATTCCGTATACGGCTGTATTTTTGAAAGCACGCACTTCTTTGTCATTTTTTTATATTATAGAATAGCAAACGAGCAAGCGGCCACCTGGATTGGCTAAAATAGCGAAGCGATTGCTGCCCATAGACATCAGCAATTGCAGAGTCGTTGCCTACCCTTAATTTACGGAGGAGGAGATGCACAGCAAGAGGATAAATTCCCTTCCTATGCGCCTCCTCCCCCGCCAAATCTAATTCCCTTTGTCATTATTTCCTTATAAGAAGACATAGGCCTCTGGTACCATACTCATCAGATGAAACACGGTATTGCTTCCATATAATCCAGTTTCAACTTACAGCTAGCTTCATCATGTAGAAGTCGGGCTTACTGGGAAAAGAAACTAAGATATTTGGATTAAATCTAAATTTTAAAAACACTGAACCATACATTCACAGCTGTTTCGATTACCAAGGAATTCGCACGAAAAATTGCATGAGCGTAAAAATTCACATTTAGTTTTACACTTTTTGTTACCGGTGAGTAATTACTCAAAATGTGAGGTGAATTTTAAAATTTTAACCTTATAGAAAAATGTGGGAATATTTTAACGAGTAAATTATTTCTCTCACCGCTGAGCGTTGCTTGGTGTTATATTTAATGCAGGCAATTTTCAGACCGCATACTCGTCCGGGAATTTAATTAAAATTATACAAACGATGTTCACTTTGAAAATTAGTCTTGAATTATTTATATCTAATAGGGAAAAGATCAAAGAAGTATTTATAACGGTTATTGTAATTCAAGTCAACTAAAAAAAACATGTTGGTTGCTTAAAGGTTAACAATAATAAACGGTCTCCAATTTAACCCAGTTCTAAAAATGTCATGTTTTATTTAACACTTCGATTAGTGTTTATTAAATTGAGAAATAAATAGCTAAAAGTAGCATACATTATGTACCGACTATGATGAATTTTATTATGTTTTTTTAACGGGATTAGACTATGAAAACTTGGGGTCGAAAGCTCTTGACAGTTATTATTTAGTAGAAAATATTTTGAATCAAAGGTCACAATCATTGGATGATTGTGACGTATGATTTTTTTAACGGAAGCAGAATATTTCAAAGTGTATCTCAAACGTATAGCGATAGAGTTCAATTTCATTTAATGTTCTGATATTTTTGCGCACTTTGGATGCTTCGTTATTTTTGGCGATGTGACTGTTGCGATGTTTTTGCGCAGTGTGGGTGCTTCGATTAAATCGAAAGCTTTGGTTGTACTCATATTATTGATGACTTTCGGTGTTCCTTTATTTTTGCGCACTTTAGATGCTACGATATTATTGAAACTGACTGTACATAGTTTATCGTAAAATGTATTTTAAAAGACACAATTTACATTTTTTTTCCTAATATGAGAATCTTCTTACTCTTTTGACAGTATCTCTTTATTAATGGCACAATAAAAAAACAAACAGATGTACTGTCCTTAATAAAAAATTAAAATGACACAAAGCTCAACTTTATGAAGGTAATAAAAACATTTGATGGCGACATTACGTTCATATTTACTAAAGAAATATGAAGTTTGAAATAAATAGAAATTCTTTCAGCTAGTGCTGCACAGCAGAAGCGTAGTCTGTGCTTTATAGGCAGCACGATTTGGGGGCGAAAATACGTACAAAAATATCATCTAAAATCGTTACAAATATGGTCTCGCAAATCTAGTGCTAGGTCATCTGTTTCTTCTCTAACCAGACCTTTTTTTTACAAGGCGGAATCTCGTTATAGACTCGGTATGTGGGACTCACCTTCCTAGTGAGAGCATACCGCACTAAACCACCTTGTTCCCTCTTGGCCATTATTGTGGGCTACACGGGCACTGGTAACTTCCGCGCCGCCCACTGGCCGCCTCAGGTTGAGGCCCTCGACGTCCTTAAAAGGACGTTGCGCCCGAAGGCGCCTCTCGGAAGATGGCACTGTGCAATGCAGGGTCGGTCCCTCGCCCTCCCCCGCTGCTGTCGCCAAACCAGACCTTAACCAACCTAATGTTAAGTGATTGCTTAGTTAGTGCTTATTCAATCTAATCTTGAAGGCATCCCTGTCTATGAATATTAAATTATTTTCTCTATGGACATCTAGAAATCGGATAGTCTATGACATTATCTATCGAAAATACTATGTAAAACAACGGGGTCATATACCTCTATAATTTACGCCCCTCGTGTAAAGGCAATGAAGTTTTATAATAAACAACCGTGTCTACTCCAACTGCACTGCGGCTTACTTTGACTATATAGAAACGGACTAGGCAAAGAGCTTGAGATTCTATAGCGAACGTCAAAAATGTATGGAACGGTCAATTACGTTCGCAATGTCACATGTGACAAACACATGACTTATCGAATGTCAATGTCAGTCTCATACATTCTTGTCTATTCCATCAGCGATATTGCTAATCGAAAAGTACTATGGGTAGCACCCCTGATGTACTAAATAATTCAGCATTATTCGCGAAGGTTAGACATAGAGGACAATCCCTCATGTGCATAGTTTGCTGATAATTTAAATTGAAACGTTCTTGTTGACTTAAAAACACATGAAACAAGGACACAAGGAATAGACTTTAGAAATGACTGTCCATTTTATTCGACATCCTGAATTACGTGCTTAACAGGTCCTGTCTCTTAAAAGTCCAAGGTATCATATGATACCTTGTATCACACACTGATTACATTATGTTGAACTATTAATTCAACAATTTGTGAGCACGTTGCTTGCTACTTTCACACGAGGGTAGAAAACCAAAGCAGAGCAGTAAACAGTGCAGTATTGCCATTTGAAAGCAAACTACTTGCAAAAGTTTCTGTTGTAAAAGAAATTGAAGTACTGCACTACTAAATTCGGCTACAGACCCTAAGTTTTATCTGTACAGTTCGATTGCGCCCTTTAAACTTAAGTGTGTACGAAAACGAGAACTGTACAGTTCGACAGTGCAGTATAAATTGACGCGTGTAAGTCAGTAGAGTTAAAAAAACTGAACATTTATGGCCGGCTTTACTGCTCTACCTACCTTCTCCCTTATGTAAACCTAGTATTTAATTAGATTAACTGCATATATATCTACACCTTATTATTTAACAGTGGTAGAGCCCGCTTTAAGATCTTCGTACGAATTGTCCCGCTCGCCCGGTGAAATACCACACATACACAGAAGACAGGCGTCAAATGGAGGCTATTCCGTGTTTCGTCTGAAGAGTGTGGTGCCGGAGGACTAATTTTTAATCCACTTTCCCTTCCTATTCTGTTCCTATAAGGAAATGATGGGAAGAGGAAGTGGATTTTCCAGGGAGGGGACGCATAGAGAGACGAATTATTCTCAGCTTGCTTCTCCTCCTCCGAAGATTAAGGGTAGGCAACGCATCTGCAATCGTAGATATTTATAGCGAAACGACCTAATGGTCGCTATAGATATCTTAGTTTGCCACTTTATATTATAAAAAAAATCATACAGATAACTTAGAAGGTGTCTTTTCATAAAAGGATTATAAAAATCATTTTCATGCGTAAAAGATTCTTAATCTCTTCTCTCCTTAATGTAAATAATATGTCGTATTTCTTTTATAAAAATGTGCTTACTCTGATATATTCCATATTTCCTTTCATATGAAAAGCTTTTGAATATTGTGTTCATAATACCTACTTACGTTTTTGATTAAGTCTGCAGAGACTTCGAGATTATTTCTACCTTGAGATTTAGAATTTAATTTAAATAAAAAATACTCGATGGTACTTATATTCCTAACTAGCTGTTATACGCGACTTCGTCCGCGTGTAATTAAATAATATAGCCTATGTTACTCGGGGATAATGTTGCTATCTAATGGCGAAAGAATTTTTAAAATCGGTCCAGTAGTTCTTGAGTTATTTTAATACATACAAAAATACAAAACTTCGCTCTTTATAAAATTGGTATTAAAGTATAAATATTATAAATGCGAAATGCTGGATCCAGCATTTCCATCCATCCATGTATGTTTCTTTTAAAGATTTCTGAAATATGAACGCATGTCGATGAAATTACACAGAGTTGTAGAACTAGGGGTTACCGAAAGTACATGCGCTACAAAGCGATTCGATAGCGAACATCAAACATTTAAGGAACTGACTATGAAGTTCGATATCTCACACGTGACGAGCACATGACTTATCGAATGACATTGCCAGTTTCATACATTTTTGTCGACTCCATCAGCGATATCGCCAGTCGAAAGATACTTTGTAACACCGAGTCGTAAAACTGGTCCGGAGTCTGGAAGAACACATAAGATACTTTATTTTTTTTTTTAATTCTTCGTGAATGAAGTCCTCTCGCCCGGTGACATACCTCACACAGAAGAAGGCGTGATTTTTTTTATTTTATATTATAAGGTGGCAAACGAGAAAGCGGCCACCTGGATTCGCTGGAATAGCGAAGCGACCGCTGCCCATAGACATCTGCAGTTGCAGATGCGTTGCCTACCCTTGTGATAGGAGATGTACAGCAAGAGGAAATCTCCTCCTCTTATACGTCCCCCTGGCGTTGTTGTGCGAAGATGTTGAAGCGGGCTCTACCACTGTCAAGCAATGGAAGCAATTCCGTGTTGCGTCTGAGTAGTGTGGTGCCGGAGGCGTAATTTTTGTCCACTTTCTCTTCCTATCCTTTTCTTATAAGGAAATGATGGGAAACTCAAGTGAAAAAAAAGAGGAATTATCCTCTCGCTGTACGTTTCCTCCTCCGTAGATTAAGGGTAGGCAACGCATCTGCAATTGCAGATGTCTATGGGTAGCAGTCGCATAGCTATTTCAGCAAATCCAGGTGGCCACTTGCTCGGTTGCCACTTTATAATATAAAAAAATATTTATTCATATATTATTTTTTGTACATAAAATTAACTTCACCTTCCAAATTCAAAATAACTCATAGTCAAATTGCGTAATGCCGTGTACGGAGTTTCATCAGTGTTTCCCATAGAAAGAGAAATATATAGAACTGGCAATAGCGTATACATTTGTCGGACAAAAAATGCTTTAGACTACGTCATACGCATGATTTGTTTGCATCACTTTACGGTTTAAACTAATAATATCATGTCTTAAGCCTTTGCCTGGGACGTATGAAAAATAAAGTTCACCGAAAATACGCTTGGAGCGCCGCAATACTATATAATACGTCACATTTGTTTGGGTCTTATTTCTGGATCCAAACAAACAAAAATCGCATCAGAAGTAAGGGACCAAAGATATTTGTCACGTTAAGTATATTTCGTATAAATTTGTTTCTGTCGCAGTCAATGTGACATATGTCATGTCGCATCTGGTTCTTTTAATCTATGGTGTTTCCTATTCTCTCTCCCTTTCTCTCTGTTTATATAATTTAAGCATTCCATTGCAATATAATATAGTATTCATTTTACAAATATTCTTATAATACATATCCAACGAAGCAATCCAACTCTCCCCCTGATCAAATATAAATAAGTTAACCTGTGCGAAGCAATTTCAATCTGCAAACAGACTATACCAAACATCATTTTATTGTATTATTGACTTCTAACATTTTTACGACGTTATATTTAACTAGCTGTTTTTCGTTACTTCGTCCGCGTGTATTAAAAAATATAATCTATGTTTCTCGTGGATAATGTAGCTTTCTAATGGTGAAAGAACTTTTGAAATTGGCCCCAAGTAATATCGACCCGCCCCGGCTTCGCACGGGTGTAATGCTGATACTAAATACACTACAGAAAAACTGTGAACGTTGTATAACAGCGATACTAATAATTGCATCCGTGCGAAGCCGGGCCGTGTCGCTAGTTATATTTGTAAACCTTTCTCTTCAATCACTCTAATAAAAAAACGCATCAAAATCCGTTGCGTAGTTTTAAAGATTTAAGCATACATAGGGATATAGGGACAGAGAAAGCGACTCTGTTTCATACTATGTAGTGATGATAATGTTTTTTTTTATGGTTGTCTTGAACGTAGATCATATTTTAATTGTCTTCGTCCATGCGAACATTTCCATCCGACCTTTTCTACTATTGTGATGGAACCATTCATGATCTTATAATAGAAATATGAAATCAGAATTATACATAATTAAATTTTACGCACATTAAATACGTTTGATTGAGAATATTTTAAGAACGAGAGCGTCGGTGGCTCAGTGGTTTAGCTCTTGACTTGCAATCTGCAGGTCCCGAGTTCGAATCCCGCCATGTACCAATGTGTTTTTCGATTTTCGAATTTTATATGTACATAATTTACCCGACGCTCTTACGGTGAAGGAAAACAACGTGATGCAACCTGCACATATCGGCGAAGAAATTCAAAGATATGTGTATTCACGCAAAATACGCGCTAATCGTGGAGTTGCAGAAAATGGAGCCCATCATGGGTCGAACCTTACCTTTTTTTACATAAAAAATCAATCGTTTTATGTCATGCATGTTTAAACACAATTAGTTCAGTACAAGTTAATTGAACATGAGTTGTGACTAGACACGGCTTAGTTCTAATCAGTACTAATGAAGGGGGCGGGTTTTTATTGAGCATAATAAATTGACTAACAACAGTTTAATGTTGCCATGTATAAAGGCAAACGAGCTGGAGCTATGAGATCATCGACGCTCAACGATATCTGCAATGCAAGAGGAACCAGATGTGTTGCAGGCTTTTGGTGGTAAGATTGAGGGATCTTAAGTACTGGTATTGAACTGAAATTATAAAAGAGGAAGGATATGGACAGTATGGTCGGATTGTATGAAAGACGATATGCTGGAAATAGGGTTGAATCCAACTATGACGGCTGATGATGAGTAAGAAAAGAGCGTACTCCTCCCTCAAAGGCCGGCAAGGCATTTATGGTTCCTCTGGCATTGCAAAAGTCCGTGGGCGTCGGACCAATTAATTTAGTTGATCCGCTGCTCGTTTTCCCCCTTCTCCTTTAAAAAAAAAGTATGGAGTAGTACATACTGTGCCGACCCTCTATAAGGACAAGGGTAGGTAGGATGATGATGATGATGATGAAATTATAGTATTAAAAAAGAATGAGAAGGATAATAATGTTTTATAGAAGTGTTATTTGTGCCACGTCAAGGCTTTATCAGAATTTGTATTGTATAAAAGTAATTCATTCAGTTTTGTCGTTTAATTTGTTTTACGAAGGCTTTTATGGGTTTAAAACAATTAATTGGTCAAAACGAATCGGCAGTAAAACAGAATTTATAACTTTTTGAATAGATACTTCGAATTTATTGTACATTTTTGTAGAGATATGAGGGTGTTTTTTTTTATTAGGGTGAAAAATGCTAAGGCATTAAAACTACACGTCCGGTGTTGGGCTCTGGCTCATTGGTGTTCACCTTTTTTTT
>QDHC01003452.1:70623-97490 GCA_013186455.1 Papilio dardanus tibullus | reverse complement strand
TTGCAATTTAAAATAATGCCAAAAACACAATTTTTATTTCATTTCGAATATCTAAATATATATGTGTGCCCGTACTTATAAATTTTGTGTATATATTAATCATCATCATTATTGTGGTTTTGACGAAGGATGGAAAAGGTCACAGATTAGGAAGTGCTAGATAGAATAAAAGAAGAGAGGAATATATTAAGCACCATAGAGAATAGGAGAGGTAAGATGTTGGGGCATCTGATACGACACGACCAGATAACCGCAATTATAGAAGGAAAGAGAAAGAGAGGAAGACCGAGGGGAAGTTATATAGATCAAATAAAAAAGAAAGTGGACGTCGTGTCGTATCAGAAGATCAAGATCTTGGCACAGGAAAGAGAGGGTTGGAAAGAACTCCACCGATAAGGTCAAAAACCTTAAATTAAAGAAGAAGATTAATCAACCACAATGTCCATCCTGTCCCGTTAAAACTTGATATTCACAATCTGACAAGGAAAAGACCTTTAAGACCTCAATTAAACCAAACTGATTACACTCAGATATTTCAAGTGGCCCTTTTGGACCCTTCATTTGTCTTAATAAGGGTAAAACGATATAAAACAAGGCACTACTAGAAGCGATGTAAACCTTACTAATATTATAAAACCTTGTTCGCACAAAGATAGTATTTTAGTCAAGTAGCAAGTAGCATTAATCCGAGCAAAGGATTTACTACTGTTCGGACTCGTTTAAGCCTAAACCTACGCACTAGGATAGTAATTTAGTAACTAAACGTGACCGAAAAGCTATATTTTAGTAGATTAGATTAGTAAATCCTTTGTTCGGATACTAGCTACTTGCTACTCGACTAAAATGTACTAGTGTGTACAAGCCTTAAGTACAATAGTATGGATGTTTAATGGTATCTCCAATGGCTGAACGAATTGATAAATTTTCATAAGTGTAGAAAACATAATCTTTTGCATGGAATACATAGGCTTTTACTAAGTTTATTTTATTCCGCGTGGACGGAATCGCGGGAGACAGCTAGTTAAACAATAAGCATTCACATCTCAAACAATATCTGTTGTACATAACTTAGAAATCATAAATTGCGGAGCGTCGATGGTTCAGGGTTTTTTTTTATGTATTAAAACTAAAACTACAGACTCGCAGTCCGTACTCTTTTCTGCTCTGTGGTTATTGTTGACTTATGTTTACTACAATTGTCTATAGCTATACTACGTGGCTCAGGGGTTTAGCTCTTGTCTTGTAAACTGCAGGTCCCGAGTTCTAATCCCGCGATCTACCAATGTGTTTTTTGATTTTCTATTTTCATATGTACATATTTACCACACCCTCTTACGGTGAAGGAAAACATCGTGATGTCTGCACATTGCGACGAAGAAATTTAAAGAGGTGTGAAGTCACGCAAAATGCGCGCTAGTCGTGGAGTGAAGGAAAATGGAGCCCATCATGGGTCGAACTATTACTACCTGTGCAATCGAACAGTACAGTTAAAACTAAGCGAATATAGCCGGCTTTATTTAAACCAAAAACTAACAAAAAGTTCCAGAATTATGATGAAAATCATGAGTGAAGTCAAGGGATAAATCTTGTATATTACATAAATAACACTATTTATTATGCGTTCGGAAATAGATGTATAGAAATGGATACAATAAAGATAAATGCATTTGGCAGCTGAGTCTATGGAGTACTTTGACTATAGAGTAATGGACTAAGCAAAGAGCCATTATCGTACTATAATCTACAACTTTTTGCGGTTTAGGAAAATATAAGAACCACACTTAGATTTGTGTTGTGCGCGACTTCGTCCGCGTGGAATTAAATAATATAGCCTATGTTGCTCGGGGATCATATAGCTTTATAATGGTGAAAGAATATTTAAAATCGGTCCGGTAGTTTTTGAGTTATTTCAATACAAACAAAAATACAAAAATTCAAAAATACAAAGTTTCTCTCTTTATAATATTAGTATAGAAGTGGACACCTACGAATATCGACAATGCAAGAGGAACTACAGATGTGTTGCCGACCTTTAAGGGAGAAGTATGCTATTTCTCTTGGAAGCAAAACATGTAATTTATTTAATATGCAGTTCCTCATTACGCCTGGCAAGTCTCTAAGAATGCTGTAATAGCTCAAAAATTTACAGGCATAAAATCAACATATAGACAAGAAAGTATACAGTTCGGTTTTTATTGGCAGATGTATACGTGGGTTGACAGGTCCTGTCTTTTAAAAGTCAAAAAAGTAGTTTATCGATTAATCCAATAGATACAGAAAGGTGTGTCGATGTGTTTGAACGCGAGAAGTGTATGTATTTTACTGACTTTATGTGACTGGACACATACTGACCTTCGGTATCTACGTTATGTTAATCATTCTAGTTGGTGCTCAAGACTCTGTGCGTGTGGAATTAAAAAAAAACCTTTGTAAGTACGTGTCCTTCCAGACAATGTTCTACAACTGTTTCACAGAGATCTGTTAAGGCAGGGCCCGTTCGTAACTTAAAATCAGTTTCGTGTTTTTTTACCGTTAGTGGGCGGAGCTAGTCAACCAATTAGGAAGAGGTTCATTATTTGCAACACAATAGGCAACAACAAACGCGCGCGCTGGCGCTCTGTAGATAGATGTAGATATTTTAAAAAAAAAACATCTTACTATCCAAACGCATCACTACTAATATAAAACAAAGTCGCGTTGATGTCCCTATATCCCTATGTATGCTATCTTTAACCTACGCAACGGATTTTGATTGCGGATTTTTTAATAGATATTGAAGAGAAAGTTTTATGTCGAATGCCAATATTAAATACGCTCGTGCGATGCCGGGTCGGGTCTCTAGTTTATGATGTAAGATTGGGCATTTCATTTTGACACCTTTCTATAGTAATTACTTCTTTTCTGTTATAGTTATTACTTTGATAATAATTTCTTAATTATTTCTAAACCGAGAAAATGTATCTAAAGCTAAGAAGTAGCTGTTTTAATTAAGCTCATCTATAAACTGATTATTCTTGAGGCAAAGTCGCTGGGAACTGATCAAACTCTATTACCCGAAGGATAATTTTATTTATGAAATAATTAAATTGATCAAGCGACGCGAAACTAGTTGTGAGATTGACTACAACCAAGTTAATTTATTATTATGTTGGTAACAATGTAATTATAAATCTATACATTATTACTACATAATATATAACAAAGTCGCTATCTCTGTCCCTATATTGTATGCTTAAATCTATAAAACTACGCAACGGATTTAGATGCGGTTATTTTAATAGATAGAGTGATTGAAGAGGAAGGTTTATGTGTAACGACCCGGTGCAGCTTCGCACGGGTGCAATTATTATCAGTATGGCTATATACAAGGTTCACAGTTTTTCTGTAGTGTATTTAGTATCAGCATTGCATCCGTGCGTATCCGGGGCGGGTCCATTCAAACTTTAGAATTTATAATATTAGTAACATTTTCCCATAATGGAATTTAAGAAAATAGATTTTTTTTGCTAAAATAAATATAAACTTTGAAATTGCAAATGTTTTAATAACAGTTTTGATTGGCCTTTCAAGTCTACAATTTAAGTATTTTAATTTATTTAAATCTCCATCTTATTATAAGTTTTAATCCTTTGAAAACTATATAGAAATGAAATTAAAGTAATTTTCTAAGAAAACAATGTTGAGTATTATATCTAAAGATATGTTATAAATTACCCCCTGAGATGAATTAGGTAACCAGATCTAAAAGCTACTCCGTTTTTGTTCTTCCTAATTACATTTGGAAAAATCCCGGTCCATATCTAGTCTTTTTATATTATAAAGTAGCAAACAAGCAAGCGCCCACCTGGATTCACTAAAACAGAGAAGCGATTGCTGTCCATAAACATCTGCAATTGCAAATACATTGACTACATTAATCTGCGGAGGAGGAGACGCATAGCAAGAGAATAATTCCTCTCACTTTCCCTTCCCATCATTTCCTTATAACAAAAGGATAGGAAGAGAAAGTGGACTAAAGTTAGGCCTCCGGCACCACACTCTTCAGACAAAACACGGAATAGCTTCCCTTTGACGCCTGTCTTCTGTATGGTCGTGCTATTTTACCGGATGAGCCTGACAATTCGTGCGAAGATGTTGAAGCGGGCTCTTCCACTGTTAAAGTCTATTTCAATATGAAGAAAGATTTATATCTTTGCATGCTTTTTTCACTATTAGAAAGCTGCATTATCACTGAGTAACATAGGTTATATTTTTTAATTCCGCGTGAAAGGAATCACGAGGAAAAGCTATGTGTAATTGTGTAGATTTTCGGGTGAATCAAATGTCGTATAACGGAAGTCAGTAGGAACCGGAGATGGAAGGTTTCCTTGCGTGTAATGAGGCATTCTATTAATATATTGCTTTGTAGATAAAAATAAATTACGCCTCTAGCTCTGTTGGTTGGTATGTACAATGATTAGAGTTGGTTTTCACTGTCCAATTGACTATGTATTTGTTCAGACTTTGTTCTGTACAAAATATTATCGAGATCCATTGAACAGTTCTGTGGATACTTTTAAACCAACATCTATACATCCATCTAAAAAATCGGATTAATAATATCATAGTAAGATAACGCTAATGTAAAAAGTTATTACTTTATCCAAGGACAAGGTATTATGTTACATAATTGACCTAAATAAAAATAAATCTAGCATGTTTTACATTTCGAGGTTTAAATCTGTACTAATATTATAAAGATAGAAACTTTGTATTTTTGTATGTATTGAAGTAACTCAAAAACTACTGGAGTAATTTCAAAAATTATTACACCATTAGAAAGCTACATTATCCCCGAGTAACATAGGCTATATTTTTCCACGCTCTAATTCCACGGGGACAAAGTCCAGAACAACATGTTAGTCTATACTTATATTATAAAGAGTGAAAATTTGTATTTTTTAATGTATTGAAATAACTCAAAAACTACTGGCTCGATTTCAAAAATTCTTTCACTATTAGGAAGCTACATTATCCCAGGTTATATTATTTAATTCCACGCAGACGAAGTTGTAAGTAACATCTAGTACTCTTTAATTTAGTACTGCTAATTACTGATGCTAATTTCCGTCGTGCTGAAACAGGTAAGGGGACAGGTGAAGTAACTTGATGGGGCCTAATTACAGCGAATGCTTAATTTAAATAGAAATATTTGACCTATTTCGTAAAGAGATAGAGTTTATATTTTTATACTTTTGTATGTTTTGAAATAACTCAATAACTACTGGCGATTTGGAAATTCGATTTTCGAATTTCATATGTACATATTTACCCGACGCTCTTCGTGAAGAAAAACATCGTGATGTCTGCACATATCGGCGAAGAAATCCAAAGATATGTGTATGACGCGCTAGTCGTGGAGTGAAGGAAATCGGAGCCCATCATGGGTCGAACCTTACCTTACCTTTAGAAAATTCTTTGACCATTAGAAAGCTACATTATCCCCGAGTAATATAGGCTATATTTTTTAATTACGTACATACGAAGTTAGGAAGAATAGATATGTTACTCGGGGATAATGTAGCTTTCTAACGTTGATATAATTTTTGAAATCGATAAAGTAGTCTTTGAGTTATTTCAATACATATAAAAATACAAATCTTTCCTCTTTATAATAAGTATAGATTTAATTCACAGTTTTCCAGTGTAAGTATCAAAAAATAAAAATGGCGAATTTTTTTTTAATTTTACCATCTGCTTCGTTCACGTTTAGAAATAATTGACCTAAGCTGAAAGTCATAAAAACCTTTCACCTCGTTTCTTTAAAAAAAAAAAACTTCCACGGAAAATGTTCCACAGTTATCCGGCAGACAAACCGAGTCCGTCAGTCAGGTGCGTGAATCCGTTGCGTTCGGTTGTGTCTCATTTCTTACGTTCCGTTCTACGTGGTGCTTACTATTGTGTTTTATATCACTTATTTTATTAAAATTTACTAATAAATAATTTTATTTTTCGTTATTTTTTTAAGTACATAAAATTGGTATTTTTGGGGGAAGAACGCTAAAGTAATTTCCGTGTTTAATAGTTTTTTTGTGGAAGTGTATAGATTTTTTTTTATTATTTGAAAGCTGTGGCAGAAATAAGGTAACTTTTTTTCCTATTTTCCACAAAAAATTGTATAATGAAAATTTATTTCCCTTAATATAGTACAATTATATTTAACTAGGTGAAAAAAAACATAGTAATTAGCCTAAATGTTCTTCCAGACTACAGTTCTACATCTGTGCATAATATCATCGAAATCCGTTAAGCTGTTTCGGAGATGCCTTCAAACATATCTCCATCTTAACTTTCGCATTTATCCTTATCCTTATCCTTATCCTTATCCTTATCCTTATCCTTACATAGTATAAAACAATAACGCTTTTTATGTTTGTCCCTATATATGCTTGAATCTTTAAAACTACGCAACGGATTTTGATACGGTTTTTAATAGATAGAGTGATTCATAAGGAAGGTTTTCATGTATAATACATTCACAATATAGTAGAGTAACACTGATCATTTAGAGGTTTTTAATATGATGTCGTAAATTAACACATTTTAGCGCTTACATTGCTAACGCTGCAGTATTTAGTATCAGTATTACCGATTTGCATCCGTGCGAAGCCGGGGCGGGGCGCTAGTTAAATTAATAAAGTAAGATTGGTAAGATACATAGTTTGAGATTTTTTTTTCTAAAAATATTTTCGTTTACACCAACAAAGCTTTGCAAACAGTTGCAATAGTCAAACGATGGAAACATAGCGGGTAGTTCAAAAATCCATTATTATTATTATTATTTTTTGTTTTATATTATAAAGTGGCAAACGAGCAGTAACTTTTTAATATTTAATAAAAAGGTTACTTAACCTTTTTCTAACATGTTTTCTTTTTTTTTTCCTTAATTAAAAACTCTTGGCACTTGATTTAAAAAAAAATCAAGACTGAAGTCTTACGCGCGGTGTCAACATCTTCGTACTAATCCTTTACACACAAAAACAACGGTCTACGGATAAGTTAGTGGCCGATTTGGCGATATTTTCACATACAATAGGGCTGCCACATTTTTTGGAACATCGAAAACAGTTTTTATTCTTAATAATATTTTTACAGACTAGTCTTATAGTTTATTTACAGAATGTATAGAAATACTTTTAATTTGTGTTTTGCTATAGCTTTTAATTCTATGAAGTTTAAATATTGCAGAACAAGGTAATAAGCTTTAAAATATTAAAAAATAAGTTCCGAAAAAGAAGTAATTAAAAAAAACAAATTAGCAAGAAAAGTAGAAACTTTCATTATCATGATACAGTTAATAAACTAAATAATTACATTAATATTTTTTTATTTTTTAGAACTCATAAATATTGGCTGATAATAAAAAAAATATCGCTTAAAATTGACAATTGACAACCCTATATTACTTGATATCTTATCTTTTGTTTGTATGAACGCGCCTAGCCACCTTTATTGATTGCCCTCTACTAAGAATATATTAATATCCAAAATATTTTACAAGTCTACGGAAATCTGTAATTTTGTGTCTCTAAAGCCTTGAATTCACCAGGATGGTATTTTAGCCGAGTAGCAAGTAATTTAGTAAAAACGTGTCCGACCAGGAACATTTTAGTAGAGTAGATTAGTAAATCCTTTGTTCGGATACTTGCTACATAGTGAAGCAGTGCTGTAATGTATTTCGATCCATGAGGGGCTCCATTTTCCTTCACTCCACGACTAGCGCGTATTTTGCGTGACTTCACACATATCTTTGAATTTATTCGCCAATATGTGCAGGCATCACGATGTTTTCCTTCACCGTAAGAGGCTCGGGTAAATATGTACATATGAAAATACACTACTATACTTGCTATTTAAATAAAATACTATCCTGACTTACGCGATCATCCCCAGCTTACTATACGTCCCCACTGAGGGGCTCGGAGCCTATCCTAAGGTGACTAGGCCATAGTCGGTGCTGTCCCAGTACGTGACTTCACACATATCTTTGAATTTCTTCGCCGATATGTGCAAACATCACGATGTTTTCCTTCACCGTAAGAGTGTCGGGTAAACTTACGCAATAAGTCCGCGAACTGTGATCCTATGATACGGGTATTGCGTAAACCTTACATACTAAAATCTTAGATTTACGTACATTTGCGTACGGAGGACCTTAGTATAAGCACTTTAAAGTCATATCACATACCAATTGAACGCTTAAGTTATGTAAACAGAGGAACGTGGAATTCCATACATGGCGGCCATCTTGATATTTCAAACACAATGTTTTGTTAAAATCTTTTTACAACGAAGTTAAATTAAAAATAGATGGATAATTGTTATTTTAGTTGTTTAAGGAAAGTATTTAAATTGAATGTACTGTAATTTATGTATTTTATACGTATTATTTGTAAGATGTCTATACTAATATTATAATGAGGAATGATTTGTATTCCTAAAGCCTTGTACGGATTTACTAATCTATTCTACTAAAATGTTGCTGTTCGGACACGTTTAGTTACTGAAATCCTCCCCTAGTGCGTAGGTTTAGGCTTAAATTAGTCCGAACAGTAGTAAATCCTGTGTTCGGATAAATGCTACTTTCTACTCAACTAAAATACTATCCAGATGCGAACAAGGCTTAAGCTCGGAAGCCACTGATCCGTTTAAAAAAAAACATTTTACTGTTGCGAAGCCACAATAAAGAAAGGATGTTATTTTCTTATGAATGTAAATGTTTTTATTATGTTTTAATTAAACAATGAGAAAGTTTATAGTTAAGTCAATTATGTTATTGATATGGGGTGACAATTTTTTAAATTTTTCTCATGATTCGAAAGGACCATTCCTAACTATTAGTTAAGCAGTTAAGACTGACGTGTGTAAGCAAAGCTGAGAACCTTGCAGTTCGTATTGACACAACAACAGCACAATTCAAGCCCGTATCCCAGAGGGGTAGGCAGAGACACCTGACCTCCATTTGGCCTTGATCCTGACAGTTGGCATAGTTAATACTATACAGTTAAAAGACCGAACGTCTGTAGCTAGCTTTACTCTTGACCAAAGACAGACTAGAATATATACCCGCAGTGGACTGCTACGTTTATTTAAAAATTCCAAGCAACAAGTCTCTAGATAAAAATAAAAAAGAGTTTATCTTGTAGCAGTAACGCCCTCCCGCGGCACAAGGGCGCGTCTGATTAAACGAAAGCTATAAACGAATTACAGAGATATAAAACATCAAGATGGGGTCGAATAAAATTACTTTATTTGCTGCTGGATATTTTTTTACGTTATTAATAAAGTGTTGATTGTATTTGATCATACTTTTTGATGTAGAGAAAAGTTAATTCTCCTATTGATATTATATGTCAATGCTTCTAGTTTTTTTTATGTTTTGAGTAAGAGGCGGCAGACCTCACGCGCTGGGAGGACGACATTGGAAAAATCGCTGGGCCGCACTGGCTCTACGTCGCTAGAGACAGATAAATGCAAATCTTTGGAGGCCTTCACCTGAGAGGGGTCCATAATTATTTAAAATGTAATAGAAAAAAACAGTATTATCTAATTATCGAACTTTCATCTCACCAATATATACAACTAGCGGTCGCCAGCGACTTCGTCCGCTTGAAATTTAGAAGTTGGAAACAAAGTTTTTCATCCTATTTTAACCTTTATAAAATAAGTTTGAAGTAGTAATAGAAACCCATGAGCAAAATATAAAGTTTATAAGGCTTATACCTACACTGCGAAAATATTTCTAGTTATGAACTTTGACCCCGCTCTTTTCCCCAAAATAGAAATTTGTAAAATTATTGAATGGCAAAGTTATTTGTTCGTGATGAAGTGCACTTATTCTTATTTTCATAGTATTCTGACAAAGGAATCACGTTCCTTCATACAAACTTTGGACCCCCATTTCAGACTCTTAGGGGTTGAATTTCGTAAAATTCTTTCTCGGGGCACTTTTATGTAATAATAGAAACCCCTATGCAACATTTCAAGTCTCTAGGACCCGTACCTACGCTGTGAAAAATATTTTTGGATTCGAACTATAACCCCCCTTTTTGCCCCCTAGGTAAAAAATTGTAAATTTCTTGAACGACAAACTTATTTATTCATGCTAAAGAGCACTCATTCCAATTTTCATGCAATTTTGACAAAGGAATCATGTTGCTCCATACAAACTTTAGACCCCCGTTTCGGACCTTTAGGAGCATAATTTCGGAAAACCTTTTCTCAGTGCACTTCTACGTAATAACAGAAACCCCTACGCAAAAATTCAAGTCTCTAGAACCCGTACCTACGCTGTGAAAAATATTTTAAGATTCGAACTATGACCCCCCCTTTTTGCCCCCCAAGGTAAAAATTAGTAAAATTCTTGAACGACAATTTTTTTTTCCTCGTGCTGAAGAGCTCTTATTCTAATTTTCATGCAATTCTGACCTACACCGTGAAAGATATTTGTAAATTTGAAATATTGCCCCCTTTTTTGCCCCCAAAGTAAAAAATTGTAAAATTGTTAAATGGCAAATTTATTTATTTATGCTGAAGAGCACTCATTCCAATTTTCATAGAATTCTGACAAAGGAATCACGTTGCTCCATACAAACTTTGGACCCCCGTTTCGGACCCTTAGGGGCTTCGTTTCGAAAAATCTTTTCGCAGTGCACTTCTACGTAGTAACAGAAACCCCTACGAAAAATTTCAGGTCTTTAGGACTCATACCTACGCTGCGAGAATTTTTGTAAGATTCGTACTTTTACCCCCCCTTTTTTGCCCCCCAAAGTAAAAATATTTAAAATCCTTGAATGTAAGACTTATTTATTTATGCTAAAAAGCACTCATTCCAATTTTCATGCAATTCTGACAAAGGGATAATTTTTCTCCATACAAACTTTGGACCCCCATTTCGGACCCTTAGGCGTTGAATTTCGCAAAATCCTTTCTTAGTGCTCGGTTTCGTATTAACAGAAACCCCTATGCAAAATTTCAAGTCTCTAGACCCAGCAGTTTAGGCTGTGCGTTGATAGTTGAGTCAGTTTACTCTTTTATATATATAGATAATTGCCAGTCACGATGTATGTTTCTCCGAAAATGTTTTACGGATTTTAGTGAAATCGCGCACAGATGTAGAAATTAATCTGGAAGAGCACATAGACTTACTATGTCTTTTAAACTTCCGCGCAGTTGGAGTCGCAGGCGACAGCTAGTCAATGATAAAATGACTCATCTAGTGTTTACAGATCTTTGTCTCGACTACGCCCTGCCTCTAAACTAACCGCCAACTTTATTAACCTTGTTTCGACACTTTATTGTGACGTAAAAGTATACAGTTAGACAGTTTGTGTTGCTTTATTTTTTGCTACGAAGAAAATTGCAAACCTTGTATACACACTATGCAGTAAACACTTTTATTCTACAAATAAAACATTCGCTATGTTTTATATCCTTCATATTAAGTGAAGATAAACTAAGATAAAGGCTACAAATGTTCAGTTTTAACTGCGCAGTTCGATTGTACTAAAACTGACGTAAACAGTGGCAGAGCCCGCTTTAAGATCTTCGCACGAATTGTCCGTCTCGCCCGGTGTAATACCACGACCACACAGAAGACAGGCGTCAAATGGAAGCAATTCCGTGTTTAGTTCTATGAGTGTGGTGCCGGAGGCCTAATTTTAATCCACTTTCCCTTCCTATCATTTTCCTAGAAGGAAATGATGGGAAGAAGATGTGTATTTTCCGGGGGAGGAGACGCATAGAGAGGAATTATCCTCTTGCTGTGCGCCTCCTCCTCCGAAGATTAAGGGTAGGCAACGCATTACTTTAAATTACTTCTAAATAAGTTTTGTTTGCTTCTAACAGTACATTACTTTAAAAATATAAAATTTGTAATTCCCCAACACACGATGTAGAATCAAAAATAGAACTAAAATTTTTACGAAGCAGTTCTACCTACGAAATTAATTTTTGAGAACGTTTCCAGCGCAATTAAAAAGAAACATATGTTTTTTACACTGAAGCTGTGTAATTAAAAATGAAAATTACGAGCATTTCAATATATTTTTTAGTGAAATAATTTTTTTGAAACATTTCCGACGACATTCAAAAATATTTATTACTTACTTTCATTTTTTTTTACATAAAAAAGATTTTTTTTTTAATAATAAAACATACTAGCTGTTGTGCGCGACTTCGTCCGCGTGGTATTAAATAATATAGCCTATGTTACTCGGGGATAATGTAACTTTCTAATAGTGAAAGAATTTTTGAAATCGGCCCAGTAAGTTCTTGAGTTATTACATTACATACAAAAATACAAAAATACAAAGTTTCTCTCTTTATAATATTAGTATAGATTTATTCCTTGAAATTCCTTATCCAAAAATTAGATTTAACGTCGAAATCTCCACACAACTAACAAGGGACGGAATCTACAAAGTTCACGAGTTCAACTTATTTATAGTGTAGAAACTAGGAAGCAATCTTGAAACTTGTCCCTTACCGGCGTACGATAGATTGATCGATACGAGATTTCTTGACAATATATATCTATACTAATATTAAAAAGAGAGAAACTTTGTATTTTTGTATGTATTGAAATAACTCAAACTACAGGGCCTATTTAAAAATTCTTCCACCGTTAGAAAGGTACACTATCCTCGAATAACATAGGCTAATTTTTTAATTCTGCACGGATAAAGTTGCGCGTAAAGCTAGTATTAATATAAAGATCTTTAATTTTAACAATAAAGAAAATTAGGGACCAAGAAAACTATCAATATTTTTGGTAACCCTATTTCGTTGGTTGTAAAGTACTCGTATTAATAGTGGTGTTAAATCATTGTCACTTGTTAATATACCAAAAACATATATTTTTAAAGTGAATTTCTTCACCACCTGTATAACAATATTCCATCCCTCTTATTCACTTTAAAATAATAGAGATAGCAATAGTCCTTATACAGGATGTATAAGTATTAATTTCTTCTCTGTCGGTATAATTTCCTAGAAATATAATCACGCTGTCATGTTTGTCGTTGCACGCTCGTGTTCCAGAATGAACGATATTAAAGCCGTCATTCACTCACTACGTGATCGGTGAGTGAATGATCGCTCGATTATTTTCTAGCCAAGCATATTCTAGCACATGACCTTTATGCATCGAAGATAACCTAGTGGTAACTTTGTTTACGTGTTGTTTTGAAAAGGATTATAATAACCTTGGAAAGGTCAAATAATGTGTAAGAGACCTTATTTATATTTATCACGAATATATAATTAATTCTGGCTTTTTCTATGGTCTTCCAGAAACTCTGATTAGAGAGAAACCTCTATAAGCCAGACAAATATAACGGTCCCTTGGACTTTGGCTTACCCAGGATCGACTGTATATTGAAATAACTCAAAAACTACTTGACCGATTTCAAAAAATCTTTCACCATTAGAAAGCTACATTATCCCCGAATAACATTGGCTATATTTTTTAATTCCGCGTGGATGAAGTCGAGAGCAATAACTAGTAAAGTATAATTAAAGACCAAGCATATAGCAAAGAGTAAAGGACTCAATTGGGCCCTTCTAAATCACTATACGACACGTATACGGCTTACTTTGCTTACCCCTTTAGTTTTATGGCGTTAGTATATGTTTGTTTATCATTATAGGAAACCTGTTTTAAATATATTGTCGGTTTTGTATGTAATCTTACATTGAACAGTTATTTACGATCCGACGATTTTTCTCTGAGTCATCAAACATTTATGTATACATCTGTTTTCTAAAACTATCACATTACAGCTTTATAAGATTTACAATGTATATATTTTTTTTATAAATATACTAGTTAACGCCCGGCTCCGTCTGTGACGAATAAAGTAAATAGTAGCCCTTCCAGAATATGATCTACGTCTGTGCAAAATTTCGTATATTTTATTTATTTTATAAAGTGGCAAACGAGCAGGCCACCTGAAATCGCTGAAATAGCGAAGCGACCGCTGCCCATAGACATCTACAATTGCAAATGCGTTGCCTACCCTTAATCTTTGAAAGAGGAGACGCACAGCAAGAAGATAATTCCTCTCCCACTTCCTCTTCCCATAATTTCCTTATGTAAAAGGATAGAAAGGGAAAGTGGATTAAAAATTAGTCCTCCGGCACCACACTCTTCAGACGAAACACGGAATAGCTTCCATTTGACGCCTGTCTTTTGTGTGGTCGTGGTATTTCAGCGGGCGAGCCGGACAATTCGTGCGAAGATCTTAAAGCGGGCTCTACCACTGTCCAACGTCCGTCCTACCATCTCCTTCGCATTTCAAAGTAAGAAGTAAGATTATCTAAATATATTCTAAACTAAACCGGTACAAACTAGATATATTCGATATACTATTTGCCATAAGTAAGAAGTGGGGAAAGGAGAGAGGAAGAGAAGAGAAAGAAAGGAATGTTTTATTATTTCATTATTTTGTTTATTGTTTCTTTATTAAATGTCATTGTTGATTTGTAACTTTTATCGCAGATCAAATAAAATTTAAATAAATAACATTGGATATCTAAAGCCGGCTACAGACGCTTAATGTTAACCACAATGTTTTAACCGTACAGTTCGACTGTGCAGTTCAAATTGACGTGTGTAGTCACTGAGAACTGTATACTTCGACTGCGCAGAAAAAACTGATCTGCATGAAACAAACTGAACAGTAACAAAACTGAACGTTAGTGGCCGGTTTAAGTCTTCTCGCGTCCGCTATTGTCACTTATATGTCTACAAGGATATTATGGCACTCGGAAAATATGTGAACTAACAATGTCATCTTCACATTTTAACCAACCAGGGAAAGGCAGCTGAGGGATTTTGAAAGAAGTTATGAAATTTTTACCTATTGTTATCGCTAAAACTTTGTAGGCGGCTCCCTGTCAATGTAAAAAAAGTGCAAAAATACTATTGTAGAGCTATCTATACTAATCTTTGATTTACCACTAAAATGTCACTCTGTGTCCCTCAAACTGAGCTAAGATTTAATCCAGTTGCTAGGAACTTGCGAACCACTTAATAACTCATTCCACTTCGATAAGCTATGCAGATTTCCATCAAAACTACCTCACAACTTGAACTTTATTAATGGCTTAATATTCTTTAAATATAACTTAAACTTATGAGGCGATCATAAATATTTAGAAAACTTTATAATTATTTTTCTTTGTAATTATAATAATTTTACGTAATTTATAATAATTTTAAACTTTAACCCCCTTATTCCGAAAAAAATATTAAGTACTGCAATAAACGAGAACCAATAATACGTCGATTATACGATACTGGAGGAGACTCGAAAATAAATAAGATAGACCAGAGGTCTCATTAGACCAAATTATGTATCATAAGAAGTACTAGGAACAAGGATGTTCTGTATTTTTAAATACATTTTATGATTGTACCGGTATCAAACGTAGAAAGTACAACAATAATAACGCTAATTCTCGTTTCGGAATAAAGCGGTATAAGTTTCTTTTAATTTCGCGCGGATGAAGTCGTGGGTGACACCTAGAAGATACATAGAAGAAAAAGAGGGACTTTATAATGATTAAAATGTACAGACTGCAAATCAATAAAAGTACAGTCGACGCGAATAAGCAAGAGTCCAAGGGACCGCGATATTTATCTCGCTTATCTAGGTTTCTCTATAAATAGGTAGTTCGACCCATGATGGGCTCTATTATCCGCAACTCTACGACTAGAACGTATTTTGCGTGACTTCACACATATATTTGAATTTCTTCACCGATATTTGCAGGTTGCACGAGGTTTCTCTCTAATCCGTTTATCTCGCTTATGAAGATTGCTCGTCGGAATCAAAGAATGACAGTATTTACTGTACAATGTTTTCTATGCTATTGTGAATGTGGTATTAGATACAACAATGCAACGAACGTGCTTTTGGCAGGTCTATTTTGAACGCCACGCACGTTTGAAATAGTGCTTCACACGGGTATACAGAAAATGTGTTTACGTGGTTTTGCATTTATTATTCTTTGTTAAAACCTTATCCGCTTTATTCCGAAACTAGAGGCGTTATTACTGTTGTACTTTTTACATTTGGTACTGGTACATTCGTAAAATGTATTCCAAAATATAGAACATCCTTGTTCCTGGTACTTCTTATGATACATAATTTAGTCCAATGAGACCCCTGGTCTATCTTATTTAGNNNAAAACCTTATTGGATATTTATGGATTATAACCGCTTTATTCCGAAACGACAATCAGTGTTATTACTGTTGTACTATCTACTTTTGGTACTTGTACATTAAAAAAATATATTCCACAATACAGAACATCCTTGTTCCTGATACTTCTTATGATACATAATTTGGTCCAATGAGACCACTGGTCTATCTTATTTAGTTCCGAGTGCCCTCCAGTATCAGTATTATTGTATGTATTCAAATAACTCAAGAACTAATGGGCCGATTTCAAAAATTCTTTCACCATTACAAAGCTACATTATCCCCGAGTAACATAGGCTTTTTTACCACGCGAACGAAGTCGCACACAACAGCTAGCATAATATAAAAAGGTACAATAAGTTTTCTTTGTTCTCTCGTATAATAAACAACTTACTCGTATTTATTAAGTATTCGCATATCTAAAATGTTAAATTTAAAACCACAATCTCTGCAATCGTCGAGTAGGCGTTTGTTATGCAAATGAGGCATTTTCCAATGAAAATGACGCGAACCACGCGAGAAAATGTTTGTACTCAGACATAATAAATTCCATTAGCCTTGTACGCACTAGGATAGTATTTTAGTCGAGTAGCAAGTAGCAGGTATCCTAACAAAGAATTTACTAATTTATTGTACTAAAATGTTGCTGTGACACGTTTAGTTACTAAATTACTACCCTAGTGCTTAAACGAATCCGAACAGTAGTTAATCCTTTGTTCGGATAAATGCTACTTGCTACTCGACTAAAATACTTTCCTGATGCGAACAAGGATTTAGTTATATGAGCGTTTAAAGTTTATATTAATTCATAATTATTCTTACAAAATAATCTTCTCTTAACCCATCCAAATCCTACTCTTTAGGGTCAGCGCATTAAGCCTCTCCGTAAATCTTTCTTCCGTCCTAATTTTGATAGAGTTATAACTATTTTTTCCAACAAAGACTTTAAATGTTCTACTCGTAGTCATTAAATGGTCATACTTAATGAAGATTTGATAAGTAAATCTATACTAAAAGTCCCTTCAGTGACAAATTATTAAGTCCCAGTCAAGTTAACAATAAAAATAACAAAATAAAAAGTAATCTAAACTCTTAAAGTAAGTAAATTAAACTATTACTTAAACCTCAACTCTCTTATCTCTATAACTGAGACAAACGTAAGATAATTTAGCTTTCTTTCTCTGCAATTAATTTACTGGAGACTTGGGGACTTGGCAAAACAAAATCGCATCAGATTAACCAGTTATGACGTCTAGACATGTCTGCAATTGTGGTAATTAAACTTAAACGTACATTAGACATGGCAAAGTTAGATTTATATCAGAGTATTGGGGCTTGGCATGTCTAATAGACAGTACAGACTTTGGTAACTAAACCATTAATTTAAAGCCGGCTATAGACGGTCGATTTTAATTGTACAGTTCGACTTTGCAGTTCAAATTGACGCGTGTACTTCAGTTTTAACTGTGTTTTAACGTTTCTAGCCGGTTATGTGTAGATTTCTTATTATTAAGTCTACGCTAAATAACTATTTTAGTGATGACTGTGTGTGTCAGTAGATATATTACTTTTTAAACATTAAAATTAGTAAAATAAGAATTGAAGAATTGGTAAAAGTCGAAATTAAGATCTAAAATATTGTAAACAAGGATATGTCAATGGCTAGAAGGCGTAATTCTTTATTTTTTCATCAAAAACATGGTATTGTCGTCAAATATGTAAGATACATTCAAGCAACATTAATTCTTGATTCATTATTACTAATATAAAACAATAATTTTACATTATATAAGTAACTAGCTACCCGCCCCGGCTTTGCACTGGTGCAATGCTGATACTAAATACACTACAGAAAATCTGTGGACGTGGTCAAAAACAGCCATATTAATAATAATTGCACCCGTACGAAGTCGGGGCGGGTCGCTAGTTATACATATAAATCTTCATCTTCAATCACTCTATCTATTAAAAACCGCATCAAAATCCGTTGCGTAGTTTTAATATACAAAGATATAGGGGACACAGAAAGCGACATTGTTTTATACTATTGTATGTAGTGATATAGTCAAGTAAATTCATTGAATAGGCGAAAAAACACTCAACAATCATGATAAGAATACGTAATTTGGGTTATTTCTATTGCCATGTCCCTTCACGC
The DNA here is from genome assembly GCA_013186455.1 of Papilio dardanus tibullus. Lineage (NCBI taxonomy): Eukaryota > Metazoa > Arthropoda > Insecta > Lepidoptera > Papilionidae > Papilio > Papilio dardanus. The sequence goes on along the minus strand of QDHC01003452.1, from coordinate 79,084 downwards.
GTCCCTTGGATTTAGTTAATCCCCAACTGTCAGTGTCACACGAGAGAGATGAATTGTAACACGTCCCCGAGTACTTTAAGATAAAGTAAGGTAAGACCTTAAGACGATAAGATGGAAACCTATTTTTCATAGCCACTTAAAACGTTATTAGTCTTATAAAACCTTTATTCTGAAAGCAATGAAAGTACTATTTTCAAGGAAGAACACGACTGCTAAAGGCGAATAACATGGTACCAGTTTTTTGTACTAAGGCGATATTGCTGATGGATTCGACAAAATTGTATGAAACTGGCATTGACATTCGATCAGTCATGCGCTTGTCACGTGTGAGATATCGATCGAGTCAGTTCCATACATTTTTCATTTTCACTATGGAATCGCTATGTACTGCATGTACGTTGGGTAATAGCCCTCTAGTGCGCGACTATATATCGTTATTGTAAATCAAAACACTTTTCAAAAACCATAACTTAAAAGTATAAAAAGATTACAAATAAAATTATAAAACAGTATAAATTCTAATCTTTACTAATATTTTAAAAACGAAATATAATTTTGTATGTATTAAAATAACTCAAGAACTAATGGGCCGATTTCAAAAATTCTTTCACCGTTGGAAAGATACATTATCCCCGAGTAACATAGGATATATTATTTAATGCTTCGCGGACGAAGTCTCCAGCAACAGCTAGTATAAAATATTAGCATTTTTAGTTTTAACAAAATCCTTTAACTCGTCGGAACAAATAACTTAATTGATCCGCTGCTCGTTTGCCCCTTCTCCTATATAAAAAAAAAACTCTGACCTTCAAATATTTAATTTTATATATTTTTTCTTCAAGTTATTTAAATTCCTTGCTTTTGAACATTGACAAATAATTAAACATCAATCTTCAAAATAAACATCGCGAGAGCGAAAGCTTTTAAGAAGCTTATGTTACTTAAGTAACAAAAACTTCCAACAAATGTTGAATTATTTTGTTATTGTTCTTAATTAGATACTAAGTTACATAGAATATTATGTTGCTTTAAAATTAAAAGTACGTAACATATTGTTCGTAAGCAACGGGACTCTTACCACGATTTAGCTGTTTGAGCTCCCGATATTTCGGCACAGTTGCATGCGCCATGGTCACGGGCTGACTGAATTGGTGCGGTAGTGTTGAAAAATGTTAAAAGAGGCCATATCTGTCCAACTTTTTTCAGAACACGGCGACCACTGCTATAGTCCGAGTTTTCACTGCAAGTTAACTTCGCACTAGATGTTATTGGTCGACAAACCACATTCCGAAAAAATGTATAAAGTACTGCGATAAACGAGGACCAATAATTGGTCGATTATATGATACTGGAGGAAACTCGGAACTAAATAATATAGACCGGGGGTCACATTGGACCAAATTATGTATAAGAAGTACCAGGAACAAGAATGTTCTGTATGTTGGAATAAATTTTATGAATGTACCAGTATTAAACGTAGAAAGTACAACAGTAATAACGCGGATTCTTGTTTCGGCATTAAGCGAAATGTGTTCACACTTTTTTGTGTATTCGAAGTCGGCTACTGTCCGTATCTTACGAACAATATGTTAGTAAAAATCACGAAATCATAAAAATATATAAAAGTACTTCGACTAATTTATAGAACAGACTTAAACGAACATAAAAAAACATACAAAAAAATGAAATCTAATGTCTCGTAAAGACATTTTTTCTTTGTTTGTTTATCTTAAGTTTTAATAAAAGAGTATACACAAAGATGTGATTGTTCTACAAAGTATTAGATATTACAAAGGATTAAATTCCATTAAATTCGACAATAAAAGGATGGAATCCATTCTACCCATTTCTTTGTTCTACAAATGATTAAGAACAATAAGCGGATAATATTGAATGTGAAAGAATTTTTCCGAGAAAATATCAGTAGAATAAGAGGGAAAATCCGGAATTTTTTCAAGCATTCAACTTCTATTAAATAGAAAATAAACCCGACAAATGATAAAAAAAAAACTTTTTTTCTTCACTAGATGGCGTTGTTTTCAATTTGTATAAACAAAAATGATTGCATATTAAAGTACGAAATTTAAAAATTGCGGTTTTGGTAAAAGGTATTAGTAAAGGTAGATAGATAAAATTACAAACTACGTAAAAAAATGATGTGAACCACATATGTCGTTGAAAAGGTGTTTGATTATACATTAGTGAATTCGCTTATATAAAATATATCTTGTAACTGTTGAACCAAAGTACATTCGTTACGAACCTATTATATAGCGAACGTCAAGAATATATGAAACTTACAAAGACGTTCGATATCTCACTCGTGACAAGCACTTGACTTTTTAAATGTCGTTGTCAGTTTCATACATTTTTGTCGAAACCATCAGCGATATATTCAATCCAAAGATACTTTTTGTAACCCAGATCGCCCATTCTCTTTTAATTAAAACGTTTGCTAGATAGTGTATAATAAACTGCTTCAATTCGCCTCATTGCTCGAGGGAGGCGTAGTAGAGGCGTTCCCGTTACTTATTTTTATTTTTTCAACGTCAACCGCAGATACGTTCCAAACGGGTCGACCTCTTAATGGCCGCAATCCAAGGAACGCTGGCGTTTATTTTGAATTTCAAAGTAAAATTCTACCTTAGTTCTTTATGTTTAATATTATTATATAATTTATATCTTCTCTTTAAACATAAAAGAACTAGCAGTATTTTTTGTAAAAGGTTAATTACTTACAGAAGATAGTTTGTTTATGTTTATGTTTATAATTTAATTTGTTTAACTAGAGATAAAAGTACGAGTATATATATATTGCGTATTCACGCAAAATACGCGCTAGTCGTGGAGTTGCGGAAAATGGAGCCCATCATGGGTAGAAACCTTTAACCTGTTTAACTAGAGATAAAATTTTATATTAAAAATGTATAAAAAGATAATTTCAAAAATATATTTTATTATTGTTATCAATTTATTATAAAGAAATGCCTTCAAATTGTCTTACCGTAAGCTTTCTTTAGGGAAATTGTCCATTAATTGAGCTAAGATGAAATTGTTTTGATAAAAGGCGAGGGATGAGTGGCTTTGAATAAAAATCCCCCTTTATTTCCTCCCCCGGGCGTCTCGCCCCCACATCTCTATGTCGTAATGAACCATTTTACCTCACAGTCTTTAAATGTCAAATGCAGAAAGCCTTTGTCTTAATATTTCTATCATGGACAATGAATTATGATATACGCCATCTTTTGGTAAGAAAATGAATTTATTAATAATTCATTTTTTTAAACGGTTCAGATTGTCAAAACACTTTGTCGTTCTCTTTAAAAAATATAAAAATATACCAAAGGGTCAAAATCTTTCGCGAATTTCGGGAAGATGCACTTACTTTTTTATTATAAAGTAACAAACGAGCAAGCGGCCACCTGTATTCGCTGACTTAGCGAAGCGACCGCTGCCCATAGACATCTGCAATTGCAGATGCGTTGCCTTCCCTTAATATATGGCCAAATCCACTTTCCGTTCCCATCATTTCATAGGAAGGGAAAGTGGACTAAAGTTAGGCCTCCGAATAAACATCAGACGAAACACGGAATAGCTTCCATTCGACGCCTGTCTTCTGTGTGGTCGTGGTATTTAACCGGGTGAACCAGCTCTACCACTGTTAAACTTTATGTTACTCAAGAGGTTTTTATTTTATTTTTTATTTCTAATATGTATTAACGAGCTGTCGCTCGCGACTATGTATACTTCTTTAATATTTCTAAATCTGTGCAAAATTTCATATAAATCCGTAGAGACAGTTTGCATTTATAATATTAATAAGACTATTTAAGGAGGTTTACTATGTTCACTAACTTACACGTGGGCATCACTTGATGTGCTAAGTAACTAACTTAACTTGACTTCCGGCGCTTTGAGGTCTCAACTTAATTAAGTTGATCTATCTTCGTAAACTAGGCGAATGCTTATGACATTTACTCCTCTTCTATTTATATCAAGGGGGCTACTCAAAATGTCTTTCGATTGGCGATATCGCTGATGGAAACGACAATGACATTCAATAAGTCATGTGCTTGTCACGTATGATATTGAACGTTATTGTCAGTTCCATACATTTTTTATGTTCACCATCGATTCGCTTTGTAGCGCATGTAACTTGGGTAAGCCCCTACGACATTTACAGCAATCGAAAAGTAACACCTATCATTTAAAGATGAATCAAATTATTTAAACTACTATCTTAACTAACTACTAACTTCGTCCGCGTGGAATAGAAAAGTATAGCCTATGTTACTCGGGGATAATGTAGCTTTCGAATGGTGAAATAATTTTTGAAATCCGTCCAGTAGCTATTGAGTTATTTCAATACATATAAAATATTAGAATATTAGTAGAGATAACTCATTGTAATTAAAATAATTATTGAATGTCTTTAATTAATTACCGATTTGATTATATTAAGTGGATTCATGCCCGTTGTTAGCAACCCCTAAAGGAGTTTTAGATAGGTGTCTTTTTGCTTAAGGCTCTCCCTAAATCTAACGGATCCCTTGCGGTCTAAAGTGACACTTAACTGTTGGTGAAAACGAAAGTAGCGTTAAGTGACAATTAAAATGCGTAGGGGTTACCTAAAATTAAGGTATCGCTGGTGAAAACGGCCATCAATGGAACAAACATATGTATGAAAATATACCTGACCTAGATAACCGTTGAAGACAGTCGTCTTCAATAAACACACGTATTTATGAAGCTTAAACGATCGTAAAGTATGCACTTCATATCCCTAATGCCTTTATATTAAATCCCATCTCACATAAAAGGTTAGGGCATTACTATCCTTGACTGATATAAAAAGCTATATAAGACTGAAGGAAATATTTATATTATGCAGATGCATAATATAAACAACTAGCGACCCGCCCCGGCTTCGCACAGGTGCAAATCGGTATAATGCTGATACTAAATACTGCAGCGTTTGCAATGTAAGCGCTAAAAATGTGTTAATTTACGACATCATATTAAAAACCTCTAAATTATCAGTGTTACTCTACTATATTGTGAATGTATTATACATGAAAACCTTCCTTATGAATCACTCTATCTATTAAAAAAATCCGTTGCGTAGCACCTGTTTTATGTTAACGGACCATTATGAATAAGAGGGTCGTTTTTAAAAGTACGTAATTTAGCCATGGGGGTCTGAGGTAACAGTTAATTTTGGAAACGGGTCATTTGTCCAAAATAGTGTGGGGATCTCTGCTTTGGGGCCTTTTTACTCTAACTCCGTCCTTGGATGGATGGATAGATTTACGAGTAAATGTGTTATAAATATAAGTTAACCGTAAATGTTCCTGTCATTATTAGTCAATCCTTTTTCATATAAAGTTGAAACTTTTTACCTTTCGTGACGTCTTAAGGGTAAACTAACCCTCTAACCGGGTCAAACTGGATCAAACCGGTAACAGTCGGGTCGATAAATCTGCTTCCGACTCAATCCTGCGGTTTCCTTCTGTACTAGACAATAGAGAAACTTATACTCAACCTGTTAGATGTAATTGTTGAATTTGACTGCAGTTGTCGCCAATTGGTCGAATTTCGTAAATAATAATCCAAATTATTTTATTAAAAATAGCCTTATACACATTTTCTCAACTTTAACCACCTTAAAAAATAAACATAGTCGAACTTGGATAAGCAAGAATTATTCTATGGTCGCGATGAGCTGCGTCCATAAGCGAGAAACTGGATTAGAGAGCCTGAATAAGCGAGACAAATATGGCGGTCACTTGGACTCTTGCGTACCCAATTTTGACTAGACATTGTTTTGACTTTACACCATTCAACTATTTAATAGTCAGGTGGATATTAAAATATTAACTCTCACCAAGCGGTCAAAAATAGTAAAAAATTGACTTATAGACATGATAAAGAAATTAACCTATCATTTTACTTTCCAATATGACGAACTAGCGACCCGCCCCGGCTTCGCACGGGTGCAAAACTGATACTAAATACACTACAAAAAACTGTGAACATTGTATATAACAGCCATTAATAATAATAGAACCCGTCCGAAGCCGGGGCGGGTCGCTAGTTATATATATAATCCTTATGAATCACTCTATCTATTAAAAAAAACGGCATCAAAATCGGTTGCGTAGTTTTAAAGATTCAAGCATATATAGGGACAAACATAAAAAAGCGTTATTGTTTTATACTATGTAAGAATAAGGATAATGATAAGCTAGAAATCATGTCACATTGTAACACATAAGGTAACATAAAAAATATATACATTTATGTTAGCGTACGACACGAGAGACCTTATAAAGCTAGTAATTGGGTACGCCCTCTCGTGTAACACCTGGGTACTAATTTGATACCCTAATGGTGTCCTTAACGTTTTAGGTGTTTTTAACGATCTAAATTCGATATTTTGTTAGATTTTATTATATTGTATTATTTACTATATTTTTTTTGTTTTTTTATTAAACTGAAATGCTGATTTAAAAAATCCATACTAATATAAAAGAGAAAAACTTTGTACTTTTTTATGTATTGAAATAACTCAAAAACTACTGGGCCGATTTCAAAAATTCTTCCACCGTTAGAAAGCTACACTATTCCCGTTTAACAAAGGCTATATTTTTTAATTCTACGCTAACAACAGCTCGTATATAATAAAAATATAAAATAATCCGTAACAAAAAATATCAACACTTTGGCAAATTGAGTTAATTGTTAAAAAAATTTGCCCCGTAGGTAATTGAAATATAGTTTTTTGAAAAATTATCGTAATATAACTTTTCATTGTTTAAATAATATATATGTTTTATCGATATTAGAATTTCGAATGACTTTTGCACATACCTAAGTTATCGTAGGGACCGACGAAATAACTCTAAAGAGTTATTTTAGTACAAAAATATTTTCAAAGAAACTTTTTTAACTATGATATCTTAAAATATTTTACAGAAAGCTTTTACGTATCCATATTGCAAAACGCAAAGTTTATTATCATTCCCTTGAAAGCAAAGTTTTGTGAACAAAATAACAGGATTGCTTTTACTTAAAGAGATATCCTTGGAGATTTAAACATAAAAGCAAACTCATACAAAACAAACGGCTAATATTTTTATAACCAAAGGAATTTATATACGGTCCTAATCCTTAAAAAAGGGAAAAAGTATAAGATATATTTCAATATTCTGAAACTAATGACTCGTCCTCGGCTTGTGCGGATACAATGCTGACATTAAATACACTACAAAAATGCAGAAAAAAAATATTTACATCACATTAGAAACCTAAAAAATAACAGTATTTCACCATTATTTAATGGATGTTATACATATAAACCTTCCACTTCAATCACTCTATTAAAAAAACCGCATCAAAATCCGTTGCGTAGTTTTAAAGATATAAGCATACATATAGAGACAGAGAAAGCGACTTCGTTTTATACTACTCGTATGTAGTGATGAGGTAAACAAACTAACCTCAAATTACAAGGCGGCCATTATTTTAACGACAAATATGTTTAAATTATTTTATATTGTTTTGAACTTTTTTTTGCATTAAACATAGCCGTATATAGAGAAATAAATATAGGTAATTTATCGTAGACTTTAACCGCTTCATTCCGAAACGAGAATCAGCGTTATTACTGTTGTACTTTATATGTTTGGTACTGGTACATTCATAAAATGTATTCCGAAATACAGAACATTCTTGTTCCTAGTATTTCTTATGATACATAATTTTGTCCAATGAGTCTAGTCTTATTTAGTTCCGAGTGTCCTCCAGTATCGTATTATCGACGACTTATTGGTCCTCGTTTATCGAAGTACTTTATACGTTTTTTCGGAATGAGCACTGCTCAAAAAACATATAAAAAATCTATCATCGTCTGTAATTATCTCACCTTTTTGTACAAGTATTTAGCAATAAAAACCTACGGCTGCACTACTCGTAATTCGCACACTTTATTTTTTTTGTAAACTTATTTGAAATTTAATTTATATTGAAACATTTTATAAAGGTCTCTCTGGTAATGAAAAGCAGGGGATTAATTAAAACTCCTATCAAATATAATGTCTCATGTAATTACTTGAATTCAACGAATTTTATCAATTTATTTAATTAATATTTCATTTTAATAATACGTCAAATAGATTAATAATTATTAAATTCTATAAGGTGCCGACTATTTTACTACTATTAAAAATGCGTCGGTGGCTCAGGGGTTTAGCCCATGACTTGTAAACTACAGGTCCCGAGTTCGAATCCCGCTATGTACTAAAGTGTTTTTCGAATTTTATATGTACATTTATCCGACGCTCTTACGGTGAAGGAAAACATCGTGATGCCTGCACATATCGGCGAAGATATTCAAAGATATGTGTGAAGTCACGTACTGGACCAGCGTGGTTGACTGTAGCCTAGTCACCCCTTAGGGTAG
>QDHC01003452.1:53616-65357 GCA_013186455.1 Papilio dardanus tibullus | reverse complement strand
AAAAACGTGTGTGGCCAGTTCTTTGAGTATAATCAATTTGAATTCGGAACATTTCATGTCAAAGGGAGTTTGTTGACACGAACACTGGCCTCCATACGTGCTCGGTCCCCGCTCACGTCGGCGATTTCAAACTGCACAATTTCCTTCGTGGAAACACGTTGTCTGCGAAACGTTGAGGAAATAAATGGCATTCGAGTCGACTTGTTCACTCGCTTACGAATCGATTTTACTATGCTCGAAAATTCAGTTCCTAGTTTGATGTCAATTTACTTTAAAAATAGAACACGATTGATTCGAACTTTAAATTTAAAAATATGGATTAAGATCCCGTGTCACTAAATTACACATCATTTTATCAAAGCTAGGGGCAGCACATATAGAGTTATGTACTAATAATTTAAAGAGGAACACTTTGTATTTTTATATGTATTGACTTATAACTTTTAATCAACTCAATAACTATGTCGATTTCATAAATTATTCACCATTAGAAAGCTACATTATTCGAGTTAAAATAGGCATTTTTTAAATTCCACGCAAGCGAAATTATGGTCTACTATAACTTTTTTGTAGATCTATCATCTGGTAACAACGCATTTGCAATTGCAGATGTCTATGGGCAACAGTCGCTTGGCTATTTCAGCGAATCCAGGCCGCTTGCTCGTTTGCCACTTTATAATATAAAAAAAAACTCAAAATATTCTCTTAATGGATCTCAGACTATAATTTATTATATGTTACACAGGTGATACCGGCAATGTTCCACACCGCCAGTATTTGGTTGACGCTTGCGTTGGCAGTGCAACGATATATCTACGTCTGTCACGCGCCCGTCGCCAGGACTTGGTGAGTATAAATACACAAAGTAAATTAAAGAAACACTAAAGTACTGCGATAAACATGGACCAATAAGCCGTCGATTATACGCTACTGGAGGACACTCGGAACTAAATTCAGATTAGGGGTCATTAGACCAAATTATGTATCATAAGAAGTACCAGAAACAAGGATGTTCTGTATTTCGGAGTAAATTTTATGATTGTATCAGTACCAAACGTACAAAGTACAACAGTATTAGCGCTGATTCTCGTTTCGGAATAAAGCGGATAGAGTTCACATTTACAAGTTATACAGCGTGCTCTTAAATAAAAATAAAACACAAATGGCAAAGCATCTAGTAAGCAAGTAACTTCTCTCCGACATCTTACTAATATTATAGATGAAAAAGCTTGGATGGATGGATGGGATGTTTCTTTGAAGGTACGGACGTAAAACATCACGTAGTAACACGTAACCTAAATACTATTTTTTTTTTAATTTCGCGCCGACGTAAAAGTAACTCGTCTCTAATTCAATGTCAAGTTACACGAACAAAAGAAAAATCCACGTGGACAGAGTTGCGGACGACAGCTAGTTTATATTATATCTAATTGAGTGATTTACTACAATATATATAAGCTATGAATTAAAGACCTTTCAAAATAAACATCCTAAAACGTGAAGTTACAAAATGTCAATATTCTGAAGCGACGTATTAAGTGAATTAGAAGATATTTCGCTTTACAATGTTTACAGAGGGCCTGGCATTAACGAGCACTGTATATTTTGAATGTAAACATTCGAATAATCCTATTACTAACGTCTAACAGCTACTTGTAATATCGAACAACATTTCGTGAGGCTGCCTCTTTGACTATTAACGCTGAAAACAATATTCAATTTAAATATGTATAATAATTAAAGAATCACCCTGTATACGTAAAACAAGGGGTTTACCCAAAAATGTGCAACAAAGCGATTCGATAATAAACATCATGTATGGAACTGACAATGACTTTCGATATCTGACACGTGACAAGCACATGACTTATCGAATGTCAATGTCAGTTTCATACATTCTTGTCGATCCCATTAACGATATGGCCAATTGAAAGATACTTTGGGTAACCTGAAATACTCAGTAGGTCCAAAAAATACTTAAACACGATCGTTGTAACGTTTCGTCTTTCCATTCGTATAATACCAGGCGTTATCGACCCTGTACTACGATTTTATACTTTTTATGGAACAAATATAGCCACACAATAAGTTCAAATGTATAATACAAAACCAAAACATACTAAGTAATTATAGAAGCAACCACATTATTCTCAAATACAAAATAAAGAGTAATAAGTTGAGTAACGTTTCTTAGACACATTGTACAAGGTGTTTTAGACCCCGTATCAAAGCAAACGTGTTAAGAGGTAATTTTACTTCGAATTCGCGTAAATTTCCCACTGTATTAATTCAAGCGTAACAAATTCGTTCAAAACAAAAGTAAACAAGGAAAATTTTTCACATATTTCATAATTCAGGATACTGAAACTGACACATTGACAGGAGGAGGTTTGGAATGTTTATTTTAGGGGGGGTCTATGTTTTCTTTTTCGTTAAGGTTAAACATGATTTTTACAAACATGTCTGCAAATACAATTACTACGTCTACGGCTTTACACGCTATAATTTTCTGTGCTTATATTAATTTTTGTAATTTATTTTTTCCGCGTAGCTACTCATAGTTACTAGCTGCTGACTTCGTCTACGTGGAATTAAAAGATAACCTATAACTCGGGAATAATATAGCTTGTAATGTAGCTAAAGCCTCGAACGCACCAGGATAGTATTTTAGTCGAGTATCAAGTAGCAAGTATCCGAACAAAGGATTTACTAATCTATTCTACTAAAATGTTGCTGTTCAGACACGTTTAGTTACTAAATTACTATCCTAGGCTTAAACAAGTTCGAACAGTAGTAAATCATTTGTACGGAAAAATGCTATTTGCTACTCGACTAAAATACTATCCTGGTGCGAACGAGGCTTAACGGTGAAAGAATTTTTGAAATCGGTCTAGTTGAGTTATTTCAATACCTACAACGACGACACTCTTACGGGGACGGAAAACATCGTGATGCAACGTGCACACGACGAAGAAATTCAAAGATATGTGTGAAGTCACGGAAAATACGCGCTAGTCGTGGAGTGAAAGAAAATGGGTCGAATTACTAAATACGAGTACAACGAGTGTGCAGTTAAAACTTAACGTCTATTACTTTAATACATTATCATATCAACGAAGCCTGTGTACAAACCTCTTACTTATCAAGTTTATTAAATTCAGTAGCGACGAGAATTAATTAACTTTGCACTATTATCGAAAAATTTGGAGCTTTGTTTGAACATTGATAAATGATATGGGTCCAAACAATGATAGCTGTGTGATATGCAGTTAAGTGGCACTATGACGCACGAGTGTACTGCGACATTGACTTTTAAAGGCAGGACTTGTTAAATAAAAATGAATATTAAATTCTAAACTAATTAATGTGCTCGTAGGAATTATGGACGCTTCAGTATATTCAGTTTTCACTTTTTTGATATTTTTTTATCATTCTTAGTAATTTTTATTACTTACTAGCGACCCGCCTCGGCTTCGCACGGGTGCAAATCGGTATAATGCTGATACTAAATACTGCAGCGTTTGCAATGTAAGCGCTAAAAATGTGTTAAATTACGACATCATATTAAAAACCTCTAAATTATCAGTGTTACTCTACTATATTGTGAATGTATTACACACGAAAACCTTCCTTATGAATCACTCTATTTGTTAAAACCGCATCAAAATCCGTTGCGTAGTTTTAAAGATTCAATCATATATAGGGATAATGATAAAAAAGCGTTATTGTTTTATACTATGCAAGGATAAGGATTTAAAGAACTTCAAGAAGCGAGCCTATTTATTCCTTAAAGGCTAGGATCCCATTTGCGGTTCCTCGAGTACTGCAGATTTTCGTAAGCGACGAAGGTCACCTCGGTGATAAAGCCGCTTGTTTGCCCCTTCTCTTATATAAAAAAAGAACTTACCGTTAGTAAGATAATGTAAATTAATTGTTAATTTGTTATTAAATGTACTTGATCTAGACACTTTTGATATATGTATTTGAGTCAGTAAGCCTTTACAAAGACGTTTTACTTTTACCTTTCAATATGCAATTCACATTTGAGATTGTCATCTTTACCTCACTGGTAAAGAGACACTATATTCACACGTCGGACCTTGTCTAGTCCGTTTCTTTATAGTCAAAGGCCAGCGAAATTCTATCGAGATTACGCGTATAAATTATAAAGAGATATACCAGATGTTAACATAGGGTAAGCTCAGCCAAAATTATCTCCAAGATTATTAATGTCACATTAAATTAAGGCCATTCACCTGACAACTACATGTATTGCAAACATATTGCTCGTAAGAAACCGTAGAAATAGAAAGGTATAGAATTGGCAATAGTGTATACAGAAGAGGGACAAAAATGCCTTAGACTAAGTGATAGCATCACTTTACGGTTTTAAACCAATAATATCATGTCTTAAGCCCTTTCCTGGAACGTATGAAAAATTAGTTTGAGCGTCACATTATTTGGGTCATATCAGGTCATCCAGAAGGACCCAAACAAACAACACCGCATACGGAGTAAGGAACCAAAGATCTACGTCCCTGTCTTTGTCACGTTACGTATATTCGGTATAAATGTGTTTCAGTCGCTCTCAGTATGACATAAGTCAAGTCTCATCTGTTTTTTTAATCTATGTAAGAAACAGGATTCTTATCATCAATATCGCGATTGGAATCGAAAATAATGTATGAAACTGACAAAGACATTCGATAAGTCATTACGTGTGAGATATCGAACGTCATTGTCAGTTCCATACATGTTCGATATTCGTTATAGAATAGCATCGTAACGCTTTAGGTAACCCTCCAGTGTCTACGTCACAACATTTACATTAAATTCATTAAAAATGTTTAACATATTACAAATCTGTATAAATAATTTTCTCTTAAAATTCGATGACTAAAGAATTTCCGTGAAGTTGTTGCAAACATTTAATATTTATATAACATTGCTTATACAAACATACGGACGGTTTCATTTCACAGATCCTGTATTATAATAACATCATAAAAATGTTTATGTTGATAATCCGACCGAGGTTTGTTTATTTGAATTAATTTTTGCTTATTTATCAACGAATGAATACTTATATATCGTTTTATTGTAAGAAATATATAGGTCTACAAGGATATTATGGCACTCGGAAAATATGTGAACTAACAATGTCGTCTTGACAGCGTCACATTTTAACCAATCAGGGAAAGGCAGCTGAGGAATTGCTGGAGAACTAAAACTTTGTAGGCGCCCCCCCTGTCACACATTTATGTCGATTCCATCAGCGACATTGCCGATCGAAAAGCATGTTGGGTAAGCCCACTGGAGTGGAATAAATTGCCGGAATTAATGTTTTCGTCCAGTTATAACGTGGGTGCCTTCAAGAGTAGGGTGAATAGGCATTTAATAAGCTAGCACGTAACATCTTTTGACTACATCTCCATCTATTAGCAGGTGGAATTGTGGTACTAATATTATAAAGAGGAAAGATTTATATTTTTGTATATATTGATATAACTCAAAAACGATTACGCTGATTTGAAAAATTCTTTCACCATTAGAAAGCTACATTATCCCCGAGTACTATATGCTATATTTTTTACTAAGAATAACTCAAAAACTACTGGAAATCACATTTATCAAACATAACATCAATTAAATAGATAGGTTAGACCAACATTCACCAATATGCAAACACATTTGGAAAATGTTTGTCAAACATTAATCATGACCACATTTAAAATCAATCATAACCGTGCAATAAATCACGTAACGAATTTCCAATTTAATTATTTTTTCTCGTACTTTTTTCTATAAATGAATGCATATAGGGAACTTCACAGAGCTGTGATTGATTGAAGAGGAAGCCAGTAACCCAGTTTCCAATATCAAGTCTTTAATCAACTGAAAGAGTTCAAATGTTTGAAAAATGTTTCAAATGTTTTTTAAATTACAAATGGCAAACGAGCAAGCGGTCACCTTGATTCACTGAAATAGCGAAGCGACCGCTGCCCATAGACTTCTGCATTTGCAGATGCGTTGCCTACCCTTAATCTACGTAGGAGGAGACGCACAGCAAGAGGATAATACCTCTTCCTATGCTTTCCTACGCAAAAGGATAGGAAGGGAAAGTGGACTAAAATTAGGCCTCCGTCACCACACTCATCAGACTGTACACGGAATTGCTTCCATTTGACGCCAGTCTTCTGTGTGGTCGTTGTATTTCACCGGGCGAGCCGGACAATTCGTGCGAAGATATTAAAGCGGGTTCTTCCACTGACAGGAGTATGTTAGATTTTTAGGCATTTTTGTTGGGTTTTGTATCAAGTAACTTCAATTCTGTTTGCCTTGAGTCCAGAGTCTATCTATTCCTTAAAGGCCGGCAACGCATTTGCGGTTCCTCGAGTGTTGCAAATGTCCATGGGCGTCGAAGATCACCTCGGTGATCTAGCCGCTCGTTTGCCCCTTCTCATATAAAAAAAAAACTGATCCGATTTTGACGAGTTTTTCATATTCATCCTCTCTGATTATGATCAATTGACTTACCAGAACATTGGATTCAGGTTTTATAAAAAGAGAAACCTCTTCAAGAATCTTATCCCGACTCTTGTGAAGCAATTAAAAGGAAATATCAAATGTTTTGAAATACAATATGACGATAAAAGCACTCGTTCGCTTGTCTGGTTTGTTTATTTAAGCCCTGTACGCACCAGGATAGTATTTTATTCAATAGCAAGTAGCAAGCATCCGAACAAAGGATTTAATAATCTACTCTACTAAAATGTTGCAGTTCGGACATGTTTAGTTACTAATTTTTTATCCTAGTGCGTAGGTTTAGGCTTAACATTCCTATACCCGCGCCAAGCGTTTTAACACCTATACCCGCGCCCGGTCTGACAGACCGTAACTTTGGCTCCTATTACCTGGTTATTTTTCTATAAAACCGTTTATTTTTTTTTTATTTTACAGAAACTATAGGATGTAATAAAACAAAAAATATAAATTGTTATCATAAACAATTTATTACTTTAAAGACTATCGGTGTTTCCACAAGGGCCTGTAAAAGTCTCACTTTTTCTTATAGTCTAGGAAAAACTACCATACAACTTTTTTTTCTAAAAACAAACCTAAAATACCTTTTAATTCTTAAAGATCACATATCTTGAGACCATTGCAAAATACAATTAGTTACATATTAATGTTTGCAAAGCAGTCAGAACATACTGTATCAGCATGCTATAAACAAAAATATTTTGTACAATCAGCGCAACTGTACTCTGTTTTTCTTTTTTTTTTGATGGGCAACATCCACATTGGCAAATTATATTATTGTTAGATGCAGCTGCTGATTCAGGGCCACCTAATTTGCATATTTCATTAAATCTAAACCTCAGTATTAGTGGCAGAGAAAGAGTGAGAGCTCGTCGCCTGAGGTGAGAATTTAGCAAGTTGTGACAGTGTTACTGATATAATTAATCTTCTTGTTAGATTTATTTATAAGATATCGTTCATTCCTGCCACGTTCATCAAACCTGGCTAGACTCAGGAGTTTGATTCCACCGCGTATGCCTCCCTTTTCCGATGTAATAATCTCTGTTAGTTTCATAATGTTCTGACTCTGATTGAGAATCATCCTCTCGATCCAATGACTGAATTGCATCTTCAAAATCATGTGCTTCCTCTTGGGATGGACTACCATCTTCAACTTCGCAATCATATTCATCATCCTAATTGGAGTACGAACTTTTTTCCTCCGAATCCAAAAGAAACAATCGAACACGTTCATCGTAAATATTTGAAGTATTTATACCTAAAAATTTAATAAATCAATACGGTAGTTCTAAAGTAATAAAATGCAGGACAAAACATTACATAAAAACAAATAAATAACATATAAATACGCATAAACAAAAAAATATGACTTACGTAAAAAGTTGATCATATACCCGCGTCGGTCTCACAGACCGATCAGGTCGTAGTAGGCCTACATGACATGCTCGCACAACTGCATGCCATGTGAAAATCTAAAGCTAAACCCAAATCATGCAGCTAGCAGAACGCGCGAACTCCCAAAGTTCTTGGAAAAAAAAATATTTACGAAAAACTGTTTCGTCGGTCTCACAGACATTTGCGCGGGTATAGGAGTGTTAAACTAGTCCGAACTGTAGTAAATCCTTTGTTCGGATAAATGCTACTTGCTACTCGACTAAAATACTATCCTGGTGCGAACAAGGCTTTAGTGATCGTTAAACGGGGGTGCTAAAGTTTGCGGCCCGCATTCATATAAGTACTTGTTTATAGTTAGTTGTATATCACTCTCCCTACATAATATATTCTAGTAAATACATAGATTAACTTGAATATCATAATTGCATTTAAACAGAAACATGTTGGTAATGGAAGTTTTTAATAGCGCCCTTCTTTTGTCCAAGGGGGCTACCCCGAGTATCTTTCGGTTGGCGATATCAGTGATAGAATCGACAAAAAATGACACTCACAATGACATTCGATAAGTCAAGTTCGTGTCACGTCTGAGATCGAACGTAATTGTTAGTTCTATACATTTTTAACGTTCGCTACCGAAGCGTATTTACTTTAGGTGACCGGGGGGTCACTATATACTAGTATTTTAGTCATGTAACAAGAAGAAAGTATTCGAACAAAGGATTACTAATATACTCCACTAAAATGTCGCTGTTCGGACACGTTTAGTTACTAAATTAGTTGCTAGTCGACTAAAATAATATCCTTACGCGTACAAGGCTTTACTTTCGCATTAATTTGTAAGAAGTAAGCTCCTTGGAGACGTAAGAACCGCGTTAACCGGGGCTGACATCATCATCTTCATCACCAGCTCACTATTAGTCAACACCGAGAGGTGCGGAGCCTACTTCTTAGGAATGACTAGGCCATTGTCAACCACGCTGGCCCAGTACGGGTTGGTCGATTTCACACATATCTTTGAATTTCTTCGCTGATTTGTGCAGGTTGCATCACGATGTTTTCCTTTACCGTAAGAGAAAGAAATTCTAAAATCGAAAAACATATTGGTAGATGGCAGGATTCGAACTCGAGACTTGCAGTTTACAAGTCAAGAGCTAAAACCCTGAGCCACCGACGTTCGGTGCTAACGATTAGGCTGAAATACCAGCACAAGCAAAAACATTAGCTATAGCATCGCTTAGAGAGCAGTAACGGTTTACGATACGCTATAAAACTACGGTCAGAAAAAACATATCCGTGACGTGTTTACGCCTAAACGGTACCATTTTACGACTTTAACATACGTAGGTAACCAAAATTAGTTCAACGAAAGATTCTAATTAAAACTGTATATCTTTAACATACGAAAATAGTTGATCGAAATTAAAATTTTAAATATTAATATTTTATAATCTGTCTTGTGTTTTATTAAAGCACGACAAACATACAAACTTTTTATTTATATAGTATATATTTAGAAGTTCATCGAATATTAATTAATTAGCCTACCGTGTTGGTTGCTATAATATTTTCTAATTGAAACTTCGAGAAGTTCAACTTGGAAATATCAGATGAAAACTTTCTTCATACAAGATAACGTAATTAAAATTGTAACATTATATTTACTCGCAGTAATTAAAACTTAAATCTTCAAACATGTTACGATTTCTATTATCTAACTACTGTATATTCATATTATTTTAACAGTGGAAACGCACGCTTATAAAAACCTTTAAAAACACGCCTTGTTCGCACCAGGATAGTATTTTAGTCGAGTAGCAAGTAGCATTTATCCGAACAAACGATTTACTACTGTTCGGACTCGTTTAAGCCTAAATCTACGCACTGAACGCATGACTATCCTTCATTTAGTAATTAAACGTGTCCGAACAGCAACATTTTAATTGAGTAGATTAGTAAATCCTTTGTACGGATACTTGCTACTTGCTACTCGACTTAAATACTATCTTAGTGCGCACAAGTCTTTAAGAATAAAAAATCAACTGCTAGTTAACTCCACTGTACTACAATATTATAATATAATACAGTCAAACCAGGATTAGCGAGAAACCTCTATAAGCGAGTCATTCTCTGGTCCCGACGAGCCACCTCAATAAGCGAGAAACTCGGATTAGAGATAAACCTCTATAAGTGAGGTAAAAACGAGATAGGTTTTATATAACACTTGGTATCATACTTTGTTGGTGAATCTTTAAATAAATAAATAAAGTAAATATCGCAGTCCCTTGGCCTCTCGCTTAATCCAGGTTCGATTATATTATAGCGAACACGCTAAAACCATATCGTTTTCGCCTGTATCCCACTTTACTTCTAGTTTAATATGTTTACGTATACCCAAAAAGAAATATCGCTTTTGATTCTTCGAAATAAACATAAAAACCTCAAACTTTTCCTCTTCCATAACATTAAATCAACCATTAAACCCAAGCGTTAAAAGATCAAAAGACTACGTCGATTTCCTCGTTTAAAACCCATAAAACGTTAAATGTGTACTTGTTAAAAGGTTCTCGACAAATAGAATCCGTACCAATATCCTCTTAACATAGAATTAATTAACCTACCCTCGAAAATGTTTTGAATTTAAGAAGCTTTTGATTATGTTTACCATGTACAATCAACAACGTTGGCGGTGTTAAACTTTACTGTGAATTTCCACTGTAATGTCACGTAATATAAAATCGTCATACCTCATATTCTCTTTGAAAAAACCGAGACAAAAATATCTAACGTAACAAGTAACAGTCGTTTAAATTTGTACGAATTGCAACGATAAAGGTCCGCAAAACTTTTCGCAAGCGTTTTCAACATTATAATGTTTAAGTCCTAAAGTATAAGGGTATAGCAAGTAAGCAAGCAATCAAGGGAGCAAGATATACACATTATTAATAATTTGAGTAAAATATCGATGACATTCTTATTATTAATTTCTAAGAAGTGTAAATTATACTAGGTGCAAATATTTTTGTAACTAGATCACCGCGAACCACGATAACTGTACTGTTGAAGGGACAAATCTTCTGAGAAAAAAAATAATTCGTAGAAATATACTTACCCCAATTTAGTTACAGCAATTAGGTTAGAGGAAACAATAAACTTTTGAATAGATCTAACAAGAATTCTTTGAACTTAAATTAAAAGTAGACCGATGATGAATAATTATTTAACTAGCTGCTGTGCGCGACTTCGTCCGCGTGGAATTAATTAATATAGCTTATGTTACTCGGAGATAATGTAGCTTTCTAATGGTGAAAGAATTTTTGAAATCGGCCCAGTAGTTCTTGAGTTATTTCGATACATACAAAAATATAAAAATACAAAGTTTGTCTCTTTATAACATTAGTATAGATCCCTAATAGATCTTTCTAAAGAACACCACTGTGTGATTACTAGCTGTAGCCCGCGACTCCGTCTGCGCGGAAATTAAGATATAGTAAATATCCGATTTGTTCTTCCACACTATGTTCTACATCTGTGCAAAACTTCATCAAGATCCGTTAAAGCCGTTTCGGAGATACCTTCAATCATAGATCGATCCACAATATCCATCCATTGTAACATTGCATTTATAATATTAAGTAAGAATTCAATCACTAAAAATCCTCACAGAAGTTTCCAAGAAAAAGAAAAGCCATTACATATTTCCTATCATTCTTCAATCTATATTATATACTAATATTATAAAGAGAGAAACTTTGTTTTTTGAATTATTGTTTTTTTGTTTGTATTGAAATAACTCAAGAACTACT
>QDHC01003452.1:42540-53258 GCA_013186455.1 Papilio dardanus tibullus | reverse complement strand
AACGACTTTCAAACAAATTATCTATAGATTTATAGCTTCTTTATTGGTTTCCTTTTTTACCTTTAAGTATTTAATTTGAATACTTCTTAAAAATTACCTTTACTTATAAAAGAGTGATTGGTAAGAAAATAAGGGAATGAAAGGAAAGGTCTTATTCCTTCAACTTATCATTTCACATCTCATCCTATTTTCGTTAAGATATAAGACTTACTGGACTAAAAAACCTTTGACAAACACATCAGACAAAACACAATATTTCCACTTCACGTCCGTCTTTTGTATGGTCATTCTTAACTAACTCTTTCTTCCTCAGGTGTACAATGCCACGCGTGATGAAGTGTCTAATCTACATCGGTATAGCTGCCTTCCTGCATCAACTCCCTCGCTTCCTAGACCGTCAGTACGTCCCACACGTCACAGTATGGCGTGGTCACTTCGAAGAAGTCTGCAGGGTATGGGTACCAAAATTATAATCGAAGAAGGATATCTGGACCGGTGGGAGAAGGACTGTGCGTCTCCTCCTCCATAGGCAACGCTGCAATTGGAGATATCTATGGGCAGTGGTCGCCTGCTCGTTTGCCATTTTATAATACAAAAAAAAATAGGTCGCAGAACCACAAATATTGACAGGGTGGCGTTATTGAGCCGTCATAATTTAGTTCGATTTCTGCCTATCGGTTCAGTTCTCCTTCTCTGTCTATACATGTTAAGTATTTAGTAATAATTATTACAGTCGAACCTGATACGCGAGTGTCCAAGTACTGCGATATTTGTCTCTCTTATAGAGGTTTCTCGCAATTCCTGGTTCGACTGTATTATGATTTTTTCGAATAACTTGCCAGGCGATTCGGTGGCAAATGTGTTAAAAAATAAGCCAAGATGAAAAACAGTACGGTGGTTATTTTATTTGCGGTTAAATACACTAGCGTCTTGATCGGATGGGAATTTTAAAGAATCTTTTTTTACTTAGAACACAATAACCAATTTATTGCATTCGTTTTTTTTAATAATCAACAATATTATTGCAAAAGCACATAGCAATTTATATAAATAAAAATAGCTATATTATTTTAATACCTAAAATTATTAGTGATATCGGCAGTGTTATAAAAATATACAAAAAAACGTAAGTCAGATTTTTAATGTTTCTAAATGTGAATTAACAAAATATATGTGCCAAATGTGTTTGCTATAATAACATATAGCTTCTGCTTTACTGTTGTGCACTAAAATTTATATATAAAATACTTCGAAAAATAGATATAGCTACTTCTATTATAAAAAAACATATCTTCAATGAAAAGGTGTAATGATTAATATGTTTTTCTCTACATGTATAGAGAGCACATAAAAAAAACTGAAAATACTTTCTGAAATCTAAACACGGCTACATATGTCCAGT
The DNA here is from genome assembly GCA_013186455.1 of Papilio dardanus tibullus. Classification (NCBI taxonomy): domain Eukaryota; kingdom Metazoa; phylum Arthropoda; class Insecta; order Lepidoptera; family Papilionidae; genus Papilio; species Papilio dardanus. Next base: position 51,856 of record QDHC01003452.1, on the reverse strand, counting down.
TTTCTAACTGTAATACACGTCAGTTTTAACTGGACAGTCGAACTGTACAGTTAAGACTAAGCGTCTGTAGCCGGCTTTACCTGTCACTTTCCGTTCATTTTATTTTTGTCAGAAACTTTCAAACTTATAAACTTTGCTAAGCTTTATTGGTTAGTATAAAAAGGGATGGGACATTTTCTTTATTATATTAATTAATTATTATTATGATGTCTGCTTCTACAAAATGCTATTTAAAACAACTATAAATATACGCAAGCAAAACTGTGTGCAAAGTGTACTGTGTACTAACCACTGATCTCTATATTTAGACAGGATTAAAGCCATAGTATTGTTGCCTATTTGATTATTCTATTTTGGCGCTGACCGTAGCGGTGGAGAGAATTCGAACTAATAATAAAACAGTCAGTAACATCAACAGGCTTAAGTCATAGATTAAAAGAACCAGATGAGACATGACATATGTCATACTGACAGCGACTGAAACACATTTTTAAGAAAAAACCTACCGTGAGACAGTAACGTAGATGTTTGGTCCCTTTCTCTGTGTGCGATTTTGTTTGTTTGGGTCCAGAAATAACCCAAGCAAATGTGACGTGTAGTATTGTAGCGTTCCGAGCGTATTTTCGGTGAACTAATTCTTCTTACGTCCCAGGCAAAGGCCTTAAGACAAGATATTATTGGTTTGAAACCGTAAAATGATGCACACACAACATAGCTATGTCCCTTTAATCTATTCGCTATAGCCATTTCTATGGCTTATATCGTAACGTAGTAAAAGTTTTCATTTCCAAGCAACGACTTATTCATCTATAGAGATCAGTGGTATTCTATGTTGCTTCTTTTTGATGATATTATTCTAAACATTGTTTGTCCATTCCAGATACAGATGGCGCCGTGGGTCCACGCGTTATCCCTCGACGGTTATTTCATTACGTACTTCGGTTTTCGAGTATTATTCGTTCATTTGATACCGTGCACATCACTAGTTGTACTTAACGTGCTACTGTTCAGAGCAATGAGAGCCGCGCAGATAAATAGACAGAAATTATTTAAAGAGAACAGAAAATCTGAATGTAAACGACTAAGAGATTCTAATTGTACAACACTAATGCTTATCGTTGTTGTAACCGTTTTTCTTTTAGTTGAAATACCAGTAGCTGTTGTAACCGTTTTGCACATTATTTCTAGTACTATAGTCGATTTCTTGGACTATCATATTGCTAATATATTAATTTTAATCACTAATTTCTTTATTATTGTCTCTTATCCAATTAATTTTGCGATATATTGTGGTATGTCGAGACAATTTCGTGAGACTTTTAAAGAGCTTTTTATTAGAGGAACGGTTACGAGTAGGAATGGAGGTTCGAGTCGATATTCTTTAGTGAATGGACCTCGGACTTGTACTAACGAGACGGTGCTTTAAGTGAACTTGTTCTGTCGGATCTGGATAAGCGATAAATCTGTATAAACGAGAGTCATTCTACGTTCCAGACGAGCTACCCTCCATAAGCAAGTAACTCGAATTAGAAATAAACCTCTATCAACAAGACAAATATCAAGGTCCCTTGGTCTATCGTTTATCCAGACTGTATATGTACAGGTTTTCATTATAGAATCACTTAATAAATAATATGAATGAGGGATGATATAATTAATTTTGTTTTAGTTGAATAATGGAACTTGAAGTTGTAGTTTTTTAGATGTGTATTGTAGACATATCATTTTATTTAATATTATATTTTATTTTGATGTACATATTTATAAAAGAACACGAATTAGTGGTTTTATAACCGTTTATGTTTCTTACACATTTTGGAATATAGTGGCTAAAATTGGAACTAAAGTAGCCATCTTGTTTTAATTGTCATTTTTAAATTGACAGAACAAATCGCGACACTAGCGCTAGATGAGTGTTTGAGACTTAATTTACTTCGTTTTTTTTCTACTTTATAAACTGGCTTGTAATAACGACTGTTTAAAATAGATTATGAAGCTTTTTATGTAACTTAGAAGTAATTGTAATATATTATTGGGAAATGAAATAATTAATAATTTATAAATAAATCGGTACTTTTTCGGCTTCGTGATCACGAAATCATTTAATGATTAGTGTTTATGAAATTAAAAAATATAATTTATTTTTTATTATCTATGATTGACTGATCACTTAGCCTTTTAAATGAAGAGCCCTCATTTAGGAAAAGTACCGAATTTACATATATTTCTTTCATGTAAATATTTGTAACAATTGTAAATTTTGTAAACTAAAATATATTCTATAGACAAAGTTTAATAGTAGTTATGGTTTTTTTTAAATAATGATACTTTTATAATAATTATAAGCTTTCTTATGAAATCTTTTGCATAGTCTATTGTATTTAAAAGTTATATCTTAATGTAAGTTTTATATATTTTACGAACCATGGCGAATTAGATTATTAGACATATTATTTCTCTAATAAAGAATTATTAATTAAATGTCTACTTCATTTCATCTATCCTAATATACACGGACCGCTGCTAAGAAAAGAAAACCGTGTATGCCGGCACTTAATATTATTATAATAGTAACTAAATAATTAAACAAAACAAAGAAATACTAGCTCTATTTTTTATACGAGTAAAACATATTTTTATGACAAAGTTTCTAAAATTGATAGAAGTATTTACCATGTTTCCTTTCTCTTTTTTATCTAAGAGAATGAGCAGGATGGCAATAAGTTTATAAAAAAGTATTTCGATAATAAAATAATACCAATTTACTAGAACATTCTAGTTATAGACCGACAAGGATAACAAAGGTGGGCATATGTGACACTAAATTATAACAGCTCACTAGCGCCACGCTGTCAATGTCAAAAAACTTTTTCTTTTTTTTCTTTTTCTACCAGAACTAACCGCGATAGCAGCGACTCTCACTGGCCAGGTATCCGTTAGCCGATAATTAAGTTTAAATTTAATTTTAAATAAAAAATAATATACGTCTTTGTTCACAGGTTGAATTCTCTCCATGGGTGAACAAAGTCACATTGGACGCTTACTTCAGCACGTACTTTGGTTTCAGAGTTATATTCGTACATTTAGTTCCTTGTACATCACTGGTGGTACTAAATGTTCTACTCTTCAAAGCTATGAGGCAAGCACAAATGAATCGACGACGACTTTTCAAAGAGAATCCGAAGAACGAATGCAAAAAACTGCGTGATTCAAATTGTACTACGCTTATGTTAATCGTTGTTGTAACCGTTTTCTTAGTCGTTGAAATACCGCTAGCTGTTGTAACCGTTTTACATATAATATCAAGTACGATTGTTGAATTTTTAGACTATCGTATCGCTAATATATTAATATTAATCACTAATTTCTTTATAATGGCTTCTTATCCGATTAATTTTGCTATATATTGTGGTATGTCGAGACAGTTTCGGGAAACTTTTAAAGAGTTATTTATAAGAAGTGTTGTTTCGAGCAGAAATGGGGCATCCAGTAGATATTCTTTAGTTAATGGGCCAAGAACATGTACTAATGAAACTGTACTTTGAGTAAGATATCGTATACCGCTACCCCGAAGTCATCATAGTTAAGTTTTTTATTGTATTCTTTACTAATAGTAGCAAAGGCAGATTATTACTAAAGCCTTGTACTAGTATAGTATTTTAGTCGAGTAGCAAGTAGCAAGTAGCAAGTATCCAAACAAAGAATTTACTAATCTATTCTACTATAATGTTGCTATTCGGACACGTTTAGTTACTAAATTACTACCCTAGTGCGTTTAGGCTTAAACGAGTCCGAACAGTAGTAAATCCTTTGTTCGGATACTTGCTACTCGACTAAAATACTATCCTGGTACAAGGCTAAATAGAGAAAATAAAAGATCAACGATTAGGAACTAAACGATGATCTATAATATAAATCTACTAAAGATTATATTGGACAAGCATCGATACATTCGTAAACGTACACGCCGGTACAGGGGCGCGGAAAAAGTGATTGCCTAGTGCGCTGTGGACCTTTAATCCGCCACTGAGAAGTAGTTTGACCCATGAAGGGCTCCATTATCCACAACTCCACGACTGGCGTGTATTTTGCATGACTTCACACATATCTTTGTATTTCTTCGCCGATATGTGCAGACATCACGATGTTTTCCTTCACCGTAAGAGCGTCAGGTAAATACTACTAGTATTATAGCGTATTTATTATCTGTGGTAATTGTACACTGTAGTTAGATAAATTCAATATTTAACAGTTAGAAAAATTGCATATTTTTCTTTATTCTTTGATTATTAAAGTTTTCTTTTTAAGATTTTTATGCTGGTTTATTTCACTTAAATTGATATACATTTTAAGACTCGAGCGAGATGTTACTAATACTGTAGAGCACAAATAATTATTTCTTAGTAATTTATTTTTATTATGTACTTATTTAGTATAAGTACGTAAATTATGTAATAAAATATTGATTGATTTTTTATCTTTAAGAGCTACCGCAGACTGGCAACTTTTTGACGAGAAAAAGTTGGTTGAGGTTCGCACACTGGCAACTAAGAGTTGCCAGTCTACAAAAAGTTGCTAGATGTGCGCACTCCCATAGGTCATAGAAAATCAAGCAAGATACAAAATGTTGCCAGTGTGCGGAGGCTTACACTATGTAAATTATAATAAATTAAAAAGTAAATACCATTTTTTTTGTCTTTTATTAATTTATTTGTATTTAATTGTATAATGTACACAATATTGTAAATATACATATATAGTCATTTACTAGTTGTATATAAAATATTGTATAACAATTTATCGTAAAAAGTGACTCTATACAGGGTGCCCCGAGTCCTTGAAAGGTGTCCTATAAGGGTTCTTAAAATTATCCATTCCTTGCGAGACACCCTGTATATAAAACTAAATTATTTAATAATAATAAAAATAATATAATTTCTCTGCAGCTTTGAGAGGTTACCCAAAGCTCTACAAAGCGATTCGATAGCGAACATCAAAAATGTATAGAACTGACAATGACGTTCGATATCTCACACCTCAAAGGACATGACTTATCGAATGTCATTGTCAGTTTATAGATTTTCGTCGGTTCCATCAGCGATATCGCCAATCGAAAGATATTTAGGTAACCGTCTTTACCACTGCTTGCTTGAGTCATCGGATTCCGCAGCTCGTGGTGGACTATATTTAAATATGTTTTATTGTTTTTTAAGTGATATATATTATGTATTAAATATGTAAATAAATATACGAAACATAAATACAATTTGTAATATCAGTTATTTTAATAAATATAAAATATTATATTATTTTGTCTTTCTATACTAATATTATAAAGAGAGAAACTTTGTATTTTTGTTTCTATTGAAATAACTCAAGAACTACTGGACCGATTTCAAAAATTCTTTCACCATTAGAAAGCTACATTATCCCCGAGTAACATAGGCTATTATTTAATTCCACGCGCACTAAGTCGCACACAACAGCTAGTTATTTATACCACGACAATTTAAAGGCCAGCATCTGTGGTTCCTCTGGTATTGATGTCAATGGACGTCGTTGATCACCTCGCTGTTCCCGCTGCTCGTTTGCCCCCTTTTCTTAATCTTAATGTAACCACATCCTAATGTGAGTAAACATGAACATTTCATCAGATCTGCTCTAGTGTTTACATTCGGTTATCTTTGATGATATCATAACCTAAATCTTGCTGCGTATTAATAGCTATACCAGTGTGCAATCGCCTTAAGTACGCTATAAAATAATTTGTTATAAATTAAGAGCTACATACTTTCGTGTACCACACAAGGGTACCGCACTGGGCCAGCGTTGACTATGGCCTAGTCCCCCCCCCAAAAACCCTTGTTCGCACCAGGATAGTATTTTAGTCGAGTAGCAAGTAGCATTTATCCGAACAAAGGATTTACTACTGTTCGGACTCGTTTAAGCCTAAACATACGCACTAGGGTAGTAATTTAGTACCTAAACGTATCCGAACAGCAACATTTTAGTAGAATAGATATAGTAAATCCTTTGTTCTGATACTTGCTACTTGCTTCTCGACTAAAATACTATCCTAGTGTTTACAAGGCTTTAGTTGGTGATGCAGAAGGGTACTCAAATCTGCAGTTTTAGTATCTATTCAAGTTTTAATATGATTTTTAAACGACATTCAAAAATTTAAGAGCGTCTTACATGTTAAGTCTACGATTAAACTCCAAATTCTACAGCGTTCATGTTTAATTTTGACGGTTAGATATTAAACAAAGCTTTATATGAGTGACATGGTAAAAATCATAGATTTTAGTACTTTTACAAAAGGCTAAAAGTGTTTTAATATAGGTTTTAAGTATCGTTTAGTTCTTTCAACAATTTGCAGGAAAACGTTTGAAGTTTGAATGTTTTGTTATGAATGTGCTGTAAATCTTTCAAGAAGAGACTAAAAGGATGCGTGGGTGTCTACTTTGAAAGTATACATGTGTTAGATACTAAAGTAATTTAAAAATAACAGTAACGATTATCTTTTGTTATTAGTATAGGAGAAGGGGGTAAACGAGCAGCATCGCATTTAACAGTGGTAGAGCCTGCTTTAACATCTTCGCACGAATTGTCCGACTCGCCCGGTGAAATACCACGACCACACAGAAGGCAGGCGTGAAGTGGAAGCAATTCCGTGTTTCGCTTATCGAGTGTGGTGCCGGAGGCCTTATTTTAGTCCACTTTTCTTTCCTATCCTTTCTTATAAGGAAATTATGGGAAGGAGAAGTGGATTGGCGGGGGAGGGGACGCATAGGAAGAGGTATTAACCACCATAGATTAAAGGTAAGCAACGCATTTTCAATTGCAGATGTCTATGGGCAGCAGCCACTTTGCTAGTTCAGCAAATTCAGGTGGCCGCTTGCTCGTTTGCCACTTTATAACATAAAACTAATCGCCTAAGTTATTTGACCTAATGGACATGTGCAACGCCAGAAGAACGCACCGTTTTTAGTCTACTTTCCCTTCCTATCCTTTTCTGATGTGGATTTGGCGGGGGAGGGGACGTATATCAAGAGGAATTATCCACTTGCTGTGCGTCTCCTCCTCCGTAGATTAAGGGTAAGCAACGCATATGCAATTGCAGATGTCTATGGGCAGTGGACGCTTCGTTATTTTAGCGAATCAAGGTAGCCGCTTGCTCGTTTGCCACTTTATAATATAAAAAAGAACTGCAGATGTGAAAAGATTTGTATTTTTGTATGCATTGAAATAACTCAAAAACTACTAAGAAGTAAGAAAGCTACATTATCCCCGAATAACATAATTATATTTTTCTATTCCGCGCGAACAAAGTAACGAGCAAAAACTAGTAATTAAGTCAAATAACGAATTTAAACGCAGTATAAACTATATTATTTACAGCGACATTAAAACGTTCTCGAATTTTCTCCGAACTATTTGGTCAACAATATCTCATGTGACTTTGATATATGGCCCCGTAAATCAGCTTTCGGAAGCAGGTTTTTTTTGGTACCCGAGTTAACTGCAGACGCGTCTTACACAATAACAAAGAAGCTAGCTTTTTTGTACAATTTGTATTACAATAATTAATATTTTTTTTTGTTTTTTTCACAGCTTTAAAAATGAAACTCCTTTGGGATTTTTAAATTTGCTCTCTTGCGCAATAAAATAGTTCCATTTTCAAACTTTCTTAGTGGCCAGTTTGATCTCTTTTGTAAAACCTCCTTGGGGGAACTTAACAAAATTCTTTCCATGATGTTTAAATATCTCTGATTTTTATAACATTTAGTTATTTCTTTTTTATAACACAACAGATATTGTGTTATAATAAAGAAATCATAAATTTATAGAGCTGTATTCAAACTTGATTGACAAGACATTTTATAGTTAGAAAAAAACAAAATAAAATATATAAAATAATAATCCTTTTTACACAACTATAGCTGTGAATTACCCAAATAGTTTACGACTGCAATAAAACTTGGGCACCAATAAAATATATCTCATAAACTGTTTATTGGACAAATATTATATTTTTATTGCTGATTGGGAGTACGATGTCTGATGACGTCATTCCTTTTATTGAATGTTCAGTTACAAGTGTGAGAGGTCATCGGTTGATTGATATCTGTGGATGTTAGCTTATAAAATACTGTTTTTTATATTATAAAGTGGCAAACGAGCAAGCGGCCATGGATTCGTTGAAGTAGCTAAGCTATCACTAGCTTTCGCCTGCGACTCTCTTCGCGCGGAATTATCATCTTCCAGACTACTACATCTGTGCAAAATTTTATAAAGATGCGTTAAGCTGTTTCGGTGACACCTTCAAACATGCATCCGTTTTCTTTGGCCGTTACAACGTGCAAAGGCATATAACTTATCAGCAATATTTTTATTTTGTTACATATCTTAAACTTATAGCACTAAGATGAATGAGTCCTGGCTCCTATAAGACGGGTCCTGAACCTAGAATATAATCCAGGCGAACCTCATTTTTTTGTAGTATGTATATTTTTGGCTTAAATCAATGTTTTTGAAATTTGAATTTGAATTTAAACTTTTGCATTCATAATAATAGTAAGATTTTTTAAACAAGAAATAGCTACTCTCTCGATATCAGAGTGGCCGTTAGAAAAAAACCTTTTTCATTTCCATTATCGCATTACTCTTAGCAAACCGAAGTATCAATTGTGTTGACTTTAAATCAAAGATGGCGGACGAATACAATCAAAACTAAGCTTCCAAACACAGAAACTCTCAATAAAAGCATTGCAATATTGAGTTAAAAACATCTTCTATTTATAATTCAATGTTTTGATTTAATTTCATTTTAATTTTTGCATTACAAAAGAATTGACGTACAAATTTTGAGGTTAAATTGCATTTTTCTTATAACAATGGAACTCGTTAAAAGTTCCGGCAACGGTTTATACGAAGTTTTTAACTCTCAGTTAAAGTTGTACGGGAAAAAAACATAAATTAAAAATTGACAGGTATTTTATAGTGCCGCTTTAATAAGGGAGGGAGTTTTGGAGTTTTATATTTGATTAATAGCTTTAATCATCACTACATAGTATAAAACAAATTCGCTTTCTCTGTCCAAATCCCTATGTATGCTTAAATTTTTAAAACTACGCAACGAATTTTGAAGCGGTTTTTTTTTAAAGATAAAATAATTGATTAGCACAAACCCTCAAGGATCCGTCCGCCTTGTTGACCGGTACTAAGGGTGACGCCCAGTTGGAGCAGTCGACGGGCTCGATGACGCCGTCGCGCAGCATGCGGTCCAGCTCGGCGTCGACTCGCTCCCGCAGCG
>QDHC01003452.1:10505-24748 GCA_013186455.1 Papilio dardanus tibullus | reverse complement strand
TTGTAATACATTTGTACAAATTTATTTTTTTTTGTTTTATTTTATTTTAGTTGTAAATAATTAATGGAAATAATAACATCTTTAAATCAATTGCAAAATTGTTATACATCATTAATTAATTTTATTATTCATTATTAGTAATAATTCCGTTAATATTAAATAACTTTAAATTTATTATTTACACATTTGACTAACGCAATACATCTTTCCGATTACAACTATAAATATTAAAATTATTCAATTATTATTATTGGTTTTTATATGAAATAATTATAGTTGTAGAAAAATGAAATATATATTCCTATTTTTAGTCATTGAATTGAAGTAATTTTAAGTAGTAAAAACACTTTTTCAGGCGCATTTCGTTTTAAAAAGAAGCTTTATTGACTTTACATAGCCAAAACTGTACATAGAATAAAGAAATCTTCAGCTCTTGTGTATTTAGTAGGTCTGAAATATTAATTTCGAGGACAGTATTTTAAATAAATTTTCCATTAAATACTAGGTAACTTTATTTCAGTAGCATAGCTCGTGACCAAATTAATAAATGCAACAAAACATATTTCTTCGAACCTCCATAGCACATCTTACTTCTTACTAATATTATAAATGCAAAAAGTACGATGGATGGAGAGATGTTTGAAGTTATCTGCAGAACAACTGAAAGGATCTCGATAAAATTTTGTACAGATGTAGAACATTATCTGTAACAATAAGGCTTCATTAGACCGATGCTAAGTAAAAAACGGCCTAACGCCGAAGGAAAATCTCAGGTTTTTGCGTGAACTTGATGCAATGTAGCCGTAGGTTAAAACACACAGGCTACTAAGTTTTTTTTTATTTCGGCGCGTAAAAAATCGCAGCTCAATAAGTTAATAATTTTACTCTACATAATAAACTTTTAATATGAATGTTTTCTTGATTATTTCAATGTAAACTTTCATCGCAATCATAACCTTTTGAGAGAACTCTTCCCTCTGAATCATAACTCTTAATTACTTTAGGAAGCGTTCATTAAGTTGTACTTATATCAAACTTTTGATTGAGTTTGTTATTAAAGGATTAAACAGATGGAGGTCTAATATAACTTTGACTAAAGTAAAGTTATTTTTTAACCTTTAAAGTTTATAGTGAAATAATATGTGGGCGTTTTTGACCTATGAAAGTTGATAGAAAAATACATAATGCTAAAAATGTTTTGTCTAAAGTCTAAATATACTTGATTTAACTCTGAGATTTACGAAAAGGTAATTGAATGTTATTTTAAAATTATTGTTTAAGCAATCTTTTTCGGGGCGAATAGCACATTTTAATCGAAAAACTATATTAGCGGTTTTTCCGACTGATTATGTTATTAGGTCATGTAATCGTAAGTAGAGAAATATAATAGTAAAACATAATAGACCAGTTTGTTCCCATTTTTCATAAATAACGACTTCTTTGTGTCACAAACCTTAAACACCGATACTGGTAAGACATTGCAGACATAAAATACAGCTATCTGAACGTCACGCCATGTTTTATGGCGCACTAAACTAGCCGCAATAGCCCTCGCACCCATACGCGTTATAAAGTGGCACGAATACAAAAAAGACAACGGAAATTTTCCTTAGTATTTATTCCCACAATTTGCCATAATTCAGGGATGGCCGAGCTGAGTCCCGCTGGCACGAGCTTTATTTATTGTTGGAAACTTCATCTAGTTATATATTTTTCGATATTATACCTTTTTTTATAAGAGAAGAAGGCATACGAGCAGTGTGTAATTGGGCTTTTGCAACACTCGAGGAACCGCAAACGGGCTGGCGGCCTTTAAGGAATAAATAGGCTCGCTTCTTGAAGGACCCTAAGTGTTAGCGGTTTGGAAATACCGCCGAGGACAGACCATTCCACATTGTGGCAGTTCGGGGCAGAAAGTTGCGAAAACCGCACGGTTGAGGATCGCCAAATCGAGGTGATGTGGATGGAACCTGGCGATGTGTCTTGTCGTTCGATGACGAAACTCGCCGACAGGAATAGAATTCATTATTTAATGTGTTCGTAGAAAAATGTTCTAAGCAGCCCTGGATTGTTATAAATCAAGTTTAGTACTTCCTTTAGAGATTATTTTAATAGGCCTAATATAAATCTTTTGAATATACGGGAAAATAGGAGACAACTATTTGTCTGTCGTAAAACTTATAACTAACATGAGGTCAGACTTAATAAATACGTACGTCAATTGTTTATTAATCTACTAATGCCCTGATTATAATAATCTTTTGTCTCAGTTAACACTTCGCACGGGTGCAAAACTGATACTAAATACACTACAAAAAACTGTGATACAGCCGTACTAACAATAATTGAACCCGTGGAAGCAGGGACGGGTCGCTATATAAACCTTCCTTATGAATCATTCTATCAAAAAAAACGCATCAAAATCCGTTGCGTAGTTTTAAAGATTCAAGCGTATGTAGGGACAACCATAAAGAAGCGTTATTGTTTCATACTATGTAAGGATTAAAAATGTTTTATTTATAATTTTTAATCACAATACCTGGGGGCTACCTAAAGTTCATTCGCTAGTAAGTGATTCGATAACGGACATTAAAAATGTATGGTCTTGACAATGACGTTCGATATCTCACCAAGACAAGCTCTTGACTTATCAAATGCTTTTGTCAGTTTCATACATTTTTGCCGATTCCATGAGCGATATCGTCAATCGAAAGACACTTTGGGTATCCCCAAGGCATTTTAAAATATGACCAAATGTCCACTTTTGATTGTAACATTTCCGATTCTTACCTTGTTACTCCATCTAGCGAGGAATTTAAAAAACGTACTTCTCTATAATGTTACCCCATCTAGTTAACTACTTTAACAACTATAATAAATTAGCATCTCTATTTTAATTTAAAGAAAAAAATACTTTTCTTCCTATTGCAATGTCTTATACAGATGGCAGTGATATAAAGATTTGTAAAAAACTCAAAAACTACTCATCCAATTTAAAAACCTCTCTAACCATTAAAAAACTACATTATATTAATTCCAAACCCCCACGATCCCCATCTGGTGAACACGGCCGCCGGCGGGAAAACGAATTTCAGCACTAGAAGACTGCAATGACATCAGCTGCCAGCATGCCAGCAGGTGTCATCTCAATATTGTTTACGAAAGCTTAGAATAAAGCTCCAGACATATAATTATATATTTTATTGGTAGGTAAAATCCTATTTCACTTCAAAAATCACTTCCAAAATAACCAGCAACACCTTATCTGTACTAATATTATTAAGAGGAATATATTGTATTTTTGTATCTATTGAAATAACTCAATAATTGGACTAATTACAAAAAATATTTCACTATTAGATAGCTACATTATCCCCGAGTAACATAGGCTATATTTTTTTTAATTCACCTATAAGCTATAATAAAACGCAAGACTATTATTAAAGTATTTTATTTCTACATCAATGTATCTTCCGAACGTATATATTCTCCAATATCAGCTTGATGGAATGCTATATTTGCCAATGGGTCAGCGTGCCGGCACTCCGCAGTCGACCTGGACGTGATACCAAAGCCAATCGGTACATCAGACATTGTGTATATCACTACGCCTTGATGTTTCGGTGTGTTTTCTGTTATTCTACCTAGACCTGGAAATAATTATTACGTTTTTACGTTATGTTTTGTTTTCCTTTCCTTTTTTTTTAGTGTGTAAGCAAACCTTTGCAATGATAAGTATGCATGGTACACATTTAGAAATGTTATATAGTTATCTAGTGATAATGGACTAACATTGCCAGCTTCAAAGACCTGTTTCGCTTAGCAGACAGGTAACTTCTAATAGTTGAGTTGCACAAGAATTTAATATGAAGTTGGTTATAATATCATATGCGACAGAATTAAGTATTAATTTAACATTGACAGTACAATTGTCTTTAAGAATGAATTAAAAACTTCAAATAATACAATAACTTACCACTTTTTAAAACATGATGTCCATATAAAAACTGCTGTTCTGCAGACGGCTTAACCCAAATTTTATAAGAAGCGTACGGTGCTATATATGTCAATGCGGTTATATGTAATCTAAACTTGTTTGTTTTTGTGAATTTTCCGAAACAAGTCCCCGCCGATACTAAATGGTCAGGGTTCACAGTCTGCGCGAGCTGTAATAGGCGTTCGGATATATAATACACTCGATCCTTTTTCTCTCTAAAACAATAAGTCCCATCCGGTCTGTCTATTAACAATTTTACATTCACGCCGATACTGAAATCAAAGAGAAAAACAAAAGGTTATACTGCGTGAAAACGAACCACGCATACCTATTATGTCTTGCAACAAACACAACAACAACTCGTGTTAAAACTCACTATTTACTTAATTTTTCAAATAATATTCGAGTTCTATCTTCTGATAATACTTTCATTTTTAATAATTATTCGGTATTTAATAGTATAAATATAAACACGTGCAAATGAAAGCTGTGTTGATCAAATTTGACATTTGACGTTTTATGTGACAGATGACATGAATTTTTCGTTCAAAAATGAAACACCAAACTACTTTGTAAAACTAACAACATTACTTAAAACGGGCCGTGAGTTTCCACTGGCGCTTAAAATTACATAAATAGGTACATGTTGTAAACAGAGATAATGTTGGCTTCGATATTGCTTTAACCGGAAAGAGAAATAAGATAAGGTTAATTTACAAAATAACAAAACCTTTCTGATACAGTATTTCTGAACGGTAACCTGCAGCAGCACCTCGACAGGTGATTGAACTGATCTCTGCTAAATCAGTCTCTGTTCATTCAACTCATTCAATTCATTACTTGTTCAACTTTGGGAGAGTGTATCGGTAAGTTTTATCCTAAACTTTTCACTTCTATTTTTGTATTTACGTAGTTTTGTGTATTATATCGAAGTTAAATGTGATCGCATGGACAGCATGAAGGTTAACTACATCGTATGAAACAGATTATTAACTTTGTTTGAGTGTTCTATAAAATCCAATTAGTTTTTCACATCTGTTTATTTCACGACCCTGAAACAGTGTATCACGTGACAATAACAAAACACTTTTTGCGTGAATCTATTAGCACTATTAATAAATTATTTAACATGTTAAAATAGAGTCTTATATGATAATGGTTAATAAATTCCCATTTCAAATAATTTGTCTAATTTAGACAGTAAAATAATTCATAATAAATTGTCTTAGATTTAAGTTTTTTCTTTTAGTTCCTGAATGATTTCCTCAGGGTTTTTTATTAAAAGAAAAACTATTGAGTCACAAGAGGAAGTTTTATACTTTAAACTGTGGCTAATTCATACGATTATTCTAAGAAATGCGTTTCAATGTACTTGGATTGTTTCTCATTATCGTATTTGCTTATATATCAGTTTATAGAGTGACAAATGATGCATTACGCCACAGATTCCTTTTCCAAAATAAACAATAGAATTTTGAATTATCCAGGAATAATTATCTAACCGTATGGCTTCATTAGACTGGGTTCGCGAAAAAAAAGGAGATTTTGCTTTGGCGTAAGTCTGTTTTATCGCGAATTCGGTTTAATGGAGCCGTGTGGTAAGATTAATAATTTTTATACTGGCTTTTGCCTGCGAATCCTTCTGAGCAGAACTTATAAAAAAATACTTTGTATTTAATTAGTTTATGTTCATACAGACTGTTTTCTACATCTGTACCAAAATTCTAAAAAAAATCGTTAAGCTCTTTTAGAAATACTTTCAAACAGGCATCCACCGTAACTTTCACATTTACAATATTAGTAAAAAGTAAGTTTAGTGGTATATTTAAATACTGACAGAAACATAATTTTTCAATTTAAAACGCAGCTTACAATAATGAGTATTCGTATTTAATTCTTGGCAACACGTACTTAGTTCTATATTTAGTTTGTTGCTAAACAGTTTGTTAAAATCTACACTTGAATGTAAACGCTCATATTTATAGGTACCGGATAATATCTCTACACAATAAACTGATTTGTTTCCTTAATTCGCTACTCCAGCTTTTAATTAGATATTTTTTTATTTTAAGATTTATATTTTTAGATTTAAACCAGAGTCATTTAAGGCAAAACTATTTCTACACTATAGACATATTATTAATAGACTTAAGCCGAAGCAAAATCTCCGTTTTTATCGCGAACTCGGACTAATGAAACCGTAGCATAACAAAAGCTCGGCTATTTTAATAAAGTTGGTACTTAGCTATATAATTTGGTTAATTAAAGAAAGTGTGTAATTAATTAGCCAAAATTCGCGGCGCTCCCTGAACGCAACAGTTTTGTTAATTAAAGGTCGTAACGAGGTCAGGGATGTCAGAATTGTCATTGAAACGTAGGTGTGGTTAGGGGTGGCAATTTTTTATTATAAACATTGGCAAATTCTTTCACATTAAACTATATCTGAATAGTCTCAAAGTTATTGATACGATATTCTAGATTAACGGAAATAAAAGGTTCTAGAAAATTCATTGTTTACAATTTTCGAAATTAGACAACCCTATTTTCTATTTCCAAATTGCCCAATTTGTTCCACATGCGTGTTTTGCCACTCCTTTGAAGAAATACGAATTCGACAAAGTAATGGTTTAATATAATTTTATTACCATACTGACAAGCTATCATATCAATTTTATTTGTTACAAATAATCGCTTTGCAATAAATTATTTGATAATGTTTTCATATTGAAAACCTTTTATTTCATTTTTATTGAAAGCTGGCGAGTTATACTTTTTATACTAATAGATGGCGTTAGTTGTCATATGGTTTAAATTGATAGAGAAAATAAAGCATTGAAACGTCGCTTTAATTTTGTTTTTTTTTTATTATCTTTTTTTCTATTGGAATCTAAGTAATTGAACTATTTTGTTACAGATTTCGTCTATACAAATTAATCAATTGACTTTATTAGTCGCAAAATGTCTTGGACCTACTATCCGAAGAATTTCAAAGCCAACGGTTGGGGCTGGCATAGGGGAGGAACTGCTGCCACCGCTGTACGCGGCTTCTTGAAGAGGGAAAGAGATGGAGAAGGAAGTTCTGAGCCGTTGGTCGGTAACGGGGGTCTTTACCCCAGTCTGCCGGCGGAAGATGATACCATCTTCCGAACTGGGGGTAGACTGTATCCTTCTTTGCCTGCTGAAGAGTATGAGAGCGGTGCTGTTGAAGAGGTGGTTGAGGAAGCCTGCGCATCTGTCAACGTCAATATGGTGGTAAGTGACAGCCACTACTATTTTGTTACTTAACAAATATAGAGATTGATATTCCATGATACTCAAGGGAAGAAGAATCGAATAGCATTTCACTCGTCAAAACTAGTACAAATGTAACCTTTTTCTACTCCTTGTCTTGGGCTATATAAATAAATGTCTACAGTATAGCCATGATTTTGAGGCGAGTAATCACCGTGAAAATTAATTTGTTTCTTGTTTTTGTTGCATTGTAGATGCTAAATTATGTTAAATTTTTCTTAAAACACTACAAATGTCTATTGCCCCATTAGATTATTTTCCTTAACTTTTACCGTAAGGAAAATCTGCAACAGGAATAATTTCTGCCAAGATATTCTTTGATGTTCTGCCAAGTTTATGTCGTATTGATAGCTAAGATATGGATCCGTACTAGATTTCTAGATATTAAACGTATCGTATCTCACTTTTTTTAAGACAATAAAAGAGATGACAATGTGTTTTGGTACAAAAAATCGGTAATACTCACGGTTTAAAACATTTAAAAAAAATTTTTTTTTATTCCTTTTTTTCTAAAATATGACTTCTTATTCTTCTTCTTTAAAGTCCTATATCCTTAAAGTGGGTCAGAGGGTAAAAATATGACTTCGATGTACAAAAAAATACTGTTTACAGCTTTGTAACCTGTCCACATATACCAATGATTCGAGCAGATTTTAATGACGTCATCGTAAACCCATAAACAAAAAACATATTTTTACCGTTTATACCAAAAGTAGAGTATCAACGTCATACTGAGTCAGGAAATAAGTTTGTCTGAGTCATGAGGAATTTTAAACACGAACTAATCATCGGTTGGGCTTAGTTTTGTAAAGCGTAGTCATTGCAAACGGTATAATGCATAATACACGAGCAATGATGACGTCATCATTATAACGTATGTAAAGAGAAGTTTTGTTTCGATGAGGCTGAAAAAGACATAAGGGAGCTCCACGTCCGTGATAGAGTTGGGATGGCACGGGATCGCCAAGTTTGGTGAGATTTCTTGTCGGAGGCCAAGGCCCACTTTGGGTCATCGTGTCACCCTAGTTTGTTAGTTAGAGAGTAGTTTAACATACTCTGCGCACGTGCCTTGTAACTTTAACACATATAAAATGCATTGGAAGTGTTAAATCCTAATTTCTCAATGTTGCTAACCCCGGTCCATTTATATTACCACTTTGTTACTACCAGAAATTACCAGTTTTTTTTTCGATATTTACAAAGTAATATTTATCTTATATGCTGTATTACATAAAGGTTTCAAAGTGGATGCATTGTTATGTATTCCCACGTTTTAATCTTATTTATAAAATTCAAAAACAAGGTCGAACCAAACGGGTTCTTAGCATATCTTGCCTTTTTTTCACGCATGCTTTGCTCAAGTAAAATGTGTAATTTAGCGTCTCTTTTTATACCTGGTGGTAGGAGAGACCTGGTGGAGGAGTAGACCGTAAATAGCAATCCTGGTCCAACATAATTTTATCAAAAGGGGAAAAAGTGGTCTCATTTCATTGGGCATATATATTTTTTGTTTTTTTTTATTACAAAGTGGTATGCGAGCAAGCGGCCACCTTGATTCGCTGAAATAGCGAAGCGAACGCTGCCCACAGACACCTGCCATTGCAGATGCGTTGCCTATCGTTAATCTACGGAGGAGGAGACAACAGCAAGAGGATAATTCGTCTTCTTATACGTCCCCTCCTCCGCCAAATCCACTTCCCCTTCCCATCAGTACATTTTACTTTAATTTAAGCTTAAAACACTACCTAGGTTATAATTATACTACTATACATACTAACTAGCTGTTGCTTTCGACTTAGTTCGTGCGGAATTAAAAAAATATATAGCCTATGTTACTCGGTGATAATGTAGCTTTCGAATGGTGAAAGAATTTTTGAAATCGGTCAAGTAGTTTTTGAGTTATTTCAATACATACAAAAGTACAAAGTTTCTCTCTTTATAATATTAGTAAATATAGATTATAATAGATATAATACTATTTTATATTACTCGAAACTGTAACATTAACACATGTAATAAATCTGACGGACGTTCAGAGTTGTGAACGCGATATAAAAGGGCGACGTAGTTTCTGATTATTTTTAAACAGTTATTTATAACTTTACTCCACTCAACGGTTTCGTGAAGAATCCGCGGTGAATATCAGTTTTATGTTATTAACATAGAGAATGCTTGTTTATGGACAGAGGAAATAGACGGAAGAAAAAAATATCTCTCTCGTTATCTTCTATCCTCTTCCTTTCGTCTTCTTTTTACATTATAAGAAAACTAGCAGCGGTCCGCGTGGACTCTAAAACACAACAGTAGATAGTAAAATTTCCTTGACAAAATAAATTAAAGAACATGTTACTAGAAGTAAGTTAAGTATCAAAAAGGTGCGTCGCCTACAAACTCTTAGGGGGTTTGGCGGAGAAAAAAATAGTAAAAAATTAATTAATTAAAAAAAAGTTAAAACACAAAATTATTACAACACCAAAATCCGTTAAACTGTTCCTTTAACTTCAAACTTCCATCTATAGTACACATTTTCTTTACGCCTCTTTTCTATGAGTGGGGAGCAGCCTGCTGATTCGACAGATGTTTACGTCTCTACCATTGCTAAACTGTTCATCAGTAATGTATTGTATATATAAAACATGTTCACGAGATTTATTTTGAACCATGTCGTAATAAACCAGGGGCCTACCAACGTAACCTTCGTAATGATCCATTAATCTTTAATTCTTTCGAATGATGTCACCATAGTCGCTACCAAAATCTCGCATTACCTTCGCTTGCTATATTTGGCAATACTTTTAACTTGTACTAAAGACAAGAAAATTGTCCGACATTAATATAATAATTATATCAACATTTTTAAAGGTTTCTTGAAAACCTCGTACAAGTTTTAATATTGTGTAACACAGGATAAATATTTCTACCAAAATTACCTTTTAACCTCCTAACTTATTATGTATATGTAACTTATTATGTACTAGCTGTTGTGCGCGACTTCGTCCGCGTGGAATTAAATAATATAGTCTATGTTACTCGGGGATAATATAGCTTTCTAATGGTGAAAGAATTTTTGAAATCGGTCCAGTAGTTCTAGAGTTATTTTAATACAAACAAAAATACAAAAATTCAAAAATACAGTCTCTCTCTTTATAATATTAAGATATAGATTGACTGAATAATTCTTTCGATTACATGAGATTACAATGTCAAGTCCAATGCTGCTGTTATCGCAGCATCATAAATTAAATTCAATCTTATCTAAACAACAAAAAATATTTAAGCATACTTTTAATTTAAAACGATGATCTAAAGTAAACAAACATTACTATAATATCAACTTCTGTAAATGTACATAAATACAAATAGCTACTTTTTACGTGTTATAGAATAAATAGCCACCATACGAGACAGACGAACATATCAATAACATTTATTCAAGGCTAGGTTCAACATTGCTAGATAAATAAAGAGCCATTATTTTAAATAGTTTTCTGGACAATGTTGCGTTTATTTTTCATTATTGGGCGTCTTTGTCACATATTATTTTAATACAGGAAAAATTAAAATACATTTTAGTAAATTACGTCATGGTTTGCACTGGCAATATTCTGTTATAACACTACCGCGGTGAATAGTCTTCCGTCGTGATTCACTGCGTGCTGAAGGATCGACTTTATAGTTTGGTCGTGTAAAATTTAGAAATCTGTCAAAGTCCGTGATACTTTTTTGGGTACGGTGGTGTTTGTGAAGAATAATTGTTTTTTAAATTATAAATTACAGTGCCTCTTTATAATTTTCTATGATTTTTCTTATTGTGCTGTGTTTTACATCGATATAATTGTGTCTTTCCATCCACGTGCTTATAACTATTTGCTAAATTATTTAGCACTTGCTAGGATCGGATGACCTCATAGTTCAAATGTTTAATAATTTGTACTTTTCTTTAATAAACTTGGTATACATTTGATTTAATTAATCGATATTACTTACATTCTAACATTGACCTAGTTTAAAACGCACACGACAATCTATATTTTCACATGCCTACTCCTACTTTGACTATTAGACATCCTATTAGAATTATAAGCAAATTCATAGCATTTTCCTTAATAATTAAGTCATTAAATTAACTTTTTAACTAATATTTATACATAATATAACAAATCAAATGTTATTGCCATAAAATGTACTAAAATTAAACTAAAGATACGCGATTTTGCCCTGAAGTGCCTGGTTAATAAAAAAAGCAATCAAACAATTAGTAAAATCCAATTTTGAATACAAATAAGATTGTTTTAACCTCGTTACAATTTATTGCACATTAATTCACTAAAATTCTGTCATATTTTTTTTTTTAAATAGGAGTTCTATGTAATGACCAAGGAGGCCAATTAGCACACCTACTTGGTGATGTCATAACATAATAGTTACCTTACATACCTCTAATGCTCTCAGCCACTATTCAGTGTTCTTCCAGCTTTATGTGGCAAATACTGTGTTTAAATTTTAACTGTTTAAAGTTTCTCATTTATTGATATTTTGTGTTTCAAAAAGATATGAAATAAAAACAGTGTTCATTTGTATAACTAAATGTGTTAATTAAATGTTTTAATAATTATTACTAACTTCCTGTTATTTGTTAATGTAAAGAGTAAGAATATAGACATTTTATACAAATGTAATTAGTTTAAAGTACACATTAGACTGGTAAACATCTCTACCATTTAATTAAAAAATCAGATTACATTCTTAAACCTCTAATATAATATCTTTTCTTAGTGTTCCACTTATAATTTCCCGAGAAACAATGCTATAAACTAACAATGTAACTCTAAAATACTTCCATATAATAAACATCCTAATCAAGAACACAGCACAATAAGACATAGATTAAAAATAATTTATTCCCCTAGAACTATGTGATAGTGAAATGAGAAAGTAGTTAAGTGACCTCGTAATGGCGGGGCAAAATGGCGGCAATTTTGGTGCGTTAATACAAGGTGCGGGTAGACAGATATTGAATCAAGGAGGACAAGCATTACTGCAGTATGGAGCTCAAGCATTGGGCAATATCATCAATGAAGTCTTCCAGAAAAAGGAGGTGGAACAAAAGAGGTTCCTACCGAGCATTAAGAATTATAAAGTGGTAAGTAAGGTTAACTAAGACCTCACTTAGAATAGACTCTATGCTACCCGGAAGGGAGATGTAGTAAGTTGATGATGGTGATGATGATCTTGGTAGGGACATTGAGAAGATGATGTTTTATGTACAAGTAATTTTAATATTGTCTTTACAACTGTTTAAAAACCAAAGAAATTCAAATAAGACTTTTAAAGAGTAGACTTGACAAATATTTCCATAATTCTCTAAAAATACAAGAATTAACTAAAAGAAACTGAACTAGTGTCTCCCATTGGGCTAATCGGCCCATTAATTAATTGGCCCAATGGGTTATTTTCCAATTGGGTGAAATAGACCAACATGATATGTCCAACTTTATTTTTACTAGAATACTTTAAAGAATTTTAATTATCTATTTGTATTCTATGTATATATCCCCTTAGGATAGGCTCCGAGCCCCTCGATGGGGACTTATAGTGAGCTGGTGATGATGATGATGATTCTATGTATGTGTTAATTAAATTAAATAAATTTATTATAATAGGAATTCACTAATCAAATATGTCATTGAAGTTAATTAACAGGACATGTCTATGCCACAGATAATATTTATTTTAATACAATATAAACAAATGGTACACTCACATACATAATACTTTAATTATTAAACATTATTTTATAACTATTATGAAGGAGAACTACCGATATTCAATTACTAAGAATTTTCTTATGTTTAACTCCACTATAATTCAACACATTAAAACATTGCAATGATATAGAACACGGTCCCAAATAACACATGACTAAACTTCCCTTTTCTATACTAATATTATAAAGAGAGAAACTTTGTATTTTTAAATAACTCAAGAACTACTTAGCCGATTTCAAAAATTCTTTCACTCATAGAAAGCTACATTATCCCCGAGTCACATAGGCTATATTTTATGATTATGTGCACACGAAGTCGCGGACAAAAGCAGTTAACTAATCATACGTTTGTACTGTGCGCGACTGTACCTATAGCGATGTATAAATAGGCGCGTAACCCATACTGGTATATTAAACGTATACGAATTCCAAGCGTGTATGTAACCCAGTATCTAGTTATCAAGGGCACTGTACATAGATTGTTACGTGTTGGGCGACATAGGGCAACGCAAATCTGCGATTTTACTCTCTTAAGCCTTGTTCGCACCAGGATAGTATTTTAGTCGAGTAGCAAATAGCATTTTTTTTAACAATGGATTTGCAACTTTTCGGACTCGTTTAGGCCTAAACATACGGACTAAGATAGTAATTTAGTGACAAAACGTGTCCGAACAGCATTTAGTAGAGTAGATTAGTAAATCCTTTGTTCGGATACTTGTTACTTGCTACTCGACTAAAATTGCCCGCATTCACACGAACGCTTTTTAACGTCTGCGTTGGCGATTTTTTAACGCTCATTATGATCACAGTAAAATGGCTCTTGTTTCGTTCGTCCAGCGATCGAAATCCAACGCTACGCGAAAAAAATATCGCGATTTAATAGCGTCGTCGTGTGAACAGACTGATACATGGAAATGCATTTGTTGTGTCTCAATGCTTTTATAACGCGCGTTGAAAAAACGCTCTCGTGAATGCGGGGTAAGGGACTTACGGAAAATCTCAGAGGTTTGTACACTGGTATATGCCGGTGACATTTGTAATTGGAATACGTACGTACAGACTAAAATGCAGATTGTCCACGCCTTGTGTGCAAAGTGGCTTACGAGTTTAGACTCTAGAGTATATAGGACAAACTAAGAATCTGAATTTTAAAATAGCAGCCATGAATTTTCGTGAATACAAACCCAA
>QDHC01003445.1:445846-459324 GCA_013186455.1 Papilio dardanus tibullus | reverse complement strand
ATCCATTTTGAGTTTTTATCCGGATAAAATCCCAACACTACCTGTACTGCACCGCTGCGTCGCGCGGCGCCTCTGCCTCTGCCGGCTTTAATTAATACGGCACGGTTGCGGGCCCCGGTTTACAGCATCTGGATTATTTTAGTATGCACCACAATTTGTTAGTATAGCTTCATCGTTTTAATTTGTTAGTTAATTTTGAAAAATACTTTGAAAAATAAGGTATCCGGTCATGTTATACATTCATAAAAAACATATTAATACATAATTGTAAGCTGTGTTTTGTCGAAATTATGATAATAATAAAAAAAATATGATATAACATAAAAGTACGAGAGCTATAAAAAACAAGTGATGAGCAATTCTCATTACTTGCTACTTAAGTAATAAGCAAAAAGTAGTTAATTCCGTTACTCGTGTCCGCCCGCTCTATTACTAAAGTTAATTGAATTGTAATTAAGCACCTAAGTGAACCAATAGTTACCGATTAACATAAAAGCCCGTTAATTAAATAGCTAAAGTATCCGCTACTGATAACTGTATTATTTATTTTATTAGTTTCAATGTAACAACTTGATAAGTCCCATAAAAATTTAAATCAGGTGTTGCGCTTTTTATCACTATAGGCTTTCCGATAATGTTTGAAAAACGTTACAAATTATCATTTAATTCCTAATTAATCTGGATACAAAGACAATATTTCATGTTATTTTATACCACCTGGAATCACTAAAATAGCGAAGCGACCGCTACCCATAGACATCTGAAAGTGCAGATGCGTTGCTTACTCTTAATCTACGGAGGAGGCGCACAGCAAGAGGATAATTCCTATATGTCCCCTCCTCCGCCATATCCACTTCCTCTTCCCATCATTTAACTAAGAGATAATATCCACAGCTTATCTCGGAAAGTCTCACTTAAAAATGAAAGTTAAAACTCCCTAAGTAGTAATCATAAATTAAATTTACACTTGCACTGCTCAAAAGAGAATAATTTCCGTTTGATAAATCATATTCTGGAAAATAAACTAAAAACAAAAGAAGCTTGGGTACTTGAAAACGCATCAACTACGATTCCTCTGGCATTGCAGATGTCCATGACGTTGGATCAAATAACTTAGGCGATCCGTTGCTCGTTTGCCCCTTTCTATGCTTATATTTACTAATATTATAAAGAGAGAAACTTTGTATTTTGTGTGTATTGAGATAACTCAAGAACTACTGGGCCGATTTCAAAAAATCTTTCACCATTAGAAGGCTATATTATTCCCGAATAAAATAGGCTATATTATTTAATTCCACGCGGACGAAGTCGCGCACAACAGCTAGACTCTTATAAAAGAACTATATTTTATGCGTATCATCATAAGCCATATCAGAATGGTCCTGGATATCCGGTGTAACACCGCTATAAACTGTGCTATAAACAGGAGATGCTTAATGATCGCCCGCGGCAGCTCAGCACGTGTTCCTCACAACACACACGTGTTTAAGCTCATCTAGTCGTTATCTATAAGATACTCTATCATGTAGGTATCCTCTTGTAGACAATCAAATTATAGAAAACGTATTTATCAATGAGTTTTGGTATAATTTGTACAAGTGGAAACTCGCACGTTATGGTTGTTCCACATTGAATTTGGATTTTAGTTCTATGTTTTTCGATTTGTGAAAGTTATTGTTGTATTTCCAACCAAATGCTACGTCTGCCACAACTAAGGACCTAATAATAATGCGAAGAGCTCTTTCATTTACGAAATGTGGACGTCATCGTTGCTTAAATTTTCAAACTTATTTTCAAATCATGATAATAGATGGCGGTAGTTGTTACTTAGACACTTGTCAAACTAAAAGTAAAAACAAATTAAATGTATTTTTCATTTAACAATTTATGTCGTATAAATTATTAAAGTGGATTTCTTCGTTAACTAGTTATAAAGAACTAGATAGGACTAGATTATTTTCTGATTCGTTCGAATAATATTGTAATGTAACTCTAGTGGCTTACTTGTAAATGTTCTAGAAGTTATTATAGTACAAGTACAAGAGATTTAATCAAAATATTTTTATCCAGAAGAATCTTTTATTAAGCAAATACTATCTTTGCCTATATTAGTTAGTACTATAGACCTTTATGAAATCTAATGGTGAAAGTTCTAAAACTGCGGTTTATCATAAACTCGAAGCTATACTAGAAGTGTGCGGTGCGGGAACTCGGCCAAGTCTCGCCACAAAAAGCGCAAGCAATCTCTGAATTTTAATAGCGGAGCGGTGACGGCACAAAGGCGGTTATTTATCGCACGCCCTCTCTCGCCGCCGCAAAACACAGAGTTTCTCCACCAACACGCATCGCCCCTCTAAACGCAAATATTAACTATAAACCAAACACAATACAGTTCTAATTCACATGACGTTTACCTAACAAATACGACATTCGAACGCCGAACATGCGAGCCTAGTAATCATTCGATGTCGGTTTCCAGCCGGGCTTATCGATATTAAAACAATATACAAATTTACACTCTATCCCTTAAGAATAAGGTTTAAAATGTAGATTACACTGTATCGAGAAAAGTTGTTCAAATAGAGCATGAAAGTCCGATAATGAATTGGCAACGGCCGTGGAACAAGTTCGTGGCAACTCGTTCAATTCGAGCGTGCACACTGCACAGGGTGTGTCAAAGCTGACGTGACATTTTGCTGATATCCTATTTAAAAATAACTTTTTAATATTATACATGTTATGTAGGAAACTATACACTTAAAAGTGCATTATTTCCACATTCTTAATCGTCATTACCTCTCTCTTTCATTGGCACTGGTTGAATATTAGCCCTAAAACTCTTATAAGGGTGAGTTATTTTATGGAAATATATTGAAAGGACATGCGAGACCTACACGAGGTTCGGGTATTAATAATATACTTAAATGAATTCTAGTAATACAATTCAAAAACCAACCCCTAGTCACTTATCGGAACGTCAACATTGCTCATAAATTGTTGATTTCTTTGTACGTAGCTGCTTATTACGGACAGCGAAATATGACGTCATTGATTACCTTAAATGCGGTATGCGTTAAACTGCATGAGGTCAGGCCACCCACAGGTCGGGATTTGTCACTCCCTTTGTGCGTCATTACTCTGACAGTTTTATTTCTGAGTCACGAGTATTTAGACCAAGGTGTTCTTGAGGTAATGGACAACATTGCAAGGAAACTTGATCAGGAATTGAATGGAACTATGTGTGGGCCACTAATCCTTGAGGCAGCGTGGTTGAGGATGGCCTAATCACTTCTAATAAAGACTACGGTGAACATCTTTGGACATAATCCAGTTGACTTATTTACATGATTTCTAATATATTTAAGTTCCTTGGTTGCATGTAGACCTTAAACAGGGTGTAAATATATACTCCTAACAAGACATGTGTGAAGTTTTAAACGAAAATAAAAAGAGCAGAGCAAAGAAAGAGAATAGTTACTATTTAGAAACCTCAACAAAGAAACAAACACACAAACATCACACTTAGGGCTTAACTCTTGTCATATTTGGAAACGGCTCTAAAAAATAGGATAAATTAACTAACTAGGGTAACACGATGACATGAAGTAGGCCTTGGGCTCCGACAAGAAATCTCTCAATACTTCATGATTCCGCGCTATCCCGCCCTAATCCTGGACGTGAAGCTGTCTTAGGTCTTTTTCCACCTCATCGATCCAGCGATACCTGGGACGGCCAGCCGGGCGTTGCTCTTTCGATAAAATGGAACCACTGGAACTTCCCTTTCAAATTTTTAAACGTGTCTCATTAAAAAAGTGTGATTAAAAGTAGTTAGCGAATGCGCTATAGCGACACAGAAAGCCAGGATTTGCTCCAATTAAAATCCCGAAGGTTCGTTTTAACTTCCCTAAAAAGAGCATCAGTAGAATAAGCGCGTCACGTTTCTTATTTCTTAACAGACATCCAAAAGAAAGTTATTTTTTAGTATTCTTTTAATGGATGTTTTAGTACGGTGGACTTTATTTACGTGTTAGTTTAGATAGTGATTGCTTAAACGGCTCGATGGATGTTTCTTGGAAGGTATCTCAAGAACTGTTGAACGGATCTCGATGGATGGCATAGATATAGAATATAGTTTGGAACAACCATAGACTATAAATTAAGTTTTTTTTTAGTTCGGTGCAGACGGAGTTGCACGTGCCAGTAATTGGATACAGACTAGTAAAAGCATACGAACATCAAAAATGTAACGACAACCACATTACCTTATTTGTCTATTTTATATTTATGAATACAAAGTGAAAAAACAAATCTTTTCACCCTTCAAAACCTCTACAAAGTAAGCAGCCAGTCGTATTTACGAGGTGAGAACATAATTTATTCATCACAAAGAAAACTCGGGGGCGAGTGAAGCCGGCGTGAAATTGAAACAGAGATTCACGTTAAAAAATAAATATAACATTTAGTTTCCACAGACAAAACTTATACCAAAACATATCCTTATCTCTCTTATTTCAGAGTGTCGGAAGGAGATGACATGATGTTTTTGTACGCGTATTTTAGCAGTGGAAATTCACGGTGAGCTTTTAACACGTGTGAACCCCGCGGGGCTTTACGAACTTTGTTGGAAGCAAACAGCATGAAGTATGTTTGCGGGCCGGGATTTTCACTTTATAATTATTTTTTTCAAATACGAAGTGGAATACTGCTGAATTTTTACCAGGAAAATGAAGCTATACCCAAAGAGATATTATACATAGAGGGAGCACTCCATACTAATTTGAAGTCAAAAAGCGTGCCAACAAAAAAAATAATAAAAAACAAAAACTTGCCAGTATCATGAAAAAATTTCCCAAGTTTGGGAAATTGTGTTTTTTTTAATTTTTAAAATAAACAGTAGAATAAACTAAAACATTCATCAAAACGGTAATTATCGTTTTTAATTATTATTATTTTATTTAAAACAATTTAAATCCAAACAATTTTCAACAAAGACTATTTTTGTTTTATGGTTATTATAAATGTTTAATTAGCGTTTTAAAAATGTCTCTATAAATTATAATATTAAACTTTAGTAAATACTATGAAATACAATTTAAATTTGAGAAAAAAGGTTACACTCGGTCGACTTTTTATGTCGGCAAATGTAATTTAGAGGTTAACACTTAGGGAGATTTCCCTACATTGGACCTCCGGAGGTCAAAGAAAATGCCTCACTTTTAGGCTTCGAGTGTTCCATCTACAGTATAATATATCTTTGGCTATACCATTTCAAATCTTTATAGGCACGGGAATATATGAAGAAAGGGGATCTTACGGTGAAGGAAAACATCGTGATGCAACCTGCGCATATCAGCGAAGAAATTCAAAGATATGTTTCGACCAACCCGCACTGGGCCAGTGTGATTGACTATGGCCTAGTCACCCCTTAGGGGGTAGGCTCCGCGCCCCTCAGCGGGGACACATAGCTAAAGAAGATGATGACAGGAATATATAGCCATTTTTTTAAGGTTATTTTGCCATAGATGCATCCTGTGTGAAAAATTATGACCTAAACTTGTGTCGGAAAAATATATTTTTTCCATTTTGTTGAAAAGTTTCATATGCGAGTTAGAAAGCGTATAAATAGCTAAGGGTCGATGTTGACCCTTTGCATTGTAAATCTCTTGAGATTGTCAAAAACATAACCGCGTTTATAGCAATTGTAATCTGCAAAGGAAAACAACCCTTATTACTATGTGTGAAGGATGAAAATGTAATGGAATTGAGTCCGTGACCGTAGGCAGCTAGTGTATATGAATTGATTGCTTTGGCTGTTTACAATGGGGGTGATAATGTGCCGCTTCATCCTCGCCGGTATTCCGAATGTCGGTGGATAAACTACGATAACCAAGTAATAAGTAAGCAAATAGAAAGCACTTTTATGTACCTATAATTCAGTAATTCTTCGCATAATAAAATGTTTTTTAAGATACATAATGGTGATAAGAATAGGAAAGAGGAACGTGGTTAATAAAAATATCAGTATTTAAGCTGTGCGGCCTCAAATGTGCTTGCATCCCTACCAACAAAAGCTGAGCTAAGCAAGCTCAACGGCATAACGCAGCTGTCTTATTTGACACAGCTCGGACACAGCTCGGCTCTCTAGAACAATTCGGCTCTCTTTGCATATCTCATTTCTCCTTGTTGGTGGGGACACAAGTATGCAGTTTCGTATGAAAGTGGAAAATGGGACCGCCCAGCTCCCGCTCAGCTCTTTAGGGGTGCTCACTTTTAGGGGTTACTTGAAAGACCTGCGGAATTGATATTTTCGTTAGAACAGCTCCACTTTGATAAGAAATCAGTTCCTCTTTGAGGAATCTCAGTTAGTTCCACTTTGACTTCACAGCTTGCGATCTCTTTGGCGCGTTTTCACATGCAGTGGCAATATATTGCTCATAGTGAACGCGTCGGCTATTGTGTTCTACCCTATCTCTGCACACATCGCTAAGTATCGCTTTACAAAACCATTTGTATTATAATAATAACCTATTTATATCCTGGAATATGTTTATTCAGCTTTATTAAAAAGCTACTCACCTTTTCTATTCTTTTTTTATAAGAGAAAAGGCAAAGGCTATTCGCTAGTAAAAAAGTTTAATTCTTCTTTAATTATTAAGTTGACTTAAGTTGGGAATAAATGTTTTTTGTTGATACTAAATATTTCTTTTTAATATTTAGTTAGTTTAATATTTAAGCATTCAACTACTAAAACATATCTTGCTCTCGACTTCACTCGCGCGGAATTAAAAAATATAACCTATGTTATTCCGTAATAGCTTTCTAATTGTGAAAGGTTTTTTAAATCATCTAATTAATTTTAGAGGTTAGATTTCAGAACAAAAAAGTCCTCTTTAACAAAAACATCTTCTTTAAGCATAGATTGCTTTTAAAACTTTCAACCATTTAATTCCAAAAAATGTAACACCCCTTAAGTTGAAATCCCTGAAATGTAAGACAATTTGCCTTGTCAATAGAGATTTGTAACCCAGTGAGAGTGAGCTCACGAATGTAACGGCTCAGAGGTAAGTTAAAAGGAGACACAGAGATATATGTGATGTTCCCAAAGATAATGAACCGACACTGAATCAAGTTGAGAGGAAATTGGCTAACAGAGAGTCCCCAGAGTACTATCAATCTAAGCTAAGAGCGTTTCGAATTGTAGGAAAATTACCTTTTATCCTTATCCCGTTATTCTGTTTAATGAAAAAAAAAACCTAAACGGAATAAAAGAAGGAAGAGTGTACTTATCTACTTATTAATGAGATATTTTTAAAATGATTATGTTTTCTATACGTTTAGTCTATTATTATCAAGAGAAAAAAAGATATTTTTGATATTGAAGTAACTCAAAAACTACTGGGTTGATTTTAAAATTTCTTTTACTATTAGAAAACTACGTTATCATTGTGTAACATAGACTACATTTTTTTATTACCTCAGACGAAGTTGCCAGCAACAGCTAGTATATTATAATATAATATATTTGTATACTAACATACTATTGTGTTTGCCCTTATACGGCTGGGCTGGGTCAATAAAGGAATTAATTAATGGTGAATGAACACTTCTATGTAGCCTATTGAACCATGATGTCCCACTAGTATGTAGGTCACAATAACTTGAAATCAATGACTCCTTCATATGTATTGACTTTGTAACATCATGTTAATATTGTGTGACCACTAGGAATGACAGTTATATACTGATCTGTATGAGATATATAAGACGTCTTTTTTAGTTCCTTCCTTATAAAAAAATAGGAAGAGAAAGTGGACTAAAATTAGGTTTCAGGCACCACACCCATCGGTCGAAACACGGAATTTCCATTTGACGACTGTCTTCTGTGTGGTCGTGGTATTTCTGAAGCTGACAAGTCAAGTTATCAACTCATCTAAGCAGCATCAAGTAAGAACGAAAACAAGCTGCCATTTCAAAGGAATCTTTTATCTGTTCTATCCATAGATTAAAAGTAGTAGATCAGACATGACATATGTCAAAGTGACAGCGACTGTGCCACATTTATACGAAATATACGAACGTGACAAAGACAGTAACATAGATCTTTGGTCCCTTTCTCGGTATGCGATTTTGTTTGTTTGGGTCCAGGACCAAGACCCAAACAAATGTGACATATCATATAGTATTGTGGCGCTCCAAGCGTGTTTTTGGGGAACTAATTTTTCATACGTCCCAGGCAAAGGCTTGAGATATGATGTTATTGGTTTAAAGCCGTAAAGTGATGCACACACAACATACGTATGACGTAGTCTAAGGCATGTTTTGTCCCTCAACCGTATACGCTATCACCACTTCTATACCTTTCTCTTTCTACGGTTCTATCTATGCAGTTATAGGTCAGATTGTGAATGTTTTTGTTTTTTTATAACATGAATCGATTAATTTAAAAATAGAATGTGTACCATCTCATCAGTAGTCAGGTCGCGAGCTCGGTGCAAACCTTCAGGAGAACAATAACTAGTTGTTTGGCCGCTGTCGAAACACGAGGTCGTGCGAAGGTGAGCCGATTGCTAACACATCGCTCACGAACGCACGCACTCTAACATACCTCTTATTTACATTACCATTCAAATAAGACCTCTAATAATGCTCGATCGTACCCTTCTATCGTCGTGTTACTGCGAGACGCGGGGGACGCGGCAGGTCTTCATACACTGGTCGTGTTTCAATGTTTGCGAGCGTGTCGACATACCGACGTAATGGAGGGGCACACATTGACGCTACACACGCAAAAGTAAAACACGCTGTCGAAAATTTGTATACCGTCAGAATATAAATGGTTTTAAATTATCGTTTTATCTATGGATATATTTGTTATCGTTTATTTATGGCAGCTATTTGTTGTAGATTTAACTTTACATTATTGTTAGTAAAGTAGTATTTAAAACAGAAACCGTTAGTTTTCACTATCGTAACACACGTACCAAATGTCTCTCTCTCACTCATACTGTTTGAAAAAAATTGAGATATGAATATTTTGTATAATTGTTGGCAGTGAAACTCCAGGAATACCATGCAAACCGTAGGATAAAATTAATTTAATGTTGTGTTTGTACAAAGTAAAATCAAATAAATAAGTTATGCTGACGGTACTTGCACGGGTCGGCTCAATAGGGCGTCATTTGCATTGGTAATGGCCGGCGCGCGGCGGATTGTAAACAGAGCGATCCACCTCGCGCCCGGACCTCCGCCCGGACCCCGCCCGGACCTCGCCCGGACCTCCGCCCGGACCCCGCCCGGACCTCGCCCGGACCTCCGCCCGCGACACGGGGCCACGACACCACCGAGCACGACTCTTACAACTTACAAACAAGTAAAATATTGTGGGAACCGTTCGTGACGCTGCAATTGGGAAATAAAATTAAAAATATTATTCTCTCAAAGTAAACTTGTTTACGTAGATGTTTTAAACTACTTAAGAACTGATGATTACATCTCAAATTTACTCACGAAGCGTTGATACGATGTCATCACATAATTTGATACACGTTGGTAACGCTATTCATCAATATTTCACACGTCTACCGTTATTGCACGTCTATGCTAAATTGCCAAAGTTGTTATCAGCACATACCCTTCACTAGATGGAGCTAGTTTTACAATTCCGATTTTTAGAAAACTACGCCAATGCTTATGAATATTTTAAACTTAAATTCAAAATTATTCTGGAGTAGTGTTGTATTTTGTTAATAAATTAGCAGAATTCTTCTAATAAGAAATAATCCAAGTTCCTCTTTGATCCGTATTGGGTTTTACAAATCTACTATCTGTTGCTCACCACTTCATCGGTGCGGAAATGAAAAACATAGTCTATGTTACTCGGGTATCATGTAGCTTTCTAATGGTGAAAGAATTTTAGTAATCGGTCCAGTAGTTCTTGAGTTATTTCAATACAAAAATACTAACCTTTCCTGTTTATAAGTATAGAGGAAATAGCACTCAATTTGTTGAAACTAAAAGTGGTTTGAAAGAAATTATAAAGAATATTGGAACTAACTAATGTACCCTTAATCATTTTTTTACAGATTGGTTTGTATCTTGCGGTTTTTATAAGTGCTGACCAAATGATCTTTCCATCTGTTAAACAAATGATATTGTTAAAGAATGCAACTACGTTTCAAGATGTAATGTGTGCAGTTCGACCCATGATGGGCTCCATTTTCCGCAACTCCACGACTAGCGCGTATTTTGCGTGACTTTACACATCTTTGAATTTCTTCGCCGACATGTTCAGGTTGCATCACGCTGTTTACCTTCACCGTAAGAGCATCAGGTAAATAAGTACATATTAAAATCGAAAAACACATTGGTTTATGGCTGGATTCGAACTCGGGATATGCAGTTAATACAAGTCCAGAGCTAAACCCTTGAGCCACCGACGCTCTACCTTTCGATACAGACCTACAAATAATTTGTATGTCCAAATTATTATTATTAATTATTTATTGGTTTCGCAAGAACTGTATCGGTTTCGCAAGCGTCATGGTCCGTAAATAAAATCGTGTCAGCTCGAAGGCCTGTCATTTTCCCGCGAGTCTAGCGCGGTAAGACTCGGTAGCAATCAAACCTTGTAGGGACATAATGTTTACTGGTCGATACGGTATCTCTCCGCGAGCTCTTGTCATTCACTTTATTACTATCGACTAAGGTGACCATGAGACAATAAAAAATTTTTTTTCGTATCCTGGGCATATGAATCTATCTAGTTTCTATAGCGAACAAGTCTGGTATAAACTACTATAATAAAATTGTTAGCCTACGACTCAGTCTTCATTGCACGAACTACATTTTCTTATTAAACAAACAATATGATTATTCAAACAGATTCAATGTACAATTAGTAGATAACAAAATTACAATATCATGATCAAAGAAGTAGTGTTTGTGCAAACTGCTACGGGCACAGCGCTGCGTGGCGTGGGCGAAACAGCAATAGGTAAATAACGAAGCGGATGTAGCCGCTGTTTGCTCTACGATTGATGACTGTTTGCTAATTTTGCCAGAGTTCATCGAGTTTATCGCAAATAAACTAAGACTTTCAGTAATATAAAGCTTATCGGCACATCTTTGAAATCGTGTTGATGTTTTAACATAGAATATGCATTAAATTGAATGTGCGGTAAGTTTACATAACCTATCTTGGCGATGAAGTAATCTATAGTTCTTATCAAAATTTGAAATTCACTGTATGAGTCCATACAAAGGCTATTTTATGTACATTTAGATACATATAAGTAAGAGTAACATACAAGTCATAATGGATGTGTTAATTTGAAAACATTAACGTTGTCCGTTTTAGCACTCCTTTGTGGCAAATCGCAACCGAAGCGAGTGGAAACGAATGGAAACGACCGACGAGACCGGAACGAATGTCGTGACGAATGAACCGAATAACCGGCTCACCGTTCACACGTTCATTCACAATCAGCATCGCCTCGTGGGCTTAAACGTTAACGCGGATTTAGAACTGCAGATTGATAATAAATATGACATGAAAGATAAGAGCAAAAAGATTTAATTAAAAAATAAAAGATAAAATTACAGAAACAGACAAAGCATAAAAGAACGGTACTCGGGCCTGAATCAAGCTACGCTACAAGCGTCACTAAATATGTTTAAGAATTTAATAAAATATCGTATGGAAAAGTCCCAAAAATGTCTGATGATATATTACCCGTATTACAGAGCTGTTAATGGACAACATGATAATGGGACCGGTTCTCATTGTTTCATTCTTCACGACAATTGACTTCATACGCGCCGTAATAGCGATTCAGAACCGCCAAGCCGAACCCTACCGCCATTGCAGTTTTTTCGCGTTTAATTACGCCCTTGGGCCACATAACAAGTCATTTGTGCGCCTTATTGGTAAAGTAATTGCCAAAGAAATGTTATAACTTCCAATTAATTCTATTGAATTACAAACCATATGTTTTCTTATTTATTGTCAAGGTTTTTTGTAACATTGTTCCTATTTTAAGACTACAGAGTGCAATAAATGGAGTTTATTTGAATTCTTATTGCTGCGAAGCAATAACTATCGGTTTAACTTGGCAATAAATATTAACACATACCGACACTGTATGTCCGGTTGTAAAACAAATATAAATTTTAATGATTTATCTTCTAATATAAGTAAATCATGAAACATTATTATGAAATTTCCAAAAATAAGTGTTCTGTATAATCTGGGGACATAAGATTTTAAACTCATTTTTCATTTAAAAACATAATATTTTAATAGAGATATAAATTTAATGTAAATCTAATTTTGTAAACAAGAGTATCAGATAGTCGGCTAACACTTCGATGGGTGATTTATGACCTTGTGAAGTGCGCGGCGCGAACTGAGCGGAGATCTGTCTATTGAGAGCCACTTAAATTATTTATAGCGATCAATCAAATACGAAATGTTGCTCTATTACGTGTCGTGCGATGGCAATTTGCTATCAGTTTTTTGTGGTAATGGTCACTGTTATTTGTTACATATTTTTACACTATTATATTATCTTAGATATTTATTTTATTGAAATTATTTTAATCAGATAGTGGACCATTGGCAGCGTCGAAGACCTGTTTTAAATAACACAAGATAGGACGAAATTCGCTAAGCTGACCACCATCCTCCGATAGTGAAATGGCACACGAAGAAGAAAAATTATTGCCCCGTCATATGAAGATCATTATAATTACATTTACTATTAATAACTCTTACGATATTTAGGCATCGTTGAGAATGCAACAATTTCTAAATATAAAGTAACATATTTATTGTGATTTTATGATTGGGCCTATGTTTCTTTGTATTTTATATAAAACTAGCTGTTGTGCGCGATTTCGTCATGAAGTAAAATAATATGTTACCTATGTTACTTGGGAATAGTGTAGCTTTCTAATGATGAAAGAATTTTTGAAATCGGCCCCGTACTTCTTGAGTTATTTCAATACATACAAAAATACAAAGTTTATCTTTTAATAATATTAGTATACACTATTTGTAATTTATAATGTATGCCGATACCATAGAAAACTAAATAGTACAGACACAAAAAAAGAATAATGTCTATTGTTAAGTTACGTAATTGGTGCGAGATTAGTGTGAGAGTGTGTCGTGACGCAGGCGAATGGAAACGCGCGATCCGTGTGCCGGCGCGAATAGAAAGCGCGTTTCACTTCGCGGAGCCCCAACTGCATTAACTCACTTTTTAACTTACCATTAACAATTAACGAAAGAATTAGTACCATACTAATGGAAGCTATTCCGTGTTTCGTCTGACGAGTGTGGTGCCGAAGGCCTCATTATAATCCACTTTCTTTTCCTATCCTTTTCTTAAAAAGAAATGATGAGAAGAGGAAGTGGGTTTTCCGGGGAGGGGACGCTTAGGAAAAGGAATTATCCTCTTTTTTTTTTTTTTTTTTAT
>QDHC01003445.1:414201-445467 GCA_013186455.1 Papilio dardanus tibullus | reverse complement strand
GTATTATGGCAGTCTTCCAAGACTTCGGGACGACGCCTAAGGAATAAAGGAACCGGAACAGGCGCGTTAAAACTTTGAAAGATTGTAAGAGAAAATAGTTTAATGATCATTGCCATAGTTACATAGGCGCCGACATTGTACATTATTTTGGGCATTACGCTATAAATTATAGCTACAATGGTGGTTGTACAAAATGTCAGCCAGAGTTCACCAATCACCCTTATTAGACTTAAGCCTTGTACGCACTACGATAGTATTTTAGTCGAGTATTAAGTAGCAAGTATCCGAACAAAGGATTTACTAATTTATTCTACTAAAATGTTGCTGTTCGGACACGTTTAGTTACTAAATGACTACCTTAGTGTGGAAGTTTTAGGCTTATACGAGTCCGAACAGTAGTAAATCCTTTGTTCGGATTAATGCTACTTGCTACTAGACTAAAATACTATCCTGGTGCGAAAAAGGCTTTACCGCAAAATACTTCTGGCCTGTCTTATTTATGCGATGACTTCAAAGCTTGAATGTGCCCATCTGGAATAGATGGTTTATTGGCTGTGTCCGTGGTGAACGTTTAATAATTACTAAAAACATTTGTTTATCGTCTTGGAGTTTTCCTAAGGAAAGTATTCACGATATTACTACACTTTTCAGTAAGACTATTTAGCTAATATTTAATTCAATTATTTTCGTTTAACTAAAGGATGTTGCATTGATAAACAGCGTGCTTTTATATTCATTTCGATGGTATAGAAGGCGGTGTGCGTGCTATGGAAAGCAATGAGAGCACTCGGGTCGGCGGCGTGATGCCGTTCATTTGTCACGCTCGCTGCCCTCCGCCTTGCGCTCGGTGCGTGATCGTCAACACGCCGACGTGTTGCCTTCGCGTTCCCTTTACTTTTGTCTTTCATACAAGCTGCTTCTCATTAAAACATGGGTGGTATTTAGTGAAAAATATTGGCTTATTATGTATACTGCAGTCGAACCTACATAAGCGAGAAGCGGATTCGTGAAAGACCTCTATAAGCGAGAGCCACTGTATGGTCCCGAGGCACGATTTTCATAAGCGAAAAATTCGGATTAGAGAAAAACCTCATTATGCGAGAGACATTGTGGTCCCTTGGAATGTCGCTTATTCAGGTTTGACTGTATATTTTAAAGAGGATAACTTAGTATTTTTGTGTTTTTTTTATTTTTGTATGTATTGAAATAACTCAATAACTACTTAACCGATTTCAATAAATCTTTCACCATTAGAAAGCTACATTATCTCCGAGTAAAATAGGCTATATTTTTTACTTCCGTACAAGGCCGCGAACAACAGCTTCTGTTCTGCAGTTCCTTATACATTGAAATCTAGATTGTCTGTTCGTCAAAACTTATGCAATTGACCAAGACAATTCCTTTTTGCGTTTTTATAAGAAAGAGAAGAAACGAGCTGTAGGAAAACCGAGGTGTTTTATTTCTTTCTTACATGCAGTTTAAAAAAGATACTCGATATTATAATAACGTTCAATTATAACTCACATTATGAAAATAACTGAAAATAATTTAAAACACACACAGCTATATCAGAGGAAAATAATGTAGCAAAATATATTTGTCCCTCTAAATAAACAAAGAGCAAGAATTAATATCGTTCACTAAAGAACACTTCCGAAGAACGTGAACAAAGTGTCGGAGGCAAGGCCCCGATAATTGTTATTCCCTCCCCGTCTCGCCGCCAGGATAATCCAATTCATTCTCTTGTGAGCTGTACATCGCTTGTATAATGAGGGACACGCTGATTATGTATCCTTCCTGGCCCGCCACTACACGTCCTTATAATTAGCATCGATTATGACGCGCGACGAAGCGAACACAGCTTTATTTATTACTAGCTGTTGCTCGCGTGGAATTAAAAAATATAACCTATGTGACTCGGGGATAATGTAGCTTTTTATGAATGTAAGAATTTTTGAAATCGGCCAAGTAGTTCTTGAGTTATTTCAATACATACAAAATACAAAAATTCTAAAGTACAAAGTTTCTCTCTTTATATTATTAGTATAGATTTATTAAATGACCTATAAAGTTATGCAGTCCTGGTAATAACGACTTGTTGATGATAATGTAGACGTAATTACAGTTACAATTTTATTCCATTAATGTTTATTTATTAGCTCCTTTAATCCTTATTTAGTTTTAATTAGTTTAATTAATTGCATAATTTAATTGTACTGGTAATACTCAACACGATGTTTTAAAACGAATATTATTTTCTAAAGGAGAGTAGAGCATTAAAACTACGATATTTGAAGGTTACTGTACAAAAATGTAAAATGCAAACCCGAACGCATAATATTGATGCAATAAATTAGAGCAACGCAATAAAAACTTTTAAATGTTGCGAAAATTAACATTCTCCTTTGATAATATAATTCGTATTTAATATTATCAATAAGCAGTTCCTATTAAAAGATAACATAGAAGGACGAGACATGAAAATGCAATTAGATTATACAAATTACAGATTAGTATTTAAACAGGTTTTATTCCATAATACATTTAATTTTCTTGATATAATTGCTAAGACAATGTCTATAATAAAAGAAGAAGAAAAGAAAGAAGAGCCGGCGTTGTAACGTGCTAAAATTAAGGCGTAGTAGAAATATCGCCGAGGACGCTAGTAGTGTAAGAAACGTTACAGATTATCAAAACAATAATAGGTAAATTTATCCAATCTTCTTAATCTTAACACCTTAAGTCGCTCGCACCCGTATCAATACCTTTTATGGATCATAACACCCCGACAAAAGTGTTGTGAATAAACTAAACATAATAATAAAACAAAAAATATAACAAAAAAGTATTTGTTAACATTTTATCGATGCGCCAGTCAACCGATATCTTGTTCTTAGAAGGTCTTGTTCTATCCTTTTCGTGTTAAGCTATGTTCATATTAAACTATCCCTTTCTAACATCGATTTACGTTGGAAGAAACGACGAGTTTTGCATAAAGAATTTAAGTATGTGTAATATGAATTAAACTATTTGCAAATGT
Source organism: Papilio dardanus tibullus (assembly GCA_013186455.1). Lineage (NCBI taxonomy): Eukaryota > Metazoa > Arthropoda > Insecta > Lepidoptera > Papilionidae > Papilio > Papilio dardanus. The sequence goes on along the minus strand of QDHC01003445.1, from coordinate 442,427 downwards.
GTTGTTAAGAATGTAGGAACTTCATTAATTTATTTCCCACATTAAGCTCAATCTAAGAATTAAGAAGTTAATATTATCCGTTGTTAATAGTTTTAGTCGGATCAGAATTCCTTGTTAAGGATGACCAAAACAGTTTAGACTTTAAACTTTCTCTAATAACTACTTAATAAAAAACAAAGTATTGACAACCCTAAAGCAGTACCTATGAGAGAATTCCAATCGATCGAGTGAATGGAACAAGCGCATACCGGGAGCGCCGCGCCGCTCGCCGGAGACATCCATTCATTTTTTATTGCCCCCACTTACCGTATCGTAGATCGCACTGGAAGTCACCTTTATCATGAGATGTTAATTTAGTACCTATTTTAATAACACTCATGCACGTATCTCACGTAAATAAACAACACCACAATCGTATAACTTATTTTTTAATAGGATAAGTGGGCAAACGAGCTGCGGATCAACTAAATTAATTGGTCCGACGCCCATGGACGCCAGAGGAACCACAGTTGTGTTGCCGGCCTATGAGGAACGTGTACGCTTTTTTCTTGAAGGCCCCTAAGACGTAACCGTTTGGAAATACCGCTGAGGACAGAGTATTCCACAACGCGGCTGTGCGAGGTAAAAATTTGCCCGAAAACCTCGTTGTTGTGGAATGCCAACCATCTTGGTGGTGACGATGGAAATTGCCACTCTGTCTACTAGTAAAGTTTGTTGCCATAATAAAAAAAATATCCCTATTTTTACCAGGAAGATATAACCTAAAATTTAACATGAATTAAGCTGTTTTAAGATCATTGTCACATTCGAAATCACATTAATATGAATAACAGAAGTGGCTATTCGATGCTTTACAATTTTACAATGCAAAATAATTTTCCCCAAGCGATTTTCCGGGTAGCCGGTCACAGGCTAGCCGCAAGCCGCCGTGCGGTGAGGGACGAGGCCGTGTCCCGTAACAAATACCGATCGGATATTAAAATTTTAATCTGTTTGCTCGATCCCTGTCGCAATATGAAATATTGCCCGAAAAATCCAACATATAAATAGGCATTGTATGCAGCAGTTGTTAATAACACACCATTATATTAATGACTGAAACACTCAGAGTAATATACGTAACTTAAGCAAACTCTTTAAGTGTAGATTTCTTATATTAACTTTACCATTTAACATCTCTGAACGAGCCACATGAAGTAAAGTAAAGTAAGAAATAGGTAGAACTCCCCTAGAACTCCAAATATCTGCACAACATTGGAATGTCATTACCAACCATATTACCTATATTACATTAATGTTGAACTGCACAAAGAATTTCATCCAATTTAGATGGCAGCTAATGGATACACATTTTCGTCATTATATTGGATCATATCGCTTTACACAACCAATCTATTTTAGAACCAGTTTTTGTACAGTTTCTTACACAACTTTGCTTTTGCTTTGTAAGCTGTGTTGCACAAATATCTCTCGTTATTTTATAACACCTATTACATAACTAGTATGTTACATAAAATGCGTGCAGAAATCAAAAATATATGTAAAACTACACACAAAAGGGATCGAAAACAAGAGATTCTATCAATATACGTCCTTAGGTTTCCTTTTTCTTACATAAAGTAGAATAAAAACATTTCAAAATCAACTTTTAATTAGCTAATAAGAGCTTATAAAATAAAAAAGTTATCAAACACTCAGTAACGACCTTAACAATGTGAGTTATTGCAACGAACTGCAAACGAGAGTGCAGACCTTCCCCGTACTCCCGGGGGGCAAAACTTTGTACGGCGCCGAACAACTTTCCCGTACGGAGTTCTAACTTTGCTCCCTAACAACTTTTGACAGGGTAAAGTGCTAAGGCTGGTATTTCAAATAATACTTCGTTTACTTCCACGGACAGCTTTCCAAGGTTTTAATAAAGTACTTTGGTAGTTTTTTATTGTAGATAGCAATTTATCTGCGGGGTATTTTAAAGGTAAAATGTATTGCAGAGGGCTTATTACGTTGTCGATGACGTTACGAATACGTTTTCGCAAATGTCTCGCCAATATTCGTAATAGACCATCAGGGGCTCTACTCTGAATCAACGAAAAACGAAGTTTCGGCCGAAACTTCGTGTATTTCCTACTACGGTTTACTTTCGGCCCGAAGTTTCATCCGAACGAACATTGTTTGACGTTTAGATGTTCTAAACCTACTCTAATTCACGCAAGTTTCGGACGAAAATATGAATTTGACAGATAGTTTATCGGACAAATCGACGAAACCAAAAGAGCTACCTTTTGATTTTCGTTTGTGTGGATTTTGTTATAAATTTGTATGAAATAGCTGCGAGAATGTTTTTAATTTAGGCTGCTTTATGATAAGAGTGGTTAGAGCGTAGAAGAAATCGACTTCGCCTGCAAAACCTGTTAAATATTCATCTAATTCCAGATATAGAATTTGTTGGAAATTATACTCTGTCGGCAATTATTTGAGAAGTTATACATAGTGTATAATTTTTATTATCATCCTTTTCAAAACAATAATTAGCATTCCTTTGTTTATAATATAAGTAAACAAGCTGATAAATGTAATATGAGGTTTACTTACGAAGTTTATAATCCATAACAACGGTTAAGAACAAAGTGCCGACTCAAAATGCAGCACAGCTTGGAATCTTCTTACGAAATATTTATCGCGATAGCGAAGTATGTGAACCCTTGTAGAATCACTTGAAGAACATACTTTAGAAAACATTTCCAATTATTTGGCGCAAAAAATTCATAATGACGTTTGTCAACATCGTGATTATACGTACAATTTTAATGGTCGTCAATTGTTTCCACTGTGCGCCTGAAATAGGACTCTTTAAATAGGTCGGTTAGCATTATCAGTTAATGTCGTTCACGTTGATCGTTCACGAAAATTGTCTGTGGATCCGAACTTCTTGGGCTTGTCCGATAATGATACAGAGTAAGGTTCATAGCGAAATTTCGTTTGAATTTCGTTCGTTAACGAAGTTTCGTGACGTCGATTTGGAGTAGACGCCCAGCTTTATACATCTACTTGGTACATTCGTAGGTGCGACTTATTTCAGTGGTGTAGCATCGTGTGCACTGGTTTGAAAGGAGGTTGAAAAAGAGTAATTGCTTCCGTATTTGCACGCACGCCGGCGGCGCTCCGCTCTGTGCCTACTGCGGACTAATGCCAGCAAATATTGATATCGCACGGCGCTTGAACATACCACAGGGGCTCTACTCTGAATCGACGAAAAACGAAGTTTCGGCCGAAACTTCGTGTATTTCCTACTACGGTTTACTTTCGGCCCGAAGTTTCATCCGAACGATCATTGTTTGACGTTTAGATGTTCTAAACCTACTCTAATTCACGCAAGTTTCGAACGAAAATATGAATTTGACAGATAGTTTATCGGACAAATCGACGAAACCAAAAGAGCTACCTTTTGATTTTCGTTTGTGTGGATTTTGTTATAAATTTGTATGAAATAGCTGCGAGAATGTTTTTAATTTAGGCTGCTTTATGATAAGAGTGCTTAAAGCGTAGAAGAAATCGACTTCGCCTGCAAAACCTGTTAAATATTCCATTAATTCCAGATATAGGATTTGTTGGAAATTATACTCTGTTGGCAATTATTTGAGAAGTTGTACATAGTGTATATTTTTTATTATCATCCTTTTCAAAACAATAACTAGCATTCCTTTGTTTATAATATAAGTATACAAGCTGATAAATGTAATATGAGGTTTACTTACGAAGTTTATATTCCAAACCAACGGTTAAGAACAAAGTGCCGACTCAAAATGCAGCACAGCTTGGAACCTTCTCACGAAATATTTATCGCGATAGCGAAGTATGTGGACCCTTGTAGAATCACTTGAAGAACATACTTTAGAAAACATTTGCAATTATTTGGCGCAAAAAATTCATAATGACGTTTGACAACATCGTGAGTATACGTACAATTTTAATTGTCGTACAATGTTACCACTGTTCGCCTGAAATAGGACTCTTTAAATAGGTCGGTTAACATTATCAGTTAATGTCGTTCACGTTGATCGTTCACGAAAATTGTCAGTGGATCCGAACTTCTTGGGCTTGTCCGATAATGATACAGAGTAAGGTTCATAGCGAAATTTCGTTTGAATTTCGTTCGTTAACGAAGTTTCGTGACGTAGATTTGGAGTAGACGCCCAGCTATTTCGGTTTCTAATCGTTTGTAGTTTTGATTTTAATTGAACAATAGGAAAGATCAGGGTTACCCAAAATACTTTTCGAATGGATATCGCTGATGGAATCGAGAAAATGTATGAAACTAACACCTTCGAAAAGTCATGTGATCGTTTTTGATGTTCGCCATCGAATCGCTTTGTAGCGCATTTACTTTGAGTAATCCAACAGAAGTTACTTGTATACTAGTAAATTAGGGTTGAAACGTATTTTTTTTTAAATAACCAAAAGAGTGTCCACATAAAGTCCACATTTTTTTACATCAATAAAATAAAGTATAGAGTAAAGTAAAGACAAGCCAGGATCTTAGAAAAGTTACAACAAATTACAGGGAAATACCATAACATATTTACTTTAGTTAAAGTTAAAAATAACAGGAATATAGTCCATATGTTAGAAATATATTTTGGGAGTTAAAATAAACATTTCTAAATATACACACGACGCAGCCGGGTTTGGGCCCTTCGGTATAGGGGTGGGGGATTCCCCCGGGGCGGCGTTGCCCGGATAACCCGGATGATTGTTGCGGGGGTCGCAAATTAAACGCTGCGACAACACCGACGCCGGAGCTCATCTTTGTCCCCCTTTTGAGTTATTAATGTTATTAAATCGTTATTATAAATCGAGAGGACAAAATATTTCGAACCTAATTACGTGCTAACATTTTAGATATATTTTAAAGTATCTGCGATACGTTGGGAAATAACTACTGGTAACATTTCACTTAAAAGATAAAGGGGTGAGTCTCCTACACAAATTGCGGGAATCGCGCATCAAGAAAGCACGAAGAAAAACCAAAAATATATAGCGATAGCTAATTTCTATAATATTAAAAAATCAAAGATACATGTGTGTAATCACGCAAAATACGCGCTAGTCGTGGAAGTTCGTTTAAAATCCCATGATAAAATTCTATAAGCAGAAGTACGCAGAATACAAAACAAAAACGCGTAGAATTTACTTTACCGGCATCATAATGTAAAGAAAAACTTCTACAATGTAACAACTACAATAAATTCAAATAAAAAAGGCATGAATTTTAATTAAGTCGTATACTATCAGTGCTTCAATAAAACGTTAAACCGTTTTACGTGACAACCCTACAATTAAGAGACAGGGACTCGATGTAATTGGCAATTCTGAACTAAGCACCCAATTAGCGGGAGTTGGCGGTGCAGGTGAATTGAGACGTATGCTTGTGGATAGACATCGAGAAATTCTACTAGTTACTTTGTTATCTTCATACTTAAATAACTATTAATAAAACCATTTGTGCGTTTAATTTTATGGTCATTAACTTGAACTGTCTCGCCAAATTTGAGGAATTTTAAAACGAGACTTACACAATAAATAGTTAAATTTGTGCTTGGTTTAGGAATTTCTATATTCAACGTTTAAAAAACATTTTTATCTTTAAATGTATTTAATAACAGGACAAATGATTAACAAAATAAGTACTTAACGTTAGATAATAATATTTTTTTTTAATAAAGTGGCAAACGAGCAAGCGGCCACCTGGATTCAATGAAATAGCGAATGGACCGCTGTCCATAGACATCTACAATTGCAGATGCGTGGCCCACTCTTAATCTTCTTGGGAGAAGACGCACAGCAAGAGGATAATTTTTCTTCCTATGCGTCTCCTTCCGCAACAAATCCACTTCCCCTTTCCATCATTTCTTTATAGGAAAAGGATAGGAAGGGAAAGTGGACTACAATTGGGCCTCCGGCACCACACTCGTCAGTCGAAACACAGAATTGCTTCCATGTCACGCCTGTCTTCTGTGTGGTCGTGGTATTACACCGGGCGAGCCGGCAAACTCGTGTGAAGGTGTTAAAGCGGGCTCTACCACTGTTTAGATATATATAAAATCTTTAGGTTTACTAATTAAGTATATATAGATTCTTATTAATTACGTCACAGATACAGAAACTATAGTTAGGTACGTATTGGATTGGACGTCAGGCAAAGTTTCATTCATTAAACGAAGCAGAGGGGATTATACGAGGGTTTATATGGCCGTTTACAAGGCAGGGAAACTCCGTGTCCGTAAGTGCCGGCTACCTACGACGAATCATTCAAAATAATTTACATTTTAAATTGATATTTTTTAAAGTAAAAATAATTATTGATATAATAACTAAGTAAACAGTTCTTCGGGATATTTAAAAAAAAATGTTGATGAAAAAACAAAGTTTGGTATTAATTTGTTTATTAAGAGTTGTCAAATGTAATCGATTTTTTTAGGCATATTAAAAGAAAAGGTAATAACATAAATTATAATTTATAACACCGATTAATCCACTTTACGTTTGCGAAACGATGGAGTGCTTCAGGTAGTATTTCCGCGATTGCGAAAAAATACCAACTAGCATCAATTCGGAAAAAGGTGCATACGCCTCCAAATATTATTGTCCATACAAAGTTATATGATTCAAACTTTGTATTGTTTTACAAAATGTGTTTTCATAGAGTAAAATGAGTCGAATTTACGTATTACATGATATGGAAATTCGGCGTTTTAACATTACCACGTTTAGCCCCTCAGCCCTCGCAGTGTAAATCAGAGGGCGAGAGCGTAATCTGATTTAGTGGTAGTTACGGACAGGTAAAGTGGTTTTTGCGCGCGGAATGTAACCTGTTTGTTGCTGATATGCCCGCGTTATTGAGATCTTTATGTTTGATCGTACCGACAGGCATGCGACTGGCCTCACCTTACCTATATTTATGAGCTTCAAATGTTTTACAGCCTCTTAAGTGTATTTAAACAAATCGTTTCTTAACTAAATATTTACTGCCAAAACAGACACTCACATGAAAGAATATTGTCGTATCTTACATTCCTTTTAAAAAATGTTGAATAAGTATTTACGATTGTTCCATACCTAAACATTATGTTAATGTATAGGGAAATAAAAGTAATAAGTCCCTGTTTCATATCCAGTAGTATGATGCACAACAATTAACCAGGAGAATTACTTTCTTCCTTTTAAAAAAATTGTATCACGTAGCTTGTCAATAGATGGCGTTGACAGTTGGTAGATTGGTAAGAATTGCTATTTTAACAGGATAAAAGTTAACATAGCATTTCTCCAGCTTAAAATGGTATAATACGGGGTCTACGGAATCGAATTATAGAACCAACGAAGATGTAAAAGCGATAAAAAACGGAGATTTTACTTCAGCGTAAGTCCGTTTTTATCGCGAACCGGGCCTAATGAAAACGTAGCTATACGCAACAACAAATTAACATTCCTAGTAAGTAGTCTATATCAAACTTTCTGCAAAATGTCGTTAATAACAAGTAAACAACAAAAATGAACACAGCCCGAATCGGCAGTAGTCAATGAATTGCCAATTCTATACCGTGCAGAATCCAACTTTACTTCTAAAGGAATAACGAACTTTGTCACATGAATATAAACTTTATTACATTGAAATAATGATGTGATTGCATAAGTCAAGAGTTGTACTGAAATGAGCGAACGTGTTTCGCTAATGGCCCATGAAATTGCCGTCGCCGTATCGATGACATTTTAATCTTACTTTGCCAAATGCGACGACATACGAATTGAAAATAGAATTTTATCGATTCTCATAAAACATTCAATAAACTTATAATTTTAGGGAATGTTTAATATTGGACGCTATTATGATTTAGTCCCAAATATTGATGGGCAGATGATAAAAACTCAAATGATATTTACTCGAGTTTTTATCCAAAACGGATAAAAACCCGTTTTTACCCATTTTCATCGGATTTTTATCCAAATCAATGGATATTTATGTTTTTTCAAATTTACTATATATTTAACTGTCATGTATTGTATCAAAACTATCTTATTTATAACTGCACCCTATCCTGGGCTCCTTTTATACCTTTGTTTTCGATTATCCTGCCCCCAATATCATTATGTCCATGCCCAGCATTGCCCAGGTAATCTTCTTATGAACCGTATACGCATCTAAGTGCCACTATAAGACCTCATCTTAAGCTAGCATATTATTTCATACTAGCTGTTGTGCGCGACTTCGTCCGCGTGTAATTAAATAATATAGCCTATGTTACTCAGGGATAATAAAGAAGAACAAAAATAAAATTATATCTAACATGCCTTGTAAATTAATTTATTGATGAAAACAACTTTTGAATGCAAAATTATTAGGTACTTCCGCGTATGTATAGGTCTACCAGGATCTGATGGCAAAAAGGGAAAAAAGAATTGACCCTAACAATACTGGAGAAATTGGAGTAAAACGTTTCGATACTTTGTTTTCCCAATCATTCTGACGTCTTGTATATTATATATATATATATATATATATACTAGCAATTGCCCGCGACTTCGTCCGCGTGGTGTTTAAAATATTTACAACTACAATTTACTTTCTATTCATATTTCAACATTGAAAAAAATGTTATATTTACTTGATATTGAGTACATATACTAATTTAACTAAATTAAATAACAGAATGTCCTAATTATTTTGCATTACTTCTTACGCCCGGCTCGTAAGATGATTTTTCGGTTACCCTTATTACTTGTGATCGCGATATCTTCTAAACTATTCGTCAGATTTAAATAAGGTCAAGGACGATTTTAATCTACATTAAATTCCCCTGATAACAGACACACTTATTTGGATAAGGATTAATATTTAAACCAAAAAAATAATGCGGCAAATTAAGTGCATATTTTAATTGATTTTCAAAAACAAAAAGTGATTATTGTGAGAAAACCGTAAAAGATAAACATATGCCATCGCTGACTTTTTTGTAGAACTTTTTTAGATCTACAAATGTCTCGTACATCATTTTTATAGAACTTGAGCGGTTTAGCCAGCGTAAGCCAATAAAAAGGAAAATTTAATGAAATTTTGCGACAGGGTCCAGAAATGCGCTGTTTATTCCTATTTCCTAAACTTTGCTAAAAATAAGTTATAGCCTATGTTAGACACAAAGAACGTAGCTTTCTAATAGTGAAAGAATTATCGAAATCGGTTCAGTAGATTTTGAGTTATTTCAATACAAACAAAAATCCAAAAATACAAAGTTTCTCTATAATATTAGTATAGATATTGATGGGCTGACGTCTCGGGTTTTTATCCATTTCGGATAAAAACTCGAGACGTCAGCCCATCAATACTATAGTATTGCGGCCGGAACACTGGCCGGCAAGAAGAAACCTCTTTGGTGGAAATTTAATACATTTTAATTTTAATTCTTTTACGTTTGTCTTTTAAGTAGGTAGTTATTGTTTAAGTTGGAAACTTTTATTTAATCTATTTATTAATATTTTAACAAAAATGGTGTTTGCTTATTATGCTTATCACATTACTTTACACATTAAAAAGTTGTTAATATCAAGAAATTGATTAATAAAGCATGTTAGATATAATTTTATTTTTGTTATTCTTTTCTTCCGAACCCGTTTATTCATAAAAAAACATGTTTACGCTAAATTACATTTATAAAATGACAGATAGTTTTTATCCACGTTTTGGATAAAAATCACGCAGAAAAGATAGAAATTATGGGTATTTATCCATTTTGGGTTTTTATCCGGATAAAATCCCAACACTAGTCCCAAACAACAGCTAGTCTATACTAATATTATAAAGAGAGAAACTTTTTATTTTTGAATTTTTGTATTTTTGTTTGTATTGAAATAACTCAAGAATTACTAGACCGATTTCAAAAATTCTTTCACCATTAGAAAGCTATAATATCCCCGAGTAACATAGACTATATTATTTAATTCCGCGTCTACGAAGTCGCGAATAACAGCTAGTTGTATAAAAACCAGTCAGGGACTAAAAACATCGATTTTCGTAGCGTGGTTCGAAGAGTCTTATTAGCTCGGATTTGGCGTTTTTTAATGGAAATCGGATATTGAATATGAAATATTAACAAAGTCGTTCATGGTCTTTTTTATATGTGTGCTGTACGATTCAAAGATAAGAGACTGGATACATAACGTGACCAATTTTTTTGGACTCAAAACGGGACAACTATACTTTTCAGTCAGGGGGGGGTGTAACCCGTAATCAGAATTTTCACTGTATCGACGAATCACGTATTTTGCTCATCTAGAACCAATGTCGTGAACAGGGCGAAAAAAAACTAATCAATAAAGCACGATCGGTAACGTTTTCGCCACTCTCGTGTTGCCAGCTATTGTCGTGTCTGTCGCTCTCGCACACCTAGCCCCGCCGGGTTCCCGCGGCTGCGGAAAACGGAACAATTTAGCTTCCCGAACATTATTCCGGTGACACCGGGACACATGACTGTAAAGAAAACGGGACAATTTGGCTTCCCGCACATTTTTCCGGGGACACCGGGACACACTGGAAAACAGGACAGTCCCGTTTAAAACGGCACGTCTGGTCACGTTATGTATACATAACTATTATATAACAAGTTATCATAAATTTACATTCATATCGTAACTCTATAATCATTGAGCCGTTTTATGTATATTTTATTCTTTACATCGATATGTTTTTTAATTAATTATTATCTTATTAATATTCATAAACTGGTTTATAAATCTTCACTAAGTAAAAATATAGTTTTTTAAAGAAAATAAATAACCATTATGAGTATAAAAAAATATTCTATCGATCGTCGATAAACGAGTTTCATATTTCTAACAACTTTTTGAATTTCAATTTGATAGAATCAAATAAACTTGTTTATATAAATAAACTTAATTCAGTACCTATATTTGTTATTTCCAACATAAATTTAGTTTAATTTACAACATATCAATCATTATGCAAGTAGCAATGATCAAAAGATATATTTTTATCTCACAACGCGCCAGAACCACAACTTTGCGTAACTCCGTTATATAATATAGTTATGTGTTAGCCTTACCAAATACGCGGAGATAAAATACTGGCGAAAGATACGAACATTCGTATGAATATTACAAAACTCAGGTCTGTAACCCAGAAGAATAGGCAAACACAACGGACATTCATTTGGCTCGATCCTGCCACACCTCTGTAGCTTCTTCTACATTCATACATCTACGCATACACGACGGTTACGCGTGCTCTTAATACCTGCCTTCTTTAGTAATTCCTCAATTTGACCGGTATTAATCCGCCTTGGGCTACCCCGTCTAACACTGCGACTCACTTTCGCATTATAAATCTTTTTCATTAACCTGCATTCGTCCTCTCAATATGTCCAATCCATCTAAGCATACCTTTTTCAACTCTACATACAACATTTTGTATTTATTAGTTAATTCGTATGACTTTAAAATACAAAAACTGTTAACAGTAAGGCCATACATCAAAATTCAAAGATATATGTGAAGTAGTCGTGGAGTTGTGGAAAATGGAGACCATCATTAGACGAACTACATCTCCAAGGCCATACATCGCGGACAGCAAATAGCATGAGCATTTTCATATGCAAGTATCTATATGTTTCTGGATACAGAGGTAGAGGAAGGCCTTGGAAGAGATGGATGTAATGTGTGATGTGATAAAGGGAATGACAACTGTGATGATGCAAAACAGATCGATCAGACTATAACCTAATACGCAGACCACGTGAATGGAACAGGAAGAAGATGATGATTTACAGTTCAATCCATATATGTTACTATCACTTACCCCATGGCATCATTAGAATTAGTTCGCGGTAACAACGGTGGTTTTGCTTAGTCGTAAGGCCGTTTTTTGAGTGACATCGGTGTAATGAAGCCGTAGGGATAGAAAATCTCAAATAGGTAAGAATAATAAGGGCAGTAAATGTGCCAGTTACTTGTCTTCCACAATTTTATCGCACTTTTGTAAAAGAAAAATATCACAATTCTTTCTTAATTCTGTTGGTTCAACTTTATAATAGTTTGAAGATGAATATCTGCCTGAAATAGTCATAAAAGAAAGTATATAAGAGAGAAATTGCAGTCATTCATCACGCTGTAGACACGCCAGTTCCTGTATTTATAAACCGGGTCCATTGTTTGTGACTCTACATCGATGTTATTAATTTAAGTCGGCGTACAGCGAGTTTCAAAACAAGCGAGAAACGGCCGTGACTAAATGAAAATATTTCTTCCTCAGTTGTGCAAACAACAGATTATTAACATCATATCGACCAGTGTTACTTGAACCGTATGAATTTTAATATATATGCAAAAAAATGCCGTAAGTCGAACGTCATACGTTTAGTGACAATAAAGTAGTTTGTGGCGTTCTTTATCATTGTCTGAAGCAGTAAAACCGCGGCAAATCCTTGCATGAAGGTTAACTGACAATGACACTTTACCGCAAGAAGATATTCCTTGTCATTATCGGTCTATACCTAACTACTGATCTGTCCTCTTATAATACGTCACTTCAGATATAATATGAAGTTTAAAATATTTTGAGGTTGTTTTACCATTTGAAGAAAGTTGCTAGCATTTGTTCACACGGAACCATTCATGCCAATTTTGTGTTTTTTGTTAGTGCAACGACCCGAACCAATCACAATGCTTTACCATAGTTTAGATATCTAAAAATTTGTCGACTATTGACTGTTGTTATTCGTAAGTAAATAATTCCACTTTCACTTCACAGATATTGGATTTTTATACTCTTCGTTTTAATTTGATTCTTAATACTACTATCTTAGAAAAGGTATAGTTAAAATTAAATCTTTTATTTAAGTTATACGATCATTCAGAAAATACCATCACCACCACCAGCTCACTATGAGTCATCACCGAGGGGAGCAGAGTCCAGCGGAGCGGACCCCTGAGGGGGGTGATTAGGCCATAGTCAACCAAGCTGCCTCAGTACGAATTGGTCAAACTCACACAGATCTTTGAACTTCTGCGCTGATATGTGCTGGTTGCATCACGATGTTTTCGTTCACCGTAAGAGCGTCGGGTAAACATGTACATATGAAATTCGAAAATCGAAAAACACATTGGTACATTGCGGGATTCGAACTCCACTAAGCCATCAGTGGTTTTGACTTGCAATCTGCAGGTCCTTAGGATCTTGAATCAAAAAACCATAAAATAAAAAAAACATATAATGAAAGAAAATATGTTAATAGTTGCAGGGGGCTCAAGTGAAATGGTCGTATAATACGTCAGAGTTAAAGTAAAGGTGATAAGCGCTGCCACACGCGATAACGCAAACACGCCAATTGGTCATTCAATAATTATATTAAGTATTTAAGGAAAATGTTTACGTGATACTGGCCATCAAGAACGCGTACACCAAGTTTATAAAATGGATGAAAAGAAAAGAATGAGATTTGTCAGAGAAAAAATGTCACCAACGAACAAAGAACAATTTTTGTAATAATATAATTAAATGTTAATTTGTACATAATATGAATGTGAACAACAAATAAAGAAGTCTACAGATGATACTAGTTTACTTTCATTCACCAATTGCATGCCAACGTGACAACAAGCATACATTATGTGCCTGTACATATCTACAATCAAGTGTCAAGGGTTGATATACCAGTCAGATAAGGTAGAAACCTCTAAGTGAGAGTCATTCTCTGGTCCCGACGAGCTACCTCTATAAGCGAGAAACCTCTACAAGCGAGATAAAGATCGCGGTCCCTTAGACTCGCTTATCCAAGTTAACAGTTTTTAGTATCTGTGTACTGTGAGGATGTAACCTCTTTGGACTTAGTCTTTTTATAAAAGAATATTTTAAATTCATAATTAGATTATTCTAAATTTTAATAAAATTACATCCCATCTTCGAGAGAATCCAGAGCCGCCCTTCAAATAGTATGTCTATTTTTTCTCTCAAGACAATATAAACAAGCTTTATTTCAAAAGATCTGATTTAAAGCTGGGCGTGATGGAAAATCAAGATTTTGGTTCTTCCCGTTATTCGGAGATCTTCGCTTACAGTTGTCAGCAGAAGTAAATCGCTACACGAATATCATGACCACAAAGAAGATAGGAGTCAAGTGGAAATAAATCCATAAAATGAAATCTGGTAGCTGGGCCAGAGGACAATGTTAGTCCTATTTTAACCATCAGAAGGATCAACGTAATTTTCATAAATTAAAATGTTTATAAACTAAGGAAGCATGTGTTTATTTCATGGTCAAGGGTGATATTAATATGTGCAGACAAAGATATATTATACAGTAGATGGAACACTCGAGGCCTAAAAGTGAGGCATTTTCTTTGACCTCCGGAGGTCTCACATAGGGAGATTTCCCCTAGTGTTAACCTCTAAATTACATTTGCCGACATAAAAAGTCGAACGAATGTAACCTCTTTTCTCAAATTTAAATTTTATTTCATAGTATTTACTAAAGTTTAATATTGTAATGAATAGAGACATTTTTAAAACGCTAATTAAAAATGTATAACAACGATAAAAGAAAAATAGTCTTTGTTAAAAATTGTTTGGGTTTAAATTGTTTTAAATAAAATAATGATAATGAAAAACGATAATTAACATTTTAATGAATGTTTTAGTTTATTCTACTGTTTATTTTAAAAATTAAAAAAAAAAACACAATTTCCCAAACATGGGATTTTTTTTCATGATACTGGCAAGTTTTTTTTTAATAATTTCTTTCTTGGCACGCTTTTTACGTCAAATTAGTATAGAGTGCTCCTTCTTTGTATAATATCTCTTTGTGTGCAGGATTTAAATTTTAGTCAGTACTTGTCTATATATTGTTTACATGGATAAATATGGTACTAAAAAAAAATAATTAACATATTCCATTTGCAATAAAGAGTGTCCCATTGCTTGGTCGTGGCTGCCCTATTTAATCCAATACATCAGCCGACTGCCACAAACATCCCTTCATTTGTCCTCCGTTTCCCGTTGAAATAGCGTTTAGCAGTATCAATAAAATAATTATCCAATCATCGGGCAATTTACTACGATTGTCTCGGCGTCGTCCGTCCCTCTCTATCCAGTCGCTGTATCAATAAGCGCGTCCCTCTCGGTACGGAGCGGCAACAAGCGAGGACGGTGACACGGTGCTAACCAGTTTGCGGTGACCTCTCGTCCAGTTCAACTAGTTTCAAGGTCTAGTCTGGACGCTGGGCGATTTCACAGTTTCAGTTCGACGTTTGAATTTTAATGCGAATCTCATTCGGTGTCGGATTGGATTGCGTCGCTGTTGCAATAAATTTTTATATCGTTCTTTATTTTTACACCAACACTTTCTGTGTTTTTATTTTGATATCCTTTTTTATACTTTCTCAATAGGTTTTGAGATTTTTTGCTGCTTTCTCAATCTGAGATTAGGAAAATCTGATTTTTCATTATTATTATTTATTAATATAACTCTTTGGATACGCGATGGATCACAGCAATTTCAGAAGACCTCTGGCATTTTTTAGTGTTTAGTTATCTTGACTTGGGAAGTATGTTAACTACAGAAGAGAATCTCAATAAAGAGGAGTGGCCTTGTAATAGAGAGTGAGGAGAGATTGCTGCGTCAGAAGCAAAGCGACAAGAAAAGAACATTTTAAAACAGATAATTTCAAAGCGGCTAAATGAGGGCCTAAAATTTCCACTAAGTAATATAAATGTTTATAGGACCGAATGCATGTTTTGAAGCAGGTTCCTCTGGCGTTGCAGGTGTCCATGAGCGACGGATCAACTAACTTAGGCGATCCGATAAAAAAGGTCCCTACTCTACACCGTTATATCTTTTCTATCCAACATAAATGCTTAACAATTAAGTCATCCGTTCAGTTTGAAACACGGCTACCGTTTTCCAAAAACAGTTTCAACCGACAATTCTGACCATAAACTGTAATGTTATAATCTCCGCAGTAAGTCATTGTAGAATAGTCGGTTATTTTTATGGTCTGAGTTAATTTGAACAATGTGCAATTGGTTGAACAATGCGAGTGAAGTGCGCAGCGGCGCCCGCACTGCGCGCTTGCGGTCGCCGGTCACCGCGACCATGCATGAGGGCAAGCTTTACTCCTTTTATGTTAATGTAAAATCCCTTGACATCTGATATTGTGTTTCTTCACCTTTGTTTAAACTACCAATTGGTGTGAAACAAAGTTTTAGAAGGTTTTAACTTCCATACTAAGAGGGAAACTTTGTATTTTTGCATGTATCGAAATAACTCAAGAACTACTGAGCCGATTTCAAAAATTCTTTCAACATTAGAAAGCTACATTATCCTCGATTAACTTAGGCTATATTATTTAAGTCCACGCGGACGAAGTCGCACACAACAGCTAGTTAATATTATAAAGAGAGAAACTTTGTATTTTTTGTATGTATCGAAATAACTCAAGAACTACTGAGCCGATTTCAAAAATTCTTTCAACATTAGAAAGCTACATTATCCTCGATTAACATAGGCTATATTATTTAATTCCACGGGGACGAAGTCGCGAACAACAGCTAGTAGATGATAAAGAAGCGACATATGAATGACTGTAAACCAAAATATTAAGAAAATAGTTAAAGATTAAAAGTTTAAAAACCTTACTAGGGTTTTTAATGAAGTACAGATAGATCACAAAGAACTAGTGTACCTACAGATGAAGAACTTCTAGAAGGTCCTACATAAATTAACATTGTAAATAACGTCATTCTGTTGGAAGTCGGTTTAAAAACACAAAGACGATATCGATAATAATTTGAGTCAGAAATACGTGATTAGATACTTATTAATAAATGTTTAGTTATTATTATCTGGCTATAAACATGCTACAGCTTTAATCTTAATAAATTATTCTATGCTATTGCAACTTTTCATAAACATGGACCTACCACTGTGCGGGAGAAAGCACTAAAAACTTATTGTAAAACACTAAAATTAATTGGTAACTCGGTTGTTTGACATTAAATTAGTATTTTAATGAGTGACGCACTCAAAGCGTACTTTGTATGGTTAGTGCTTCACGAAATTAGCTCGTTACGTAAACGAGGGACGAAAATAGTTGTTATAAAGTGCCGTAAAATGCCGCTTTCATCTCACACGAATACTTTGTATGCGGCAGTAAATTATTCGATGCGCATGTGGACATGTTTTATGAGTTTTGAAGAGATACACAACGGTATTTTACGTTCAATACTCGGGTCGATAGAACGGAGAGAAACGTTGCAAGAAACAATCTAATTATCAATGTTTTACTTAGTAACAGAGGTAGTTAGTATCTTAAAATTTACTCTACACGCTGTGTTTGTCTGGTATTCTGTTTAAAAGACCACAAGCCTCCTTCTCCAAGAAATCGCTTTGTCAGTCTACTTAGATGACTTCAGTCCTATCATTAGTTTATCTATTTATAATGCTATGAGTACCAGGAAGAACCTCAATGACATTCCATTGAGATTTTGAGTATTTGCACAATATTCAATAGTCCATGGTCTAGTTATTAGGATTATTAAAAAAAAAATCAGTATTCTAATGGCTCTTTTGCTATTGACAGATCTAACTTTTATAACCAAAGAGATAATATATATAGAGGGAGCGCTCCATACTAATTTGACGTTAAAAAGCGTGCCAAGAACGAAATTATAAAAAAAAAACTTGCCATTATCATGAAAAAAATTCCCGAGTTTGGGAAATTGTGTATTTTTTGATTTTTAAAATAAACAGTAGAATAAACTAAAACATTCATTAAAACGTTAATTATCGTTCATTATTATTATTTTATTTAAAACAATTAAAATCCAAACAATTTTTAACAAAGACTATTTTTGTTTTATGGTTGTTATACATTTTTAATTAGCGTTTTAAAATTGTCTCTATTATTTACAATATTAAACTTTAGTAAATACTATAAAATAAAATTTAAATTTCATTAAAGAGGTTACATTCGGTCAACTTTTTATGTCGGCAAATGTACAATAATTTAGAGGTTAACACTAGTGGAAATCTCCCTACGTGAGACCTCCGGCGGTCAAAGAAAATGCCTCACTTTTAGTTTTCGAGTGTTCCATCTACAGTATAATATATCTTTGTTTATAACGTTCTAAAACGTACAACTGAACGTAAGCAGATAGAAACTATAGTTTGCGTTCAATTAGCGTTAAAATCACGTATAACAAGGTTAATAGGTTCGCTTGAGCTAATCCCTCACGTGAAGATCTACTCTCATTAGCCAGATGACAATTGGGGCAGCGAGCGAGCGAATGACTCGATGAGGGAACGAATGAGTGAGTGCAGCACACGTCCGGCGCACCGTTAGCGCGCGGGTCGTTGCCCGCGCGGATAGCCGACAAATCACTTCGCAGATTTGGTGCCCCTGCCTAATACGATCAGGGTTGAGTGCACCGTTATGGAGTTGCTATGCCAAATATACCAACTTATAGGTAAACAACTAACGTAACTCATTAAAAGGGTGTTTTGATTATGTATTTTATTTAGTGGAAAGAACTTTCAGTTCATTCTGTTCGGACCCTACTTTGGACACCAACAATCTTTTTAACGCGTCGTTGTCTCCTCAAAATTGAGAACAAAGCGTCTGATTAATATTAGGTTGAAATTACACTACGTTTAAAACGTTTTTTCGCCTTATGTTTATAACTTTTATTTCAGTAAATAACAAAAAAAAAGGTAGTAAATTCAAGCAAATCTAACCAAAAATCTTCATATACGGTGTAATTTTTCTACTTTATATGCATCAATGTGTAACAAAGTACCTAAGGTCCAGTCAATTTCAGGGTCACCACATCAGAATAAACAAGAACCTGTTACACAGCCGTGAGACAGCGTGTCTGTCACGTACGATATTAATTTACTAGACACTTGAAAGGCGCAGTTATCAATGATACCATCAGAGAGTGAGGCAATTCCATTCGATTGATGTATAAATCGTGTTAGAGACAGCCCTATTAATGGAGCAATTGCTTAGAGCGCGGTCAATGTACTGCACGTCACGCCACGACGCGGCCTAATGCGCTTAGATTACTGCCTACTTCGCGACCATACTATATTGATCCCTTATCTATTACTACGACACACCGCTTACGTCTTATTATATTCAGTATGGGGGAGGCAAGGAGGCTCACGTTGTACCGGTCGTGAGCTAGGATTGCGCGGTATGCTATTTGTTGAGGTTTCGTACATGGGCTTACATGTGCCGTAATGAACTATGAATATAGTTTTTAGTTGATGTAATGTGTTGGCAATCGAGTGAAGTAACAGTTATTATGCATCGTGTGAAATTACTTAGCGAATTGCAAGAGTATGATTATTTAGGTCACACGTCCATTTATTTGTGTAAATACAAAAAAAGAAAAAATATTTGACGATAGTTACATCCCGTAGAGAAAACGCAGAATTGTAAAACGGTAAGTTTTTAGCACTTTAACACTGAGATTAAATTCGTTGGTTTTAAAATGTATCTACATTTGATACCAAGGTACGTAAACTGTTTTTCTGTGTATATAATCTTTGAAATTAGTCTGATTTCCTCATACATAACATAATCTTAAAGATTAATCTTGAATTTTGACCGATGATGAGCTTCATTTTCCGCAACTCCTCTTAAATACTTATCATAACTTAAAAAATATAATAGATTTTTTCTTATGTTCTAACTAAAGAGCTTCGGTGGCTCAGGGGTTTAGCTCTTGACTTGTAAACTTGAGTCTTTAGTTCGATCCCGCCATATAATGCGTTTTTCGATTTTTATATGTGCATATTTACCCGACTCTCTTACGGCGAAGAAAAACATCATAAAGCAACATGCACATATCGGTGAAGAAATTCAAAGATATGTGTAGTGTCGCAAAATACGAGCTAGTCGTGTAGTTGCGGAAATTGGAACTCATCGTTGATCGAACACACTATGTCCTAACTGTGTGTTATACCATAAACTGCCTAATAATTAATTATTCACATTAACCGATAACCGTATTCTTATTAATATGATTAATGGAAGTCGACATTCGATCCTGTCAGCGTTGCCAAGGAGTTTAGTATGATGCGTGTAATTGGATGCTTGCACACGCAACGCTTTAAGTCAAATAATATTTTAAATATGCAAATACAGTTATATGTTTAGGCTAAAATATAATATTTATTAATTTTAATTTCAAAGTAGGTCGCAACTTATAACACTAGCTGTTGTCTGCGACGTTATCGACGCGGGATTAAAAAATATAGCCTGTGTTACTCGGGGATAGTGTAGCTTGCTAACGGTGAAAGAATTTTTGAAATCGGCCCAGTAATTCTTGAGTTATTTCAATACATACAAAAACAGAAATTTCAAAAAAACAAAGTTTCTTTCTTTATAATATTAGTATAGATAAAGATAAAACAAACGTTAATTATAATGTCTGTCAATCATCGTTCCCTTGACTAACAGATAATCATTCTGAATTTTCTCTCAATTCGAATCCCTCGTGCAATCTGCTTCCCTCTTCAATCCTCAGCCGTTTGGGGATTGTGTCTGATTACCTCAATTTGGATGTTAACTGCCGCAAGCGATTGTTACTCGAGTAACTTTTCTACAAGTCTTTAGTAATTGAATTTAAGTTTAAATTGAGTTATCATTCGGGTAACTTAATAAGGCGGAAAGAATATAAATTTAGAATAAAATTATGAAGCTCGAAAATATTATGAATAAGAGTAAATAATATTCTTGACTGACTGTTCATACCGTTTCTTTGTACCTATACTAAATATATGACATTATGAAACGCGATAGTTTTTTAATCAAGAGCTTCCAAAACACATTTAAAACGATATTATCATCTCTTTGATTCTCTTTAAAAAAGAGAGTTAACAATTTGTTTATAATCCCGGCTACAGACGTTCAGTTTTAACTGTACAATTCGACTGCGCAGTTAAAACTGGCGCACACCCGTCAACTTGAACTAGGCAGTCGAACTGTACAGTTAAAACTTACGCACACCCGTCAATTTGCACTGCGTAGTCGAACTGTGCAGTTAAAACTGAGCATCTGTAGCCAGCTCTAAGTATGTTTCGGCAAAACAAACCCTCGATATCGTCAGCAATAGTCATTGGAAGCAAACAGAAGCTCTTGCCTATTTTAATTCGGTGACACTAAGCACGCCAGATGGGGCAAGAGCGACAACTGCGCCATTCAATGATAACGTGACATTCATGTGTCTGGCACAGCCAGTATTATAAGATTTGATAAAGATATTAATTGAGATTATCAGCAGGAATCAATACTCGTTTCGTATTATTTTTGTTTATTCTCGGTAAATCATGGTTAAGCCAAAAATATTGGTTCACATGTAACCGTTTTTAAAATCGCAATACGAATAGAAACATTAATTAAAAAATATATCAACTAAACGTCTTATGGGTACGAAAGTTCTATATTTGTATTGCAATAGATGGCGCTAGTAGTTTCAATAATCTGTTTACCAGCCGTTTTGTTCGTTGCTTTGAATTGTTCTTTTTCCATAGCAAGATGACGTAAAAAGAATTAACAACTGTCGATATAGATATAATAAATTAAAAGCAAAGTGAATATATACTTATGGTTACTTTTGAGCAACAGTGAACGTTAATATTAAACTTGTTTGAAACAAGCGAGCATATCGAAAAGCATAAACTATGACGATTATAAGATTATCTATGCTTGGGCAAGAAACAACTCAGCTAATAAATGATCAATTTACGTATTTTCATGGATATACAATAACCTACGTCTATTATAATGCAATCAAATGTTTTTTCTATATCTGTTACTAACAGTATTAATAAAATTGCCTATTTGAACCGTTGCAGTGTTTCATTTCGTATTAAACTACACTGAATTGTCCTTAATATGGATTTGATGTCTTGAATTATATCGAAACATCGTTTTTTTATATTATAAAATGGCAAACGAGCAAGCGGTCACCTGGATTCGCTGAAATAGCGAGGCAACGGCTGCCCATAGACATCTGCAATTGCAGTTGCGTTGCCTGATAATTCCTCTTCCTGTGCGTCCCTTCCCCCGCCAAATCCACTTCCCCTTCTCATCATTTCCTAATAAGAAAAGGATAGGAAGGGAAAGTCGACTATAATTAGGCTTCCGGCACCACACACATCAGACGAAACACGGAATTGCTTCTATTTGACGCCTGTCTTCTGTGTGGTCGTGGTATTTCACCGGGCGAGCCGGACAATTTGTGTAAAGATGTTGAAGCGGGCTCTACCACTGTTACTGTTAATCGATAGATAGTTAATAAAATTGCCTAAAACTTGAACCTAAATTGCGGCGTTTCTATCGTATTTACAGGAACAATTGGCCGTAATATAGATTTGACATCTTGCATTTAAAAAAAATATTGATAGATGTATGAAATCACTGAATATTCTCAGTTTTTGCTGTCTAGATTTGCTTTATGTTTAGTTGGTTGCGGAATTTTAGAAAAAATGTTCTCTAAAAGGAATACATCGTTAATTTTATCACTCACGGTGCTTATGGATTTTTATTCATATAAAACATATCGTAACAATTAATTTACGTATTTTACGCGCATAAAATCTAATCCTTTCCTTAAATTAAAGTGAAATAAAACCATTTGTTCAGATATCAATTCGTTTTAACCGCCTCATTAGACTCAAACATTCTCGATAAAAATAAAACAACATATCAATTTTCTTAACTAATGACTACCATGTGACGGTTAAGATAATCCAT
Source organism: Papilio dardanus tibullus (assembly GCA_013186455.1). NCBI lineage: Eukaryota > Metazoa > Arthropoda > Insecta > Lepidoptera > Papilionidae > Papilio > Papilio dardanus. The sequence continues at coordinate 419,603 of QDHC01003445.1, read as the reverse complement.
GAAACACTCCGTATCACACGGACAAAGCACAGAACATGTTGACAGACACACAGACATATCTCCGACATAATTAAATATGTTTCTAATCACAAATCATAATCGTGGAGCCGCTGGCGAGCCTGTCAAAACATAAATAAAGGCGCCTACAGACGAGCGGAGGAAATCAAATAAAGGGTCTCACAGACAGGAAGAGGCGACGCGACGTAGCCGTGGACTTAATGGATTTATTTAGATGTCATTTTTTATGTGGGCGGGGGCTCGCGCTGCAAGACGCCTGCGGTGTCCTTCTATGGATACGACACGATTTATTTATTTTTTTTGTATTATCTGTCATTTAACATATCAATATTTACGAGTTGTCTTTCGATACACTACATCTATTGTATTAGTGTTCCATGTCTTAACTTACATTAATTTATTCTATTTTATCACTATTTAACATGAATTTTACAGTAGAGAATCTCCAATAAAAGTTATGGTAGTACCGAAGTAGGATTTAATTTAATGGGGGCATTATCAGATCAACTAACAATAAAGCCTCGACAACATATAGTCGTTTAATAAAATTTAATATAATTTAGTAAAGTATGCAAATAAATGTTTAAGCCGGTCCATACTTTGCTCACCGTAATAAACCTAAGCCCTCCGTTATCCCTCGGATGCGTTCCATCTCAGTGTTGCTTGCGTGTGTGCGTGTAAGCGGTACCCACACAGACGCATCCTAATGCATTTCACACGCACACATTGACAGGTGCCGCGTCCGTACACGTGCGTTGTACACAGAGAACAGGACGCGTTTGTGTGCGTGACCAGACTTTGGTATTTTGATTGGTCATGCATTTCACGTGTTTATAGCTTCGCCGCGGCCGCTCCAGTGCGGGCGAGCAATAAAAGGTATAATTTATGCGAGGATACGGCGCCCGGTGTACCTAAGCGATCTTGTATTTCACGACAGATAAGAGATCTAACGTGGGCTTGTAATGCCGATGAATGTTTCGCTTCGTCTCGGCTACGGTGCTTTTTGGTTTGTTTTAGCTAATTTGTTTTGATGCAAAAATGTTAAAGATTTTTTAAACAAGTTTAAGTTTTCTACTTGTATTAGATATCTTAAAGATTTATTGGAAGCGTTGTTAAAGAATACTATCTACGTTCTAATTTAAATTGATTTAAAACAAACATTTATTCATCGCAACACTTTTAGCAAAATAATTATGAATCTCTCCTGAACTAGTTTTCGCTGTATCTTAGGATTATAAAATGTCGTACACAAAACATTATTATCTTCTGCATAATTTAAGTTACATAGTTCCTTTTCCACTATAATAGAATACACATTAATTTTCTATTTAAAACTAGCGCAAAAATACAATCAGATGCTTTTATATCGCCTAAAGCCTGTCTTAAAACAAACCTACTCATAATATAATCATCGTGATGTCTGCACATATCGGCGAACAAATTCAAAGATATGTGTGAGGTCACGCAAAATACGCGCTAGTCGTGGAGTTGCGGAAAATGGTGCCCATCATGGGCATCGAACTACATCTACACACTGCACTACTAATATAAATTACAATTAAGGTTTAATAAAAACGTAACAACGTCTTTGAAAAGTAATTACCCTCTAATGAAAATCGGATCCAGCTTAAACCATCATTTAATATGTAAATACAACCCATTCAGTAATGAAGAAATAATTATCGATATCTGTTGATACTATCAGTGTGGTGGCAATCTCGATCTGATCGACAGATAAGTCGGCAATCTGATCGACAGTGTTAGAGTCCATTTTAACATCTTCGCACGAATTGACCGTCTCTCCCGGTGAAATACCACGATCACACAGAAGACAGGCGTCAAATGGAAGCAATTCTGTGTTACGAGTACGTCTGACGAGTGTGATGCCGGAAGTAGTTCTGTGGATTTGATAGGCCCAATGTGAAACACAAGCTTGAACGGTAACCAGACGGTAACTAAGGCAAGGTTTATTATTATCATTATAATTACTATTAACCACTGCCTTATATTAGCCGAAAGAAATCAATATAACCTTAAAAACATCATAAATTTTCAAACATATTAAAAATCTCAAAAAGCGGCAAATCTACCTGACATTTTATTGAACTAATCTTATCACAACGAAGTGTATTTTCGGGTTTTGCAGTTTTGATTTGATTATTTTTATTTGGATACGGTTTAATGTATGACATTTTGTGTCAATTAACATACAATGTTATGAGCGACACGGGAACGTTTGATGTGACCGGAGATAACAAAGTCACCGTATGCAAATTAATTCAAAGGACAGAACCATATACCGGGTGACATAATGGCTAGTTGCTACATTATTCTTTTCTTTTATATTATAAAGTGGCAAACGAGCAAGCGGCCAACTGGTTCCGCTGAAATAGCGAAGCGACCGCTGCCCATAGACATCTGCTAATGCAGATGCGTTGCCTACCTTTAATCTACGGAGGAGGACACGCACAGCAAGACGATAATTCCTCTTTCTATGTGGATAAAACACGGAGTTGCTGCCATTTGACGCCTGTCTTCTGTGTGGTAGTGGTATTTTACCGGGCGAGCCGGCCAATTCGTGCGAAGATGTTAAAGCGGGCCCTACCACTGTTCAAACGAATACAATATGTGGTATTCATTTGAGGGAATACAAGAAAAAATATCTTACGAAATACTTTTAAATGGTATACTAAATTGTGATGGTACGGGGCGCGTGGTCGCCGGGCCTTACACGACGCCCTCCAATGGTAGTCCTGCTTTTACGGGTGCCACACGGCCGCACCTAGGCATCAAATTAAAGTCTCCATAAACTCGTATGCTAGATCAATCGCTGAAATAGACAAAGAAGACAAGCGTGAAGCAGTCTGCGTTCCGACTTCTTCAAAGTCTAAGGTTTGAGATGCCTAATGCCGACATGAACAAATTTATATGTGAATTGCCTGACCTTAAGCACTCACAATAAGGAAAACCATATAATCTTTGTTAAGAATAAAAGTACATAAAATCAATTAAAAACACAGCTTAACTCACGTTTATTTCGGTGTAGGTGTACCGACTAGTTTCAGACCCGTCGGGGGTCCTTCATCAGGGTGAGTGGATTATCGGGCTTTATTCGCGGTCGCGTCACGCCGGTCACTGCGTGCCTGGGCCCGCCGGCGCGTCTCGACAGGGCGGGGGGCGCGGGGGGCGCATCGGTCACTGTTAGCGACGGCGACGGCGACGACGAGCTCGAAACTGAAGAGTTGGTGTTATTATTGTTTACGGGAGCACAAAATACACTGACAATGTCCACAACGTTATCTTCAGAACTGTCGATCTTGTTTCGCTTTGCGTTTAACAGAACGGGATTCCATGCTGGTGGCAGGGCTCAAAAGGGTTGGGCCCTGCCACCAGCATGGAATCGGCAATCGACCTAATTATAATAGGGATAAGGATCCCTATTATAATAAGGTCGATGGCCCATTTCTATAGATTCGCGGAGCTTGCGCGATATAAAATTCTTCTCGCGGGCCAACACTTTTACTTTGTCGAACCTAATATAATGTTGGGTGTCAGGGACAAGGGCGTGCTCCGCCACCGCCGAGGCGTTGCTGACAAAATTGCGTATACTTACTGCGGATATGTTCTGAGATCCTCGTTTTGATGTTGCGCCCCGTTTTCCGATATAACTCTTGCCGCAATCGCAAGGAATTTCATAGACTCTCGGACTATCTAGCGGGTCGCATTCTTTAGGGCTCGCAAGATTTTCTTGATCTGTGTGAGGGGGCGGAAAATCGTCCTGATGCTATATCTCCGGCGTAACAGGTATCCGATACGGTCTGTTACCTCCCGTAAGTAAGGTAAGAATGCCGAGACACGCTCAACAGCCTCGGGGCGTCCTTTGGCGTTCCTTGTGAGTTAAGCTGTGTTTTTAATTAATTAGTGTATAATGTCTCGCGAAAGTTTTAATAAAATTACATAAAATAAAATTATACTAATTACAACCATCTACCGTCCCGTTCCCGGTACAAAGGTATTTCATCACACTCGCGGCGCTGCAGCGCTGAATGGCAATACCTTTGCACCAGGAATGAGCCGGCACGGGGGTCTCCTTGTTTATCTGTCTGCGGCCCACTTCGGCCACCAAGATTTTAGCCTCCGTAGCCCAGCAACCTATTGTTTCAACGGCGAAAGGCAGAAAATCGTAAGAAGCCGAGAGAACTTCATACTTTTTGGCCGTCATTTTGGGTGCTTGTTCTGCCGCCGCTCTTGCCTGCCGGACGGTCCTACTAAGGTGACTGGCGGCAAAGGTGCAAACGCTGGAAGTATTCTAGTTGTCTTCTCCTTTATAGATACAGTCGAACCTGCATAAGGAAGAGTCCATGGTACCGCGAAATTTATCGCTTATATAGGTTTCTCTCTAATCCGTTTATCTCGCTTATGGAGGTAGCTCGTCGGGACCATAGAATGATTTTTGCTTATAGAGGTTTCTTGCTTATCTAGGTTTACTGTATATAACTTTAAACTTTCGTGGTTTTTACTAACATAAGTAGGAAATGGGATTCCGAAATTTTGGAAGCTCAATGAGCTAAATCGTGGTAAGAATCCCGTTTCTTACGAACAATATGTTCTGCTATAGAGATTTTACCCGTAAGGGTTTTTTTTAAATATTACAAAGTGACAAACGAGCAAGCGGTCACCTTGATTCGCTGAAAAAGCGAAGCGACCGCTACCCATAGACATCTGCAATTGCAGATGCGTTGCCTACCCCTAAAATATATGGAAGAGGAGACGCACAGAACAGGATAATACCTCTTCCTATGCGTCCCCTCCCCCGCCAATCCACTTCTCCATCCCATAATTTCTTTATAAGAAAAGGATAGGAGGGGATAGTGGACTAAAATTAGGCCTCCGGCACCACACGCGTCGGACGAAACACGGAATTGCTTCCATTTCACGCCTGTCTTCTGTGTGGTCGTGGTATTTCACCGGGCGAGCCGGACAATTCGTGCGAAGATATTAAACACTGTTAAAAAAGTAGATTCTCGACAATTACTGTGGAATGTGGAATGTAAAATGTCAACGCTGAATAAGCGGAATCAAACTAAAAATAGGACTTTTTTATATTGTACATAAAGTGTTTTTGATATGAATCTTAGTTCGTTCTAATATTATAAATGCGAAGGTTTGTGTGGGTTTGTTTGAAGGTATATCCAAACCGACACAGCGGATCTCGTTTAGCGCATATATAGTTCGTAATCTAAAAGAACACAAATGCTATTTAAGTTTTTTTTAATCCTGCGAGGATGGAGTCACGGATGACTACTAGTATATATATAAACTAGCGGTCGCCAGCGACTTCGTCCGCTTGAAGTTTAGAAATTCAAAACAAAGTTTTATATCTT
>QDHC01003445.1:351848-408367 GCA_013186455.1 Papilio dardanus tibullus | reverse complement strand
AAGATATAAAACTTTGTTTTGAATTTCTAAACTTCAAGCGGACGAAGTCGCTGGCGACCGCTAGTATTATATAATTTTGACTCTATTAAAACGATTTTATATTGTTACACAATCCAGATTTTTTTGTTATGTCGATCTAATCACCATATCCATTAAATTAAAGGGAATAACTTACCACACGATTACGTGAAAATAAATTGGAGCGAGGCCGCGAGGGGCCGTTGCTAGGGGCGTGCCTGGCGGGGGCAGAGCCGCTGCCGCAGCGACTGCGCCGCGGTCACAGCCTGCCGCACTGGACGCACTATACCAGGAGAACATGAATCGAACGTAGCTCATGCGTCGGTTTCGCTCCCCACCGTAACTAGAACCGCATCGTAACTCCTCACACTCGAGTGTTTAGTATGAGCAATGAATGAGATGAAAGAACTTTTAATTTTATGGCTGTAAGTCAACAGGCTCAGATCCAGTGTACGTGATTAATTATCATCCTCACTACTGCCACGTTGAATGGTTTTGAAATATTCGAAGTGGTTGACTTTCAATTAAGGTAAAAAAGTAAAATATCCTGGAATAAATCAAATTTATTCTACCATAAACTATTCCTATTCGCCCCGTTTATAGAAAAAAACGTAATTTGTAGCCATGCGAATTGCTTTTGTTTTTTTTTGCGAAAGGCTTTCGATATAATAATGCCGCCATCGCTATCAGGACATTCAAGTAAATTAGTTTCAAAATACATAAATTAATTTCGTTTGATTGGATTTTGCATACGAAGTTATGTGTTTTAAAATATCATTTATGGCAACATGTCAACAATATTTCAATTTCCCTATTTAGCTTGTGACAATATTGTAGTTTGTTTTAGTTGGAGTTCCGCATAGCCGCAGCCAGTCGCCGCCGCGCCGCGTTTGTTGCCATGTTTGACTTTTCGGCAGACAACGAACACACACTGTGTGCGCAATGCCGATCCGCAAGATCCTCTCGTGTGTGCAAAGCGTGTGTGACGTCGTATGTCTGGGAGTTGCGCAGTGCGCGCTGAGTACCAGGCGAACATAAAACACTGGCAGTTATCTTGACGCATTCTACACATTTTAGTTAGCGTATGATATGAATTTGGACTTTATGACCTAAAGCATACGTCAGAAATCAGAACTTCACAAATATAACTTTACCGAGGGGAGAACACAACGACCCACGATACGAGGAGCATGCGCGCTACGACTCAATAACATCTAATATTTTATGGTACCTTAGTAATAAAGCCCGCTATATCGTTGCACGCGCCATCTTATTTTGCGTGAAAAAAAAATAGCCCAAGCCAGCAACGTGTGCGGGAGTGAGATAATTTGCTTTTTGAATAAAATAGTATTTTTTTTAAAACTAAACGATAGAATTTTAAAAACAAAAAATTAAGGTTATTTGAATATTGAATTACTTTACGTGGAATAAAAAACAAAAACATTGCACAAAAATATCCAATTTATTAGAAAAAAAGGTTTAAAATATTACAAAAAAAACTAAAAAAATATATTTATATATTTTAAAAATGATAATGGCAAATCTAAAAATTAAAAAAACAAATGTTTTCTAAAAATTAAAAAAATGAATTTGCATTATTTGCCGCAAGAGGGAGCAGTTACATTTGTTTCCTTTGAAGTTGAAATGAAGGCGGTTGGCTGCTGACGCACGTAAAAGTTAAAAAGAATGTCAACTACGCCAAATTGATCCTAAAGCGTCGTTGCTACTAAGATAACATAAGTTACCCAAGTATACCAGAAATTCTTGAAGTTCCAGAACAGGAGATCCGATTTTGTAGCAAACTGGTAAAACGACGTGGTGGAATGAAATGAGGGATTAATAATCGTTCTAAACAAAAAACAATCTTGTTGCCCTCGAAATTGGCTTTGTTTTTCAATGATTTAGAAGTATTTAAATCGACGTCACCATCATTGGTTAAATAGCCCGTCGATAGTGTGAGAGAGACAGTGGAAGCAGGAGAATGGCACGCAGCTTGGGCATCCATGTATTTCTGTTTGCCTGGTGTGTGGGATCGCTAGCGTGTTGGCCGAGGTGGCGAGGCGGTCGTGGCCGGTCCGCGCCGCACCACCGCCCGCCACCCGCTTATCGCCCGACGCGCACTTTCCTTGCAATCCGAAAACAATACAACACCACCAATACTCGCTTAAAAATCCTTTAAGCAATTTTTAGTTATTTATTTACAAATAATACTTATTAAACCTATCTTGCCGATAACTTGTGCAATTCATGACGATAGTGACCATTTTTTTCGTTTTGGACATCTGAACCGATTGTGATAGGCCTTAGGTTTTTCATGACATCCCAGGTCACTTTTAGGACATTTTCCAAGATTCAAAAATAATTATGTGAATTAATAATTTAATTTAATTAATTCTTCTGTTCAAAATATATTTATGCGTATCGCCCGAGACTCGGTCAAACCGGAATTTTAAGTAATAAGTAGCCTAGTTATGTGTGTCAAAAAGGACAAAATTGTTTATTTTAAGAAAAGAAAGTAGGGCTGTAAATTATAGCATAGTCGTGTGTTATTATCATACAGTTGGTAGTCCTGTTCACGTTCACGCATGAAAAGAGACAGATCGAATAAAAAGACAAATATACGCCTAATGATATACGAGAGTGACATTGTAGGAACATGTCTGTCCTTTTAAAGAGTAGCCATGTGGCCTCGCTTAATTGCCTTCTAAAGTGCTTTACGGAATGATGAATTAACCTTTTTATTCATAAAAAACATTAAGATCTTATCTCCTAAGAACTATGGATAAAATATCTATTTAGAGAACCCGTTGTGCTGCCGCAAATAAATTATTTAATCAAACATAGATACATAAAGATATTTTAATATAATAAATGCATTATTGTCCGTAAAGGTCATACCGTGATCATTTTATTTTAATCATAATTAAGTTTCATGTATAGAAGGAAAATTATTTTGTTTATTTAAATTGCTAATGTCATGGATACAAGGTTATTAGGTAAATTAAAATTATATTTTATTTTATTTTAAGCGTCGTTTTTTTAACAGAATACAATAAATTAATAAAAATAAGCGAGTTTCGAAAACGGTAAACAATGTCATCAGTAACTAAAGCCTATGACTAAACAACCTATATTTTTAACTAACTGAAAATAAACGAGAAAGGATTGGAAAGAGAAAGACGCAAAAGTGAACAATCTTAGTACTATTTGAGTAATCACTAGGTTCTCTACTAATTTTTATTAACGAAAAACACTTCAAAAGTGAAGAAAATATTTATTGCTGCTACTTGCTTTAATTTAAATAAGAACTTAATTTAACCCAATACGTTAGCATTTTCTCTTCGTAAATATCGCGTACTTTCATTTTCCCGCCCAAATTTTCATCCCAATGTAATTTGCTGTCATCAGACTTGGCGCGGATTTATACATCAATCTTCAGTGCTGCCAACTTACATTTGTCGGTACAAAAAACAATTCAACGCGAATTTGAACTCTATGATTCATGTTTAAAAGGAAACGAGTTGTCGATGTTCACTACAGAATCGGATGAAATCGATTATAAACATTTTATCTTCAAGCCCGGGCGACGCTCGGGGCATTTTGTAAAGTTGGAATCATACTGTAGAGAAGGACGGGGTATTTAAATTGATTGATGTTAGAGAGAAAGGGAAGATAGTAAAAGTGGAGGGTGCAGAATTGATTTTGGAGGGTGTCGCGCCCTTTCGGTCGTGTCTATTCAAATTCTCTCCCACTGGTGGGTCTGGTGGCGGTGCGGACATTTTTTTTTTGTTTCTTCCATTATTTAATTTCGCAATGGTGAATAATTTGAATATGCAATTTACATGGCCTCCTATTTGCACATATGGACGTCAACGAGCGTATAATAGGTTTTTTTTCTCGTTCCATTTATGCAAATGGATACATATTATAATACTATGTACGTCATCTTTTTGATTAATTGATATTTTTACCTGTTTATATATCTACTGGTATACACAACAGCATTGTTTTGTACTTATACTATTACTCTGGGCTTACCCTACATGCTTTTCGATCGGCGATGTCGCTGATGGAATCGACAAAAATGTATGAAACTGACATTGACATTCGATAAAATCATATGATTGTCACGTGTGAGATATCGAACGTCAATGTCAGTCGCATACAAATTTGTCGATTCCATCAGCGACATCGCCGATCGAAAAGTATGTTGGGTAAGCCCACTGTATTACTGTTGTTTTTAGATATAATATGCATTACATGTCTCATAAACCGAAATAAATTATTCGTGGAAAAATCCCACATTGACGTCACTTTGGTTACTCCAATTATAATTTGAGGTGATAAGACTTTGGGAATTTCCTCGTATAGTCGCGTATTTTTGTATATCTTATCAATTGTATATTTATTATATTTCATTACAATCTGTATTCACAAAATGCACATGTTAATTTAAAACTTGTGAAAGCCCGAAAAATACTTCTCAAATAAAATAATGTTATCTATTTACAATATCGTAATGTCACTTACGGCCGTATTTACAAACGCAACTCAAATATTTAAGAGCGTCTTACATGTTAAGTCCACGCTTAAACTCCAAATTCTACGGCGATCTTATTTAATTTTGATACCACTTAGATTTTAAGCAATGCTTAAATTTGAGTGACGTTTGGCAACGAAACATTCGACCGTTAAGTGCTCAATTTTCACAAAAGTACTAAAATGGTGAAATTAATATCCGCCATGTATGGAATTTCTTCTCATCCATTTTCTGCCCGTTAACTAACTTTAGCTTTATAATGTACTAGCTGTTACTCGCGACTTCGTTCACGTGGAATTAAATAATATAGCCTATGTTACTCGGGGACATTGTAGCTTTCCAATGGTGAAAGAATTTTTGTAATGGGTCCAGTAGTTCTTGAGTTATTTCAATACATACAAAAATTCAAAAATTCAATGTTTCTTTATAATATTAGTATAGACATGTAAATACTTATGTTCGTTCGTATTGTGTAAACTGCATCAGAAAGCTGGCTTATCATGGCTAATGAATACGCTATCTGTGCGCCACTGTGTAGGCGATGATAACATTAGTACGTCATCGGGGACATATACTACCGCGTTACTTCAACAATCTACCTACTCATCTATAGTTCAAGCAAGCGACTTCTTGATTTCACGGAAAAAAGCGAATTAAGCAATGCTTAGACGTCTCTATCAATTTGTCTAATTTAATATGAACTTTCCGATGAACTATCGCACCATACGACTTAGTCGTAGGAGGTTAGCCTCCTACTAACTTTAATTGCTGGTGTTCCTCAAGGGTGCGTTATTCTCGGAATCTCCAGTCTCGTATAGCATTATCGGTATATGCTTAGTGGTATTTCCATAACATCCCTTAATATGTGTAGGAAGCGAGCATCTTTATCAAAGGCCGACAATCGACAACCGGCAGTTTATTGCTGCAGATGTTCATGGGAGTCACTGGTCTGTAAGGATCCCGCAGCGTGAACTATCAAGCGTGCCTATAACGTATTTAGAGGATCTACCAGCGATTGACTGGCAGGACTGGCGAAGTAGGCGGTCTCTTGAGGCGGAGGCCAAGGAGTGTCGCTACGCCAGAAGAGTTAGTAACTGACAAAAATGTAGGATCTAAACTGACCTATGTTATTAATTCAACTGCTGCTGTGGCCAGCTTAACTGGTAAAGACATCAAGTGACTATATAGCAAAATATTTAGTAGTAAACAATGGCTCATATACGCTAGTTCTACAAATAACACGGTGCAGAATTACGATATGCTAAATGTGAACGATAACCCGACGACCTAAGACGATAGCGCCGGCGTTTTTGTCCCTCTCAGACTTCTGTAGTTGTTAACTATAAACAATTATATGGGATGGACAGACGAATTGAGGATTCACTTCTATATGTTAAATTATATAACACAAAGCGCCGCAATGATCTGATTAGCCGTTGTTTACCTATATGTTACAAATTGCGTAGAATTGACTAAACTTTGATCGCCTATGAAACAAACGGGCTTGTCATCTTATTCCATTATCTTACAAAGTCAAAAGTGTTTTTTTACATTATTATCTTTTCAAGTTTACGTGACAACATCGTGACGGAAACGTCGATAATTTCCTGCGATAAAGATCTTAAAAACGTCTCAATTAAGTTACCACGGTAGCTTAATTGAGACGTTTTATTTGTGACTTCATTTTAATGGTTACGGAACATCAAATGAAACTAACGAGTAGGTACTTAAGAGAGCGGTTAAAAAAGGTATCGTCATCATCAGGTTACCATGCGTGCCCACCGAGAGGCTCGGAGTCCATCTTAGGGGGGACTAGGCCCTAAGCAACTACGTAGGTCCAGTACGTGTTGGTCGACTTCACACATATCTTTGAATTTCTTGGCCAATATGTGCACACTGCATTTTCCTTCACCTTAAGATAACATACCACTGCATCCCGTTAAAGTAAGTACCCAAATACATTTAGTACCGGAGGCCTAATTTTGGTCCACTTTCCCTTTCTATCCTTTTCTTACAATTATGGCGGGGGAGCGGATGTATATGGAGAGGAATTGTCCTCTTGCTGTGCGTCTCCTCCTCCGTAAATTAAGGGTAGACAACGCATCTGCGATTGCAGATGTCTATGGGCAGCGGTCGCCTCGCTATTTCAGCGAATCCTGGTGGCCGCTTGCTCGTTTGCCACTTTGTAATATAAAAAAAACATTAATTTATAAATGTCATACATAGCTTGAAATGAAGAATTTCAAACCACAGACACATAACGCGTCCGTAAATTATCGGTAAAACGCTTTAAATGTTTTCAAAGTTAATTAAAAAGTATTAAACAGCATATTTTACGACCACCTCTGGTTCTCTCTACGTCTTCATTGTTCTTAGACTTTCTGCGGCCTTCGGGTGGTCAACTTGATTGTTTACACCCTACTCTATGTTCTCGAACTAAATAACGTGCTATAGCTTTAAGCCGGCTAGACCTGTATAGTTCGACTATGCACAGTTAAAACTATACAGTTAAAAACTGAACGTCATAGGCGGCTGTAGGTTTTTTTTTTTTTTTTTTGGTGACGCGGGGGAATGCTTTTATTCACTTCGCCGCCCCTGCTGCGAGGGCAGCAGGGGCGGCTTCGTGCGGGGCTCCCGGCCTTGTAAAGAGAGGCCGGACTACCCGCTAAACCCCCGCGGTGTTCCTCCGTCTCCTTGCCGGACCGTGGAGTCCATTATTAGTATATCCACGGCCCGGCTAGGTTGGCCCCTTGGTAGGGGCCCGACGCGTGTAAGGCGGCTGTAAGTACATTTCCTAGTCAGTTCCTCTCTTTGCCTTAATTAGGTTTTAAATGGAAGAATTTAAAATATACTGTATCTCAATCAACAGTATCTTAGAAATTTACGATACCAAATCTAGAGAAAGTATCTTTACTATTGTTCAGAATCAAAACAACATTGAATTTTATATAGTTACTAGCTGTTGTTCGCGACTTCGTCCGCGTGAAGTTAAACAATATAGCCTTTGTTACTCGGTGATGATGAAGCTATCTCATGGTGAAAGAATTTTTGAAATTGGCCCAGTAGTTCTTGAGTTATTTCAATACATACAAAAATACAAAGTTTCTCTCTCTATAATATTAGTATAGATTCCAGATATCTGACGCTTAATATCACTTGAAATTGCAATGGATAGATTTTTCACTTTCAAGTTTGAAAGTGAGTTTAGCCACGCGAATTCATGGTAGGGGTGTCCGCAAACGGTGACCGTAAAGTAATTTTACGAGGCATTGTGAACCCTGCCAGCGCACTGAGGATTGACTGCGGACAATAAAATATTGTTTTCTATGTCGCTTTTTAACGCCATCATTACATTTCACACTATAAATAGGATAATTCGTAAGTAACAAAACAACTAAATACATAAAGATGCCATTTTTATTATCTTTCAAAAGCGTTTAAAGAAATCACATAAAGTTACATGGACTATGTAATAAAGGCAATTAAACAATAAATATATCATACCGTATGTATTTGAGATCATAGAGCACCTATTCGATACTTTAGACACAGAAAACCAAGCAAGTAACGTTATAACTTCTCTGAATTTAACAGATTTGCCGTTTTTAACGATCTTCGTTTGATAGAACCGTACAAGCACTGACATAAGAACATTTATGAAGGTACTGCCCGGCATCTTACGTAAATGGCTAATCCTAGGTCTTCGTGTAATATAGCGCTGTGAATTTTCATCCATTCCTCCTGGTAATCGTTTTAGTAGCTGTAGTAGGTACAGAATTCTCTATCGCGGACGTTTAACAGTGCCAGCGACCCCGCCGTAATACGTGTGAGGGTCGTCAGGTTTTAGTGGGTATTACGGTCACCTTCTGTGGCCGGCGAGTCCCACACTCCCTACGCCATTGCACGCCCGGCGTAGGTGTGCATTGCATTTCCTGACGTTTAAAAAAAAGATACAGAATTCTTACATAGCCATCCACATACACGCGGCAATGCTACCATCTTCAAATCATGTCTGGCTTAGATTATTCCAGTCCTGCTATGGTAATCCGCACAGGTTTAGAACTGGCAAAATGTAAACGAACATTAGAACCCATACGTGCATTCCAGTCCAGTCTAATACGACCAGGCACTAGCTTGTGGTGAATATTTTATTGTTTATAAGCCCAAGTACTCATTGGTGTCAAATTGCAACCGCGTTTTCTGAATGATACAGGTATTGCACATTCCGTACATGTAAAGTATGAGTCAGAAGAAAACAATTTGTGTTATCAGCAAATGCATTTGTAGCTGCGCTCTGTCATCATACACCGCGTCTCCGATGATGCGCACGCGCCAACATTTTCTTAGAACATAAACAATCGCCGGAATAATGCAATCGGAATATACAAATTGTTTTGACTTGACGTTCCTTTAATTACGTTTTTTTGTTCCATTATCATACGTTAATAAAGTCTAATATCAAAATCTCATCGCAGAGCAGCTATTCGCCGAATGTTGAAATATATTTCAGTACCTAAATGGACGTCATTCGCATAGTATTTTATTATTATTAATCTTTATAGGTTCTATTCTTTTTTTTCGTGTAACAATTCAATACTACTTAGGGTCCTTCAAGAAACGAGCCTATTTCTTTTCAAAAGGGCGGCAACGCATTTGAAGTTCCTCTGGTGTTGCGAATGTCCATGGGCGTCGTTCACCACCTAGCTGTTCAAGCCACTCGTTTGCCCCCTTCTCTTATAAAAAAAATCAATAGAGAGTAAGGATTAAAGCTTATCATAATAGGTACTGCGAATGATCATCGAGTCCCACGGACATCCGCAATATCAGAGGAACTTTGGCGTGCTTCTTGAAGGAACCTAAATCGTTGCGGGCGTCCGATGGCGGATTTCGGCGGTGGGAATTGTTTCAAACAATTCTTCAGAGATCTCCCCGTAGTAGATACGGTAAAAAATATAGAGGGAACTAACGTCTCTCTGCAAGGAGATCTTTAGGTAAAATGCGAAATTAACCTGCTATTCGCAGACGCAACACGTAAATCCAACGTTAATTATCTGTTTTATATTATAAAGCGGCAGACGAGCAAGCGGCAGCGATTCGCTGAAATAGCGAAGCGACCGCTGCCCATAGACATCTGCAATTACAGATGCGTGGCTTATTGAATTGGCTTTTAAAACAATCCGTTCTAGTTTTGGACTTATTGTTGAGTAGCCAGAGTTCTAACCTCTTAGGTTACCCGTAGACCGGAAACTAAGGTGTATGAGTATGACCGAATTGAATTGAACTGAGCTTGTATAATTTTCAAAGAGTAGTAGAGAGATATCGGAAAAGTTAAGTTTCATACGGGTGTTTCGGCACTGAAAATTTATTCAAATAAATTTTTAGGAGCTCAAATAGAGCTAATTCAAGGAAATCAAATACAACTAAGTATAGATTTTTTTCCTTTAAAAAATTAAAGACTCTGCTGATCTATCGCTTTGGAAAAATGTAAGAGTTAAACATTTTTTTGGACTCTCCACAGCAAAAATAAAAGTCACCATGTTGAAACAACTGAGCGTGGTGTGCAACAAAAAATATCTAATTACCACCACTACAGTGTTAATAAAGAACAATAGGATTAGCTAATGGTAAATTGCACAAAAATATCCCAACAATAAGACGATTGCGACAATCAACGGCCAGTCAGCGAAACTAATTTGCAACTAACAAGGCCAAAAAACGGTAAAACAAAAAATCTGCCAACTGACATCGATTCTATCGCGTCTCGTAAAAAAACAAGCACAATGCGCCGACCGTCCCGCTACCCTCGCTATGTGTTAACGTTACAAGGTTCTATCTGTATAGATCTCTTATTTTGAACTCTATCCGAAGAAAAATAAAGCATCATTTCGCATGTTGTATTTGTATTGGAACTTTTTCAAATGAAAGTATCAAGATTGAAGCTAGCTTGGAATCCGTCGACGAAGCGCGGCGACGTTGCCGCTCCGCACTGCCACGACGCGGCTTCTCTATGTATATGTGTGTACTTGTGCCACAACTGGCGCCGAATATTTATTGTATACTAACAGAATACTGACAGGGGCTTAGGGTGACACGGTTCCATGGATACACGAGCACTTGGAAAATGTATTGTGTGTTCGAAGGATAGGGTTTATTTTAGATTGGAATAGAGTTTGGTGTGACTTTGTATCATTAATGTATTTTTCTATGTGACCGTCCAGGTGGCTATGTATAGGTCGCGTGGCCCGTTCGATACGCGCACTGAATAGGTCGTATGTTGGATATAATGGGTTTATCGTAATGATAATTAATTTATCCGCGAAGGTTTTATCGCAAGGCGAGTGCGGCGATATGCTACATACTGGCGGCGCACACGGCGCACGAGCGTGACGCAACCAGTTCACTTATCGTATAGCAGTTAGCACCAATGATTATATTCATGCAATTTGTGTGAACATGTAATAGCTACCTTATAAGGCATTTATAATTTCACGTTGAAGTACCATTCACTTGATAATGTTGTTACTGGCCTTAATGGTTTGCCTGCTTAACAACTATAAAATGTTATAATGTATACCGCAATATTATCACCCAAAACTAAACGCCAAAAGATAATCAGGCTAAGAAATTTACCTCTCTTAACTTAACGAGAATGACAGTAATCCTGTAAATATCGTACAGTTTGTTTCGTCCTCATATAACATTTGGTAACGCAAATAACACAGGAATTCCTATAATTTCTGGTAACTAAATTTGTTGAGATCCTAAAATAAAAATCATACAAAGTCCACAATGCTTGATGAAGAGTTAATATCATTTCGTAGTATCATTGGCTACATGTCACCCATGTTTCTGCGGAGCATATTGCTGAATAGGAGTTTCTAGCTGGCATTTACTAAAACAATATAGCTGCTTCATCAAGAGAGCGTATCGCCGTTACGGTTAGTGATATCCATCAGGACGAAAATTGGTATTTCGGAAAAAAAAACGAGAAATGAGTAAGAGCGTCCACTTGCCGCAACCACAATCCGCAGCAATCAGAAGAGTCGCCATTTGCTTGATAGTTTGCAAGAAGTTTATTTTGCAAAAATAGCTCAGACATAGTAATTCGATCTAGGCGTCTCTGACGAGAAGACATTCGGTTTCGCTGGGATTGTACGTTACAGTCATATCAAGTTCAGGGCGGCAATGTGGAGATCTCCACTCGCCACGCCTTTTTATTTCTCTCTGTACCGGTAAAATCTATTACTTTAGTGCTAATAGGTCTTTGTTAAACTCTTTAGCGACCTCTTCCCCTGTCCGCTATGAAACTTGAAGCGCGAGACGCGCCGCGACCGCGACCACTGAAAAATAAGCACTCGCCCTGATGATGGACCCCGAAGACTCCGAAACTAGTCGGTACCGTCGCTGAAAATTACACGTGATTTTAGGCATATTAAATAAATAAAACTTGAAGTATTCCGTGATAGAGCACAAAATAAAATAACAGATAATCCATAAGATAAGTCCATTTCACGACAATATTGAGACAGAACTTTCCTGGTAAATTTTTATACGGAATGGCCTCACTTTGCCGCTCTCAATTTACCTATACCTAGTACTTAATCGGTAAGTTGTTCTATTCAATATTCCTGGATTTAAGATACACATATCAAATACTTTATCTACTAATATTTATTCATTGTCTGTGGACAATTGTGGACTGTGGAAAATTCTATTTATTTCGGTTACTGTTGTATACCTTACCACCATTGGCCTAGGTGAGCAATCCACCACCGAACCGGGTTCTCGCTTCGTCATTGCGGTAGAGTTCAGTTGCCGTGGTCTAAGGTGAGTCTATGTGTGAGGTCGACCAACTCGCACTTGGCCAGCGTGGCCTAGTCGTCCCTTGGGTAGGCTCCAAGCCCCTCGGTGGGGACATTTAGTAACCTGGTGATGACGACTTGAAAACGATGGAAGTGATCCAAATATTACATGCTATTGATTATTGTGGTAAAAGTCAGAAACTACAACGTACGCGTATTCGCGTCCCGTCAAATCGCGTCACGACGACACGACGACCGTACCAAAGTTTCTTTGAATCATTGAATAAATTAAGAATTCAGAGAATAATCTGAGCGGATAACTTAAGCCCTTAGGCAGTTTGACCGTATTCGAAAGTCGATTTTGAAACCGCTCCATCTAAAACTCCATAAAGCAACTTAAAATTATACTTTGAGAAATCTAGTAACGATCAACGGTATAAATGTCTTTTTAGGGATACATGATAAATATTTGATACACGACTAGTTTCTCTAATCGTGCTATTTTTGGCATCGATCGCTATCGTGCGTAAAAATCGGAATGATTTGGTTATCGTTTTTTTTAAGTTGCTCTACCTCCGATGGTGTAACGGCCAATTTATTTTAAAGTGCGAATGAGCTAGTGAACACCGAATTTTTAGTTTTTCTTTCCATCGGTGCTAAAGGAGGTGGTAGGAGGTCTTCTTCAAAGTAGAAAAATTTCATCGCCTTTGTTGGATCTCATTTTATGTTACAGACTCCTGCCATGTCAATGAAGCTACAATTTTAAGAAGTTTCCCAATAAATTTTCACAACAGACTCTTTGCAATAAAAAATTTGCTTAGACGTCGTAACGTAAAATTGTCTTCAAGCGGGTTAGTATATTTTTGAAGTTCTTTAAATCTACAACAAGGCATAGATTCCATTGCAAAATTATTCTACTTTCATACAAATAACATTAATAGTTCCTAAGCTTGATTTTTTACTATCCCTTTAAACGGCTGGGCGAACAGGGCGTTCACATTATAGCATAAGTGATCCGCCTACCCATGACTACACGGCACAATGAAGTTTTTGTGTAACAAAGACCTTTGCAGCCTGCCGTACAATTTTGTCACGTACAGACAAAAATAATACTACGGATAGTTTTAGAACAGAAAAGACATATTTTTCAATGGAAATAGGTAACCCGTTTGCACTTTTAGAATGTTATCCGTTTAATTTACAACTTTTTTAACTGTGGTAGAGCCCGCTTTAACATCTTCGCAGGAATTGGCCGGCTCGCCCTCTGACATACCACGACCACACAGAAGACAGGAGTGAAATAGAAGTTATTCCGTGTTCCGTCTGAGGTGTGTGTTGCAGGAGGCTTAATTTTAGTCCACTTTCCCTTCCTATCCTTTTCTTTTTCTTTTCTTATAATTGGCGGGGGAGGGGACGCATAGGAAGAGGTAGTATCTTCCTGCTGTGCGTCTCCTCCTCCGTGGATTATGGGTAGGTAACGCATCTGCAATTGCAGATGTCTAGACTAGAATCAAGGTAACCGCTTGCTCGTTTGACACTTTGTAATATAAAAAAAAACTAAGACTTTGAATTACTTACAGATTCAAATCTGTAATTCATTCAAAGTCTATCAATAGAAAAGATGTTTATTATTTTAGCTGGTGCTCTAAATTGGATAAAATATGGTAGTTAATTATCACACAAAGAGTGCGCTATATTGAAGCTCTCTCGCGTTATATTCCCTTTTATTTCGCTGGTAATAACCTTGGACACGGGACTTAGATTAGAATTTGGAAGGCTTCATCATCATCATTTGGACGCCAACATCATTCTGTGATGCAGCGGCTTGGATATTCTATTGGACTAAAGCTTGGTAAGAACCTAAAACAATGCGCCATTTTATAAAGTTAAAAATATTGCTCTGCAAATCCACTAATGAAAACGCACACGTTTATTTGTGGGTTACCTATATTAATTAACTAAGTGCAAACTTACATTATGAAGATAGTTTATATATCTTTATGGAATGAAAAGGTTTAAAAGGCCTAGGTTACGTCGCTTGCCTAGACAATTGCCGTATTATCTACGGAATACTACGGTGTCTATAGTCTGATACCTATTTATTTAGTTTAAGAATACTACTACGGCCAAAAGTACTTGATCCTTATCTATTTACATCATAATAGCAATAAATAAACTTAATTAGGAAATATACTTTATAGGATAACGCATAATTTGCGTATTCCGTACAATAAAAAAATAATTAAATTAATTTTCAGATCGATCTCAAGGATCGAATATTGATTTCCAATTTGAAAAGTGTACGGTAGAGCGGGCTGGCAACGTCGCACGGAGTGAGGCCGCCTCCCGGTAGAAAGCGCGTTTCTAATCTGGACGAGCGACAGCGCAGCGCAGCGGCAGTCATTGACTCCGCGATCCGCGCGTCGCACCCGAACTCACCATATTTACGTATCTTCTCAAATGCATTACCACAAATACACCGAATTAACATATTACTATACCAAATAAGTCGTTAACTGACACTCTTGTCGTATTTAGAAAATCATTTATAGTAATGTATACGCTGATTTGCTGTTAAATCATCGCCATGTCAACATCGATGTCCTAAAAAAGTTATTGGTATAAGACATGGGTTATACAAAAATGAATGACTACTGTTTATTAGGTAGGTCTGATTTTCTTTCCAGGATTATTTAAATCTATCCTTTAACAAGTCCCAGGATTCTTGCTTTGCTTACGATCCTGGTCGGTTTTTATCTTAAATTCTGATACAAAAACCCTTGTATGAACGTTATATAAGCTAATGTATTCCAAAAAAAAGTACCGTAGTTATTCTAAACTTTATTAAACGAATATTGCAAATCCATCCAAAGATTTAACCAGTTCTTTATTAAAATTCTATCTCCGTGTTACATAAATAAGAAAGTTTTTGCATTTATAACTATCATGTACAAAATATCTTCGCCAAGTTTCCCTCGAATAGTAAAATGTATTCTGTGATAAATTAATTATAGTCATTATATTTGACGCGGCTATCGTCAAGACAAATGAGACGAGTCGATAGTTAACCAGCTATGGAATAACATGCATAATGAACTAGCTGTTTCCCGCAAGTTTGTTAACGTATAATTTTCAAAAAAGCGGAAGAATTGCGGAACTTTTCTGCATTTGCTATCTTCCATTGTAAAGGCTGTCAAAATCTCTCCATCCGTTGCGGAGATTACTCGGAATAAGGATTTGGTGATAGGCAGACATATGTTTTTTCGTTATCAGTCGCGCAAACACAGCATGAAATATGGTTGTGATTTTTTTTCTACATACAAACACACCAATTTTATTATTTGTATAGATGTATACAAAATGGCCTTACTTAACAACATACATCGATCTTTGTATACTCTAATGAGTTAAACGTGCCATCGTTAAAAGGAAATTGAAAAATATAAATTGTTTTTGTCACGATAACTATTAATATATTTAATTTGCAGTTAACACTTTCGGCGTTATATTTTATGTTTCCCTATTAAGTGGCGACATATCTAATTAACTTTTAATTTCTATTACTTTTCATATCTAGTTACTATAGCAGTAGTCATTTATAAAGAAACAAATGCCGATCGGAAATGTCAAAAGGAAGTTATGAAGCGAGCTATAATGTCTACAGTGAGCTAGTTATAGTTACCACTTAACAAAAATACATGACGCAGGATGTCTCTTTTGTTTCCTTTTTACAGAGAGAAATGTGAATGTATTTGTAAAGATCTTACAGCAGTGGAAATCCAGGTAAAGATGGTGCGTGACATTCTCTTCTGATAAGTATTATTTGTCCGCTAACAAGAGGTTACAGAAACCTTTGTAAGTTTTGGTTTATATATTTTTATAGCATAAGATGGCAAACTAGCAGTCACTTAAATTCGCCACAATAGCTACCGCTATCCGCTACCGCTGCCTTAACATCCGAATTTGCAGTTACGTAGTCCTACCCCTTATCCGACTGAGCATATGACGCACAGAAAGAGGACAAAACCCCGTTTTATGCGTCTTAAACCTCCGGTACGCATACCTGCCGGTCCAGATGTGGAATTACTGCAATTTCAAGCCTATCTTCTGTGTGTTTGTGGCATTTTATCGGTTGAACCGGCCAATTCGTGCACCACACAGAAGACAGGCGTGAAATGGAAGCTATTCCGTATTTCGTCTGACGAGTGTTCCGGAGGCCTAATTTTAGTCCACTTTCTCTTCCCATCATTTTCTTATAAGGATAGTGGATTGGCGGGGGATGGAACGCATAGGAAGAGGTATTATCCTCTTGCTATGCGTCTCCTCCTCCATAAATTAAGGGTAGGCAACGCATCTGCAATTGCAGATGACTATGGGCAAGGGTCGCTTCGGATTTTTCACGAATCTTGGTGGTCACTTGCTCGTTTGCTATCTTGTATTATAAAAAAATGTTGTTGTCGACTCTACCACTGTTAAAATTTCTCTGTAATTCTTACCTTAATGTATTGCAAAGCTTGCAATGTCCTCCATCATTTAAATAAACAATAATTATAATCTGGGTATTTTGAAAGGAGCGTTGCGTTCAGCACGTGGCGTCTGAGACCAGGTGGATATCGTCGGCTGATAACATATCAGTCGTTATCGACATCCGCGCAGCTGCCTCCATGTCTTCGCGCTTGAGGAAATAATGACATTTATAAAACCAGCGGTAAACTATCGGATACTTGTCAATTAATGGAGATAAAGTTGAAATCTATGATTAAGATAAAGATGTGGCAATTTAGCTTTCAATAAGTTTATTTAAAACGGCTAAAAACTCACGTAATTACACATAAGTTTTTAGCCGTTTTAAATAAATACTGTATAATAATGTCTCACGAAAGTTTTAACAATTTTTATTTCAATAAGTTGTTTTAAATTAAACATTTTTAAAGGTATACTCAACATGAAACAAAGTTTTAAGAAGAAAAAGAAGCTCTCTTTTAATCGCGTTCGAAAATTTTCCTCTGCCGAAAGTCATTCTCTTAAAAATAACATAGATAACATTTTTTATGGAACTTACTGATGCACAGGAAAAAGTAATTTCGAAGTTTTTTATAATTGTGTTGGCGTAAAAAAAACAAAAATTTAAATTGATACTGTTACTTTGTGTTCTATTGTTCAATTTTGTTACTTTTAATTTAGTCAATTTAGTTGTGGAGTTAAATTGTTTAATAATAAAAAGTAAGTAGTTGTGTGGTCTCGTGTTATTTAAGTGGCTACCGGCGCCTCTCTATTGTTCAATGACTGCACAGTCATTGTCTCCATTGTCAGCCAGTAAAAGCTATTGATAACATACTTCTGTTGTTTCCCGGATATGTCCCGTTCACTGTTGCCTAATTTCTAACAAAAAATCTAAAGAAACCCGACTGACTAAGAAGTAAAAATATAATGTGATTAAACAATGTAAACCTCGTGATAATGGTTTTATTATGTATTGTAAATTTTGTGTTTATTTCATTTTAACTTTGACATTTAAGGATTAAGGGGGCTTGTAATTACATCTCCCTCTTAGGGAATGATTAAAAATTTTAGGCTAAAAAAATAAACATTACAAAATTCTTAATACTGGCCCTTGCGCAAAAATCCAAACAAAATATTCTTCTACAGAATTAAAAAAAAAAACAAACATAAAAGACAAAAAAGTAGTTAATTCCGTAAACAAATAACAATCGACCGCTAATAACCGGATTATTTTGGTTAATTCCTGTCACAAGTGACGTGCGAGAAGGACAGGCGATGTTATCGTTGTCCGAGCGCAGGGCTGTCACTGCCGCAGTTTGTTGACTAATTGATTCAACAGGGGGCGCTGTACCGGTGACGCGGCAGATTCCGCGCCGGACCTTAGCGATATAGATTATAATCTTATTAAATCATTGGTAGTGGTACATTTATTAATGTTTAATGTCAATATAGATTTTGACATATAAATCAAGTTTTTATTGATACTAATTAAGTAACTTAGTGCGGAGTAAGTGTACGGTTCTCAAGAAACATCAGTTAATATTACATAGAGGAATTGTTGAATTTGCTCCGAAACTGCTAATTCTATTTGTAAAATCTTTCACTGTTGGGAAGCTACACAATCCCTGGGTAACATAGGCTATATTTTATTTATTTATTTACTTTAATTCTACGCGGACGGAAACACGAAGGCACTGCTAACTTACTCAGAGCAGTTGTAGCATGATTTTTCAACACTCGTGAAGTTTTGTAGCTGAATAAACCTTTTAGTATCGGAAGGTTCAAAGCTTTTGAAACAACTTATGCTCTTTCGAAGCCTCAGATCTCCGAAGGTAATCGGATTAAGCCTTAAGTGACGCGGCAGGTGAAATAAATTGCCTTTTAACAGCTGTACTTTCTCAGTGCACTAACTCAAACGGAGCGAATTTATTTTATAATGTTATTAATATTATAAATGTGAAATTTACGATGGATGTATATTTGAAGGTATCGCCATAACAGTTGAACAGATCACGATGAACTTTTGTACAGATGTACTTATAACATAGTCTGAAAGAGCACATATGCAACTAAGCCTTTTCAATTCGCGATTTGAATTAAAAAGAAAAGAGTTCACAGTTATAATTGGTTATTCATAATGTTGCTGTTTTTATTAGAAAAGCGGCCACGAAACATGTATCGTATGGGTGTTTTGCAATTTAAACAGATTGAACCGTATTAATTTTAACTGAACAAGTTTGCAGTACCAACGAATAAACAAGGATAACAACGAAAACAAACGCTTTCGGGGGGCTACCCAAAGTATGTTTTGTTTTTTTTATACTATAAGGTGGCAAACAAGCAAGCGGCCACCCGGACTCGTTGAATTAGCGAAGCGATCCATCCACTTCCCCTTCCCATCATTTCCTTATAGGCAAAGGATAGAAAGGGAAAATGGAGTAAAATTAGGCCTCCGGCACCGCACTCATAGAACGAAACACGCAATTGCTTCCATTTCACGCCTGTTTTCTGTGTGGTCGTGGTATTTCACCGGACGAGCCGACAAATTCGTGCGAAGATGTTAAAGCGGGCTCTACCACTGTAAAAGATTGGCGATATCGTTGATAGAATCGACAAAAATGTATGAAACTGAGAATGGAGTTCGATATTTCACCCGTGACAATCACATGACTTATCGAATGTTATTGACAGTTTCAGATATATTTGTCGATTCCATCGGCGATATCGAAAGTGGAAAGATACTTTGGGTAACACCCCAGTTCTATACATTCTTGATGATCGCTATCGAATCGCTTTGTAGCGTATGTACTTCTGGTAGCCCCCCTGTAACGTGTGTAATTATTACTTACCGAGTTAATTTCATTGTTACATTCCTATAGAATAAAGGTTGTACGCACATTCTGCAGTGTGCATCAGTCTCTATAATTGGATTGTAATTAATGACGAAACGCTTTACAGCAATAGCGTAAGTAGGCGAGTGTAAGCCGGCAGTCAGCACTCGCTTCCCTCCCTCTCCCTCGCCCGCACAGGAACAATAGCTGGCGCCGACGTCGCACACACAGGGCCGGCACACGGACCAGATTTAAAAAAAAAAACAAATGTCACACTTATCAACTGAAATCTGGATTAATAATTGGATATACAGACGAATTATCAAACGCCACTCAAATATTAAAGAGCAACTTACATGTTAAGTCTACGCTTAAACTCCAAATTCTATAGCAATCTCGTGTTATTTTGATATCACTTACATTTTAAGCGACGCTTAAATTTGAGTGGCGTTGAAACACTCGGCTGATAGTCTGGTAACTCTAGTTGCTCCACTTTCCAACATTATAGTTATTTATTCAGAAACATATCTTATTGGTAATAAAGACTACTTACAAAAGTACTATGTTACTGTGAGATTTGTTTACATTTCTACTACCATCCCTTTCTTTCTCTTTGTAAAAAGAGACAACAATATAACCACAACTGTCAGCATTGGAAAAGTTCACGGAATATGAATTTCACAATTGTTTTAAAGCGAAACTCAATAAAATGTTGAACAAAATAATTGCTTGTATATCACAAATTGAGGAAAATGTTAAAATGAAATAAAAATTAAATATGAGTATGTATCTATACTAATAATATAAAGAGAGACTTTGTATTTTTGTTTGTATTGAAATAACTCAAGAATTACTGGGTCGATTTCAATAATTCTTTCACTATTAGAAAGCTATATTATCCCTGAGTAACATAGGCTTTATTTTTAAATTCCACGCGGACGAAGTCGCGCACAACAGCTATATAAATAAATCTATAATAAAAACTATTGTTGTGGTAGCCCTGCGAGCGCGCGGTGCGGCGCTGTGGCGGGCCGCTACTGTTTGCGCAACGCTTTCCGCCCGGCCGCGCCTGACTCACGCGACTGCTCCAACATACATACATACAAATTTATATCTCATATGTACCATTAAAATAATTCATATTATCTTGTATAATAGTCAGAATAAATATGTAAATTCCATAACTCTTTTAGATACGCTGCCCCCCTAACAATTTTTTTACGCGTCTTCTCCTTTTTGATGAGCCGTATAAATTAACTTAGTTCTCTTATGATTATTATTCACGCGTTTTTTCTACGTTCAAAATTATAAGATTTAATACACCGGATTACTGCAATAATTCGCATAGAGCTAAAAATTGTTAGGACTGCTCGGCACACCTATGTGAAACTTTAAAAATCATGATCGATCTCGCGCTTACAAAAAATAAATTCGGAGGTCTCAAATTTAGATTTTCGCGTTTTTTCAGCGAAACGGTTAGTTTTACAAAAAAACTTATTGACTTAATTTTTAGATCATAAAATTACCTAGGAAAAACATCTACGTAATTTTTACTAAGTGCCATCGCTTCCGAGATTTAACGGTTCAACCTTTGACAAGTCGTAGTTTTCACAGGCCAGCCGCGAATTGCGAATTGCGAATAATTCTTCAGAAAATCTTACAAGGAATTGTTATATCTTTGAATTGCGATGTGATTTTGTAAATTATCAAGTACTTAGAAACATATTTCTGCTAAAGGAATAACATTTATTATACCATAGGAACGCCGAGGTGATCAATGACACCCATGGACGTGTGCAACGCCAAAGGAACCGCAGAAATAAATGAAAGCAATAACATCTTTCCGTGAAAACGTTAACCGCACAGACCTTTAGGGGATAAGCTTAGAAAAATCTTTTCTCAATGCCCTTATTGGAAACTTGTAGTTAGTAGATTATTCTTTGTGGAAGGCAAGCGAGTCGAGCGAGGCTAGCGAGGCTAGCGAGGCGTCCGCGGCGGCCAGCGGTGCGGAACGAGGCCGCGACAGCACAGCGGCCCCAAACAATGCTCTCTCACCTAGAATTTGTATTCAAAACTAAACTATTGTTACTAAAATCATTTATAGCTTGCATTTTGTTAACTTATTTTATTAAAGTCTGTATCTAAAGTGATATTTTAAGACCTTTAATTCAAATCGAAGTATTTAAAACTAAGCGATTCGTCTTTACCTTTAGTTTAGACGCAAATTGATCTCTTTACATCGTAGGTAATCGGCAGATTGGATATACTTAATTTATGAAAAAACAGTATGTTTGATTTGCGTTGCGCTACTACCGGTTAGCCGGTAAGATCTGCTGAAACGCGGTCAAACTTCGTGGATTCATGTCTGCATAGTTCACGAAATAATTTGCTGAAAATTAGTTAAGCTTAATGTTGGACGGTTAACTTTTGCTGAATAGAAAATATGTGAACAGACAGAAGACAGGCGTGAAATGGAAGCAATTCCGTGTTTCGTTTGACGAATGTGGTGCCGGAGGCATCATTTTAGACCACTTTCCCTTCCTATCCATTTCTTATAAGGAATTGATAGGAAGAGGAAGTGGATTTGGTGGGAGTGGGAACGCATAGGAAGATAAATTATCCTTTTGCTGTGCGTCTCCTCTTCCGTATATGGGTAAGTAACGCATCAATTGCAGATGTCTATGGACAGCGATCGCTTCGCTATTTCGTCGAATCAGGGTGGCTGCTTCGCCATTTGGCACTGTATAAAATAAAAAAAAATATTAGCCGAAAAACATATTTTGCTTCCAGGTTTTTTCCATAAGGCTGATTTCAAAGTAAGTGAAAAGAACTATAATGATACGCTTAAGACCATACCTAAATAGCTATAAAGCGTTAAAAAAAAAATATAAAAAAATATGATAATGTCGGCAAAAATAAAACAGAAATGAATGCGTAAAACGAGATAATGAATTTATAAAAAAAAATGTAATTTTAATGTGTCTTAATTAATTCAGATAACATAACAATTAGACGCTAGGAGCCGTTAATTGAAGGTAATTTGTACGTTTGTTTTTACAGTTTTAATTGTTGCATTTAATTGTATTTGATAGAAGAATATTAACGCCGATTCTAAAAGCGGTAATCATTTTAAATTAACATTCATTAACATCCCGGTTAATTGTAGCATTTGAAAAGATTCTATAAATATAGGTATACCTATACATCGCTTTGTCTACTATGTATTATTTTAAAAATTAAGAAAAATCTGTACTAATAATATAAAGACGAAAGATTTGTATTTTTGTATCTATTGAAATAACTCAATAACTACTTGGCCGATTTCTAAAATTCTTTCACCGTTAGAAAGCTACATGGTCCACGAGTAATATAGGCTATATTTTTTTAATTCCACGCGGATGGAGTCACGAAAGAGGGCTAGTAACTAATATTAATTGATGTAATTTTGTTTTTTTTTAAATTAATTTACTCAGATTGGTTCAAAAATAAGGGAATATGAGCGCTTTCCAATAAAATGTATTGCAAAAAAATTAAATCTGAGGCCAAAGATATATTATACTGTAGATGGAACACTCGATACCTAAAAGTGAGGCATTTTCTTTGACCTCCGGAGGTCCAATGTAGGGAAATCTCCCTAAGTGTTAACCTCTAAATTACATTTGCCGACATAAAAAGTCGACCGAGTATAACCTCTTTTCTCAAATTTAAATTGTATTTCATAGTATTTACTAAAGTTTAATATAATAATTAATAGAAACATTTTTAAAACGCTAATTAAAAATTTATAACAACCATAAAACAAAAATGGTCTTTGTTAAAAATTGTTTGGATTTAAATTGTTTTAAATAAAATAATAATAATGAAAAACGATTGTCTGAGGCTATAGATAATTTTAACCTAAAAAAAAAGGACAGAATCAAAGAGATATTATACATAGAGGTACCACTCCATACTAATTTGACGTTAAAAAGCGTGCCAAGAAAGAAATTATTAAAAAAAAAAAACTTGCCAGTATCATGAAAAAAATTTCCAAGTTTGGGAAATTGTTTGATTTTTTTACATTTTTAAAATAAACAGTAGAATAAACTAAAACATTCATTAAAACGTTAATTATCGTTTTTCATTATTATTATTTTATTTAAAACAATTTAAATCCAAATAATTTTTAACAAAGATCATTTTTGTTTTATGGTTGTTATAAATTTTTAATTAGCGTTTTAAAAATGTTTCTATTAATTATTATATTAAACTTTAGTAAATACTATGAAATACAATTTAAATTTGAGGAAAGAGTTACACTCGGTCGACTTTTTATGTCGGCAAATGTAATTTAGAGGTTAACACTTAGGGAGATTTCCCTACATTGGACCTCCGGAGGTCAAAGAAAATGCCTCACTTTTAGGTATCGAGTGTTCCATCTACAGTATAATATATCTTTGGACAGAATATTATTTAAATATTTACTGGTAAAGATATCTCTTTTACATCAGGATTATAATTGGGGTGTTGTAATATAAAGGGATTTTTGTGGTACTTATTGTGAGATCGGAATAGTGTTTGTGCACCTTTATTTTTGTAAAAAAGTACTAATTAAGATGGCGCTGAATTGGACATTACACTGAAATGTTATGATTTATTTCAAAATGTTAAAATTGCAAAGTAATCACGTATTAACTAGAATTCAAACTATTAAATTAATTTAACATGTCATATGTATATATAATACTAGCTGTTGTTCGGGACTTCGTCCTCGCGGAATAAAAAAATATGGCCTATGTTACTCAGGGATAATGTAGCTTTCTAATGGTGACAGAATTTTTGCAATCGGTCCAGTAGTTTTTGAGTTATTTCAATACATACAAAAATACAAAGTTTCTCTCTTTATAATCTTAATATATATAAATCTCGTGTCACAATGTTTGTCCTCAATGGACTCCTAAACCACTTAACCGATTACAATAAAATTCGCACACCATGTGCAGTTCGATCCAACTGGAGAGATAGAATAGTTTAAATCTCAAATTATAGTCTCAAGTAGCGACCCGCCCCGGCTTCGCACGGGTGCAAGACTGATACTAAATACACTACAGAAAAACTGTGAACATTGTATATAACAGTCATACTAACAATAATTGAACCCGTGCGGAGCCGGGGCGGGTCGCTAGTATTAGTTTAGATTTATTAACGTTTTTCTTTTCTCCGCACTACATTATAGCATACGCTCTATAATTCTACAATTCGGTCCGTGTTTCAGATCGTGTATATTAGCGAAGTTGAAAGCCTTGACGACATTCCCCCGCGTATCACTCGGCCCAAGTTAAATGGCAATTTGTTTTTTTTTTACCGGCAGCGACGGATTCTGCGAAGCGCAAACAGGTCGGACGGGCCGCGCGCGAGTTTTTTCGGCGGGCAACACTGCTCACTCGCCTGGTTTACCATTACCAAAATACAAAATTAAGTACAATTTACCATATCTAATATTAATAAGTGCGAAAAGCAAAAGAATCTTCAAAATATAAGCTACGAGTTAAAACAGTATAACCTTCGTAAATCAATATATGACCGATCAGTGTTCATCGCACTACAATATTTTTCACTAATATTAATTGGAAGTTGGACATTTATGTTAATCGAATATTATAGAAAAATAAAATATTCACTTGCCCAAAAATCTTTAATAACTCTCAATATTGTACGATAAGCTACAGGCTCCCGCTACTATAAATGCAAATTGTGCAATGCACACGGGCGCCATCCTTAAGGGCGCCAAAAAAAAGAGCCCAAAAAAAATTTTGGAAAAAAAAAGTTTAGTTCTTTGCAAGCACCGACCTACCATTACAAAAAACTTAATTCAAAATACTTAAGAGCGCCGAAATCCTTTTGTGCACAACGGTGCCAGTAGGTTGTAAGGGGGCTCAGATAAGCTACGATAACATAATATATATTATATTCGAGACGTAAGTACTGATAAGTATTAAAGTTTGCTTGTATGGAAAGTTTCGCGTTGCGAGCAACTCCGCGGCAGCTCGACAACTCCGCGGCGCGGCGGCTAATTGGCGGCCGACCGCGGCATACTAATGGCGAGATTAAAATAGTTTTATGGTCCATAAACATTGCTCAATATCTCACGCTGTATCTAAAGTATTAGAAATCTAACAAACAACTTAAATGTTAGCGAAGACGTGAAATTAAATCGATCTTGTATTAAAATGTAGTATTAATTTCGTCTTTTCCAATTGACCTTAATTTTAATGTTCTATGAAACGATTTATACTAAGCTGGAGATATCACCACATTGGACCAGACACAAAAATACCTAATTGTGTACCTCTACAAATAACAATATTACTACATATTTCTGATATCGAACTATACGTCTAAAAAGTTATTCTGTCCGGCATTATGACAATAATACTTATAAATTTGTCACGACAAAACATTAAGAATATTTCTCCAATTAAACACTTCTTTCTTTTCTTCTTTAAAGTCCTATATCCCCGAAGTGGGGCAGAGGGCGTCCACAGTGCGCCGCCAGCTCGCTCTGTCCTGGGCTCTGCGTTTGGTCTCGGGCCACGACAAAATAATAATAATTAATTAAACACTTAAAAGTAAAGAATTATATCAACAAACATCTTAGTATAAATGGACCTCAAAATAAGGTTTCATTTTTATTATCTTACGTAAACCTGGATGCCACTACCTAGTATTGCACAGCACATATAAAATTGTTTTTTTACATTTTTTTACTGGGACTGTTTACGTCCACAACATTGTCATGATTGCATTTTGTTGTGACTTAATATTATACAAAAACCCAAACGTGCGTTCCGCAGTGGATTGTTATTTTTTGATAATATTTCTTGACCGTAAATCTTGGATAAAATCAATACAATTTTAAAGATTGTTAACTACTAAATAGTGACAAAGAGATGTCGAAATACCTTGACGAAATCGTTAGTACTAACTCTGACTTTTAAAACAGAAAAAATAACTTGTACATGTAGGTTTATCGGTATAAAATCAAACCCCCTTATTCCGAAAAAATGTATAAAGTACTGCGATAAATGAGGACCAATAAGTCGTCGATTATACGATACTGGACACTCGGAACTAAATAAGATAGACCAGGTGTCTCATTGGACCAAATCATGTATCATAAGAAGTACCAGCAACAAGGATGTTCTGTATTTTGGAATAAATGTTATAAATGTACCAGTACCAAACGTATAAAGTACAACAGTAATAACGCTGATTCTCGTTTCGGAATAAAGGGGAATGATATAGTGATGAATTACGTCATTTGTACCAAATAGAGTGGATACCAAACATGGCATACAATCTATAAGTGTTACTTTACTAGACAACAATCAAGTGTGCTTACGTGGCTTAAATAATATTAATATCAAGTGGAACATAGATTCATAAACATGCTAACTACATATAAATGATATATAGAGCGTCGGTGGCTCAGGGGTTTAGCTCTTGACTTGTAAACTGCATGTCCCGAGTTCGAATCCCGCCATGTACCAATGTGTTTTTCGATTTTCATATGTACATATTTACCGACGCTCTTAGGTGAAGGAAAACATCGTGATGCAACCTGTACATATCGGCGAAGAAATTCAAGGATATGTGTATTCACGCAACATACGCGCTAATCGTGGAGTTGCGGAAAATAGAGCCCATCATGGGTCAAAACCTTTAACCTTTAACCTTTTAGATTCATAAACATGGTAACTACATATAAATGATTTTATGATATTCAACGATTAAGTGTAACTTTTAAACTACAATGAATTGAAGAAATACGAGAATAACTCTCACTGTCAAATGTACAAACGCCACTCATATATTTAGCGTCTTACATCTTAAGTCTACTCTTAAACTCCAAATTCTAAGGCGATCTCGTTTAATTTTGACGCCGGTTGAATTGTAAGCGATGCTTACGTAACAAAGTATTTGAGTGGGGTTTGAACATTCAGCCATAAGTAAATTATCGAGTAATCGCGTTTCTAGTGATGTAAAATAAGCCTACATTAACTTCAAGATAAAATTTGGACTTTCTTGCACAAGTTGAATTTCTTTTTGACGTTTCCCTCCATTATACGCCTTAAGGGTTTTCGAAAATACATTCGTTACAAACCGAATCTATAGCGAATGTCAAAAATATATGAAACTAACAATGACGTACGATATCTCACACGTGACAATCACATGATGTGACAATCACACGTGAAAATCAAATGTGTGGAAGGACTAAATTTAATTGGTTAAATCTTGTGTAATTTTATTATGTATATTAATCTAATTCTGAATATTATTGTGTGCAATGTATAAGTTTTGTATATTTGATGTAGCATTGCATTGGAATTTATCTGTAATTATGTTATATTTTGTTTTTAAATAAATTTAAAAAAAAAAACGATTTTATCGAATGTCAATGTCAGATTCATACAATTTTGTCGATTCAACAGCGATATCGCCGATCGCAATGTACTTTGGGTAAGCCCGCCGACCAATAAAAAAATTAAACAAGTTAAATAAGGTAGAGGTTTTAAACATTTACATTTAAATGAACAATTAATACTCACTTACTTAAATACTTATTTAATTATTATAATGTTCGCTTCCTTACAATGCGGTATGTTACCTTGTGCCGATGCAAATGACGAGCGTTGCGGAGCGGCCGTCAAACTGAGACAGCAGAGTTCCGCATACCTTCATACGAGATCCTTTAATTATTAAAATAGATATACACGGACTGGGGGGCTATCCAAGGTATTTTTCATTTGGCGATATTGCTGATGGATTCGATAAAAATGTATGAAATTGATAACATTCAATAAGTCACGTGCTTGTCACGTGATATCGAACGTCAAAGTCAGTTCCTTACATTCTTCAAGTTCGATATCGAATCACTTTGTAGCATGTACTGTGGGTAGGCCCCCCTGTTTCGATCAGTTGGTAACGATAGCTTCAAGCGATAACGTTCCCATACACCTACAGCTCGCATTGCAACCTTGACAAAAATATGGAAAAAGAGTTGGTTTTATTTTCCAATACTAAAACATTCAAAAGAAACTGTAATGTTGGTACTAAAACTAAATTAACGCTTTTGTATAACGTCGATTGAATTATTATTATTATGTCGTCAAGCAATCTTCATTTAAAATTAGTAATTAGTTTTTAGGAAATTACAGCTTCCGTTTTCACAGGCCTACAATCAAAACTTGAGCAAAACACGGTAATCGAAATTTAATTGCGACTCGCGTGTGGGCACAGTGCTTAGATTATCAGACACCTTTCCTAACAAAAAAGTTGAACGCAATCAAGTAAACTGAAATATAACATCTACTCGTAATGTAAGTTTATTCAAACCCCATCCATAATCAATTTTAACAGTGGTAGAGCCCGCTTTAACATCTTACGAATTCGCCGGCTCGCCTGTTCAAATACCACGACCACACAGAAGACAAGCGTCAAATGGAAGCTATTCCGTGATTCGTTTGACTTGTGTGGTGTCGGAGGCCTCATTTCAGTCCACTTTCTCTTACTATCATTTCCTTATAAGGAAGTGATGGGAAGAGGAAGTGGAATTGCGGGGGAGGGGACGCATAGGAAGAGGTATCCTCTTGCTGTGCGTCTCCTCCACCGTAGATTCAGGGTAGACAACGCATTTGTAATTGCAGATGTCTATGGGCAGCGGTCGCTTCGGATTTTTCAGCGAATCCTGGAGGCCACTGGCTCGTTTGTCACTTTGTATTACAAAAAATACGGAACGCATTTGTTTTGACACCGCATACAATGTATGAGGATATGTCTTTTTTCTCTTGCCAGTAGCGTTTCTATGTAACATTACTTATAGTCTATCAATCATGAAGCCACTGGTCATAAGAATTAAGACCTAATTTCCACTAAGCTACTAGCCGCGCGAACATCGACGCTCATTTTGTATAGGTTTTTAGATGTCTATTTACTCATAAAAGAGAGCGTCGGTGGCTCAGGGGTTATAGCTCTTGACTTGTAAACTGTAGGTCCCGAGTTCGAATCCCGGCATGTACCAATGTGTTTTTCGATTTTCGATTTTCATATGTTCATATTTACCGACGCTCTTAGGTGAAGGAAAACATCGTGATCCAACCTGCACATATCGGCGAAAAAATTCAAAGATATGTGTATTCACGCAAAATACGCGCTAGTCGTGGAGTTGCGGAAAATGGAGCCCATCATGGGTCTTTTTTTTTTACTCATAAAAACATACAGTTTAGTT
The DNA here is from genome assembly GCA_013186455.1 of Papilio dardanus tibullus. Classification (NCBI taxonomy): domain Eukaryota; kingdom Metazoa; phylum Arthropoda; class Insecta; order Lepidoptera; family Papilionidae; genus Papilio; species Papilio dardanus. The sequence continues at coordinate 378,403 of QDHC01003445.1, read as the reverse complement.
TACAATGAGTTTTAGTAAGTACAATTGATACATTTTCGGCTTCAGTACTCGCACATCTTGCCAAGAACAAATCAAAAATTTTAAAGTTTAACAATTGCAATTGGAACAGCGTTCGCATACTCAAGAACAAGCTAAAATATGTGATTACAGTCCATTCTTGAAAACGCGAACGCTTTTGCAATTCTTTATATTGTCCTATGAGTATCATATGCTATTTCCTTTGGTTAAGTCACCCCGTGCGACTGTCTACTAAGTGGAATTAGACACTAACACCGCAGTGGCAATTTAGGGACATCAAAGCAACGTTGTGTGGCCGCAACCACAGTTAGATAAGACGCTTGCTGCCGCTAGTGGGACCTTTTTGTTCAATGTTCATGTTATTGCCAAGTAACGGTAGTTTCAAACGACTAATGGATGGTTAAGCCGTATTCTCACATATGTGGTTTATGTCTACTGTTTAAATCATGAAAACTATACATTGTATTGCTTTGGTTAATGTGTAATAAAATAGATACGGTTTTCTTCAAGTTTTCAATTACGCTACGGTTTCATCGGACCGATGTCAGGAAAAAAATGGCCTTATGTCAAAGCAAAATCTCCGTTTTTATGTCGAACTTTTTGCGTAAAATCTTTGAATTTCTTCGCCGATAGTCATATGGTAATGAACAAATGATCATTGCATTTAATTTACTTTATTTTAGATGAAATTAATGCACAGTCTGTTAGCCAGATGGCATATCCGTGTGCTATAAAATATCAAGCGATAAGAAGAAAATAATCTCAAACAATGCAATTTCAATTTAAATATAAAGCAACTTATCGCAACAAAACAACGTTTTATCTTATCGCAAAAGAAAGGCCTCTATTCTTTATCAATTTTCGCGAAACTACTTCGCGGTAACAATGCTGCAATCAACTAAAAGCCGAACCGTTTTCAATTCCATTTCCGCTGCCCGACGAAAATTACGGGGAAGGAGAGGGAACGAAGGGAAAGGGAAGGGAGTTTGGAGGGAACGCAAAGGGGTCGCGGAGGGAGCACGGCGGAAATGTTTGGACTCCGACTAATGGAGAGGGTGTCTGTTCGTTTCTATCCTTAAAGTTATTATAATTTTCATAACCTAGTAGTTTCTATAACGTTGAGTTTTTGATAGTAACTATTAATTATATTTTATCGATGTTATGACTAGTATCGAATAGTGGGATTTCCTTTGGTGAATACGACGTAACTAATGTATTCAAAAGTTAAAACTATTAGTTGGGAATTCCATGACAACTTTATCTGTTTATTTGTTCTTTCCCTAAATTAAACTTAACAAAGCTTATTACTTGTATTATTGAGTTCCAATAATATTATTTTAATTATAGTGAAACCTGGATAAGTCAGAATCATTCCCTGGTCACAGCGGAAAAGCTTTATAAGCGGAAAACCTGATTAGAGAGAAACCTCTTTAAGTGAGATAAATATTGCGGTCCCTTAGACTCTCGCAGGTTCGACAGTTAATATGATACGTGAAACTTTCTATGATTAGATACTGCCTTGAAATATTCTGTTTTACATTTAAAATGATTGTTCAATTGAGATGAGAAATGAAAACAAAGATTGCTAAATAAAAAATGCCATTTTCGTTAAAATAAAAAACTAGTATATTTTAATAAAAGTGTATTGCTCGTAGGATTTCTCTTGTTGAAACAATCCATTGTGTGTATCCGTCGGAGCGAGCGCGGTGGGCTCGCCGCCCCCCGGCGCCCCCCGGCGCCGCGGCCTCGGGGAGGTAGCCGGTGGGCGCAGTGGGGGCGACCCCACTCCCTCTCGTGCGCTAATTGCGCCCCTGAATCGGGGTAATGCAGGGAACACCAACGCTCGGGGTTTTAATAAAGCATGAGCCGTGGATCAAAGCGACCATTTGTTTTAGTTAGCGCGGCTTTCCTCGGCTTGCATAATCCCAATGCACTGCAAGTGCATTTCCGTGTATAGTACAACGAGTTCTTATTTTAATTTACAGATATTTTAAAGGAACTTATTTAGAGTTTTATAATCGTACTCGAATTTCTGTAGTCTTGTTCGCACCAGGATAGTATTTTAGTCGCGGAACTAATAGCAAGTATCCGAACAAAGGATTTACTAATCGACTCTACCAAAATTTAGATGCTGTTCGGAGACGTTTAGTTACTGAATTACTTGGTACTCGGCTTTAAACATGTTCAGAGTAAACTTATTCTCTTCTATAGAAAATAATAGAGTAAATATAAGTTCGTTTATTTGTCGAGATTCATAACAAAATAATAGTTATAAAAAACAACATAAGAAAATAAACTTATTGCTTTTATCTCTTTTAATTGGCACTGAAATAAGTCCTGCGTCGTTGTTACGCTGAACAAAGATTGTTTATTTGTTTAGGACTTAAGCCTTGAACGCACCAGGATAGTATTTTAGTCGAATAGCAAGTAATTTAGTAACATAACGTGTCCGAACAGCAACATTTGAGTAGAGTGGATTAGTAAATCTTTTGTTCGGATACTTACTACTTGTTTCTCGACTAAAATACTATCCTAAGTCGAACAAGGTTTTAAATACAATGTACCTAGTGCAGCGATTTAAAGCACTTTTTCATTATAGTACCTTACTTACTTACTCCGCTGGCGCAGCGACCCAAAGTGGGTCTTGGGCTCCGACATGAGACAACGCCAGCGTCGCCTATCTTGCGCTATCTCCTGCCAATCAACCTTTAGCTCTTGCAGGTCCAGCTCTACGGCGTCACGCCAGCGGTAGTACCTACTTCTACTAAAATATAACCTAACCTAATTTGAGTAAACAAGGGCATTCCCGCGAACCGGCAGTATGTTGCCAGCGATTATTCCATTTTAACAATAACAGTGTAAAACATAATATAGTAAGTTATATAAATATGCCTTGAGTTAATACGTATATACGTATATGTAGATATCCTGTAAGAAAGTTTAATAAATATTCAGAAGATAAGATAATTTAGTGTAGATATGCACTGTCGTATGCGCTATTTCAAAAACATTCGTATAACAGGCGTATACTATATTATAACGAATAAGAGTTTTGCGTATGAAGATAAAGGCACTATGTGTAGAATTAATTTCTGATGAATAGCTTTTACATTCAAAATGTTTCGTTCTTTCGCACCTTTTCATTATGACTTCTAACTTCGATACTATCTTATAAAAATCTCATATCTGTTTGTAGATAAGATTAATAAATCTATGTAATTAATAAGTTCAGTAGATAATAAGTTAACTTAAAACCAATTCATCATTTAGCACCTATATATTCTATATTATACAACTAGAAATAAACAAATAATAGACGAAGTAAAATAATAATCAAAACATATCATAAACACTCCCGCCAAAATATAATAAGCAATGAGAGCTGTCAACCGCACGCGTTGCACATTGCGCCGAGTGGACATGAGCGAGCGCAACGCAACGCCGCGAAAAACCGAAATAAAAGCCGATTGAAACGCCGTAAATAAAACATGCCGCATATCTCCCTTCGAGACGTTCGTGTTATTAACTTACGCGGATCCCGGAGCGTTTTGCCGCCAAAACAACGAGCATTTTGCCCCCCGGCGCGCGTAAAAACATCCACAGGGCCACACCGAGAGAGGGGTAGAGCGCTAACCCCGTACGACAGAAAGGGATGGTTGCCTTAATATTTTATCACTAATCTCTCATCAGGAAAACTATGCCTAACGAAAATTAAGCCTTATGTATATGTAATAGGGTTGTTAATGACTTGTTAATAATTTGGATTGCGTGTGTGCCCTTACGTCGGTGAAAGGAAATTACAACCACACCCACGTATAATGTTGCCGCAATAAAAAACGTGTGAGAAGAAATAATGAGCGGTTACTGGCGAGTCGAGAGTCGGCACCGGCGATTTCTTTTTTCCTTTAGCCCTTTAATCGATTAGAAGACGCCGTCAAAGGACGCGAAGTTTTTAATAGACGTCCGAGTCGGTGGTGATACCTCGAATGATAAATGAATGGAGCCAAGAGAGACAACGTCATAGAATACGGTCGATTTGTAGATTAGTCTCATTCTACTCTCGGTGAAAGGCATTTTGAGATCACGCGAGTCGCCCGATGTAATGTGACCACCGCTTGATCAATGTACACTACATATTTAAAAGTAATGTCTCGTTCTATTAGCGCTTAGCAGAAGAAAGTAACGGACACAGCAAAAGAAGGGATGTGAAGATGCTGAGATATTTAACTAAAGATTAATTAATGTGCCTGCTTCTCGTTTGCATTTATTTCTTATATTCTAAATCCACAACAAAGACTAGCAACCTATTTGCATTCCTGGGTAGATTTTAGTTGATATACTGTTGATCTAATATTGGATTAACCGTTTATATCTTTGACTACTGCTTCCATACACCGAGGAATAGATTACAAATTATATTCATGATGCAGATATTCAATGGAAACGGAGTTGCACTCGATCAATTGTCAATTGTCATTCATGTCGTAGCTGCGAGTTGCGATGTATGGCGTTGTCACCTCGGCTGCGATGTCTCCGCCGCTCGGATTGCTTGCTAAGTGCGCTTTGTTCGCACCGGACACGCATCTCGAATAGATTAAAAGAAAAAGATTGTATTAACAAAAACAATACCTCAACGAACGAACGGAATATAAAATGTTAAATGTTTACTTGAATGCGGGATTGTGTGCTAAGAATTGTAGCGCTTGCAAAAAATGCTAAAAGTAACTTTCTTTTTACAGATTATTATATTTTATGTGACCTAATTAATTGAAAGAGACTAGGTACTTATTTAAATAACACGTCATTATAAGTAACACTATTAAATTTTTCCTTTAGACAAAGACAACCAGTGGCGAAAGGCGTAGCAAGATGGTAGAGCTAACAGTGGTAGAGCACGCTTCAACATCTTCGCACAAATTGTCCGGCTCGCTCGGTGAAATACCACGACCACACAGAAGACAGACGTGAAATGGAAGCAATACCGTGTTTCGTCTGAAGAGTGTGGTGCCGGAGGCCTAAATTTAGTCCACTTTCTCTTCCTATCCTTTCCTTATAAGGAAATGATAGGAAAGGGAAGTGGATATGGCGGGGGAGGGGACGTATAGGAAGAGGAATTATCCTCTTGTTGTGCGTCTTCTCCGTAGATTAAGGGCAGACAACGCATTTGCAATTGCAGATGTCTATGGGCAGCAATCGCTTCATTATTTCAGCGAATCCAGGTGGCCGCTTGCTCGTTTGCCACTTTATAATTTAAAAAAAGATGGGATAGACCGATAAATAGATAGATAGATAAATAGTAAATTACATAAGCACTTACAATAAAGAGTTAATAAGACAAATAAACCGATTTGTTCGATGTTTTATAAATCCAACTTGCTGTAACAGCGGGAGTGTTTAATGAATTAGCAAAGTTTACGTTCCCACCGTTATGACTTCGCGAAACAACTTTAATTTGCCGCTCTCACGATATTTTATCATGTCATTATTATATTTTTCTTATAACAGGCAAACGACAGCGCTAGAATCTTTTAATTGGTTGCTTATCAATTGCGTTGAAATTAGAAACCATGACTAAAAATGCTGAATGTCTCTTCACAGGAGTATCAAACAATTTTTCTCTCCTTCTTTTTAGGTCGTTGATTTCTTTGCTTAATTAAGTTATCTGAAGGACTTCTAAATATTTTAAGCAAAAGAACGCAACCTTAAAGGTTAAAAGGTTAAAGGTTTCGACCCATGATGGGCTCCATTTTCCGCAACTCCACGACTAGCGCGTATTTTGCGTGAATACACATATCTTTGAATTTCTTCGCCGATATGTGCAGGTTGCATCACGGTGTTTTCCTTCACCAAAGAGCGTCGGTAAAGAACGCAACCTTATAGAGTTCGTAAGGAGTTCTTTAACTTTACCATAAACTTTTAACACCATCAAAGAGATGTTTTGGGATTGGAAACTCAATTTTAAATATTTCTGAATTATGACCGATGTGCACCTCGAACCGGAATAGTTGGCAAGACACAAATTTTATGGCTACACGAATTTAGTCTATGTATTTTTTTCAAGACTCCATGGTAGAGAAGAATAAAACAAGTGTCGTTTGTAAAATATTTTTATACTATAGCCAAATGTCACCATCCGAAACAAGCAAGATGATCGAATATTTGGCCCGTATTTTACAAAACAGATGAATGCTAAAAAGGAAAACATCCAGCGGTTTCCCAACTTTACTGAGCCGACTAAACTAACAATTATAAATAGTTAACGCATTTTAAGACCTGTCAAATGAACCATAATGAACTTCTTTCCTGCGTCAGTCTACTCGGTGATTGTGATAAAGGACCGATCTGGAGAGGCCTTCCGCGTGCGCTATTTCTAGAGTTATCATGGCCGCATCTGCGAAAAAGGACGACCATGTAAAAGGTGATGAAAACGATTTGATCACCTTTTACTTGTTTATGTTCTTACTTTCAAGGCACGGAGCTAAGCGAAATTAGGCCCTAGTCAATCTCGCTGGCCCAGTGCTGGTTAGCTTCACACTCTTTCTCTCTGATTTAAGGATTTTGGTCCTTGTCGATTAAGCGCTCTCCAAACCTCCCTTTCTTGTACCAACCTCTTCACCTCCTGATACGACACGACGTCTGCTTTCTCTTTTATCTTTTGCATGATTGTTTCTCTTTACACATATCTTTGGATTTCTTTACAAAGATGTGCGGGTTACATCACGATATATGTAACTTCCGTGCTCGCCAAGAAATCCTTAAGAATACGCATTAGTGGAAAAGAGTTATATTTCTACTACTCTGTAAGCATACATATACGAAGAATGCAGGAAACTATGCACAAAGTATGAAACCTGATAGGGGTATGAAGTTACCTACTCGTTAGAACTAGGTCCTGTTGCACCAACAAGAAGCGTTTATTTACCTACTTTGTGTTTATTTTGTTAGGATGGTTCACCAGTTAGTAGCACGGCTAATTCGGGCCTAGTACGTACAATAATACGTGATATTCCTCAGTGAAAAGGTTATGATTTTTATATATTTATTGCTTTAACTTCCGTTAATGTAAGCGATGAATTAATGTTAATTTTATTTAATTGTCACTTAAATTTAAATTAGTATTGATTAAGTTCTGAGCAGTAAATGTTATTTAAAAAACTAATGAATATTAATAATGAATTCGTTAAGTAATGATGTTGCAGAATAAAAAAATGTCAGCGGAGATAAAAGCGATGGAGTTTCACCATAAGCCTCAATTACTACGTCAATTATATAAGGCGATATCTGATATAAGAACGAGATATAGTTTACACAATCTTTCGCCAAAGGAACGGCAATCGGCAACGGAGAGCGAGCGGCCGGCAAAAACAACGCGCATCAGCTCTAAAAATACGCGCGTCTACGTGTGGAGCGCTAGTGTGCGGCTCCAGGCTGCATTCACCGGCGTGTCGCTGTGTGCGCCTCGCTTTCTATTATATTCATTCACGGACGCGAGCGCGCGCGCGTGTGCGTGCCGCGGCGTGCGATGCGCGCGTCTGCGTGCCACGTTCGAATGAGGTTATCGGCGCGCATGTGAGCTCTAGGCCGCTATCGTGAGAGGGTATTATTTCTTTTGATTCGTGCTCCGACGTTTTAATAATTTCATTCCGCAGTCCCAGTTTCTCGTCACGCTGAAAGGGTCAAGTGAATAACAGCTTTATAAAGACGTCGTTCTCGACGTGGGAACCGCTCACGGTTATCATTTATGATTTGCGAGATAATCCCCTCGTTTGTTTGACGTCAATGGCCATTGATTCTATTATCGGCACGCTTACTTGAGACTCTTTTCGGACACGCTATTTGTTCTATTGTTATGGTTATTTGAATACTTAAAATCCAGTCCTTTGACACAAATTATGGTTAACTAATCAAATCTTTTTAAAATGTCGCAATGACACCAATGTAAAGTATATTCTATAGTTTGTATTTTATTTCGTTCCTTTTACTTTTAAATTTGGCTCAACTTCAACGTAACTTTATAACTTCACAAAATGCCGATCTTCAATAAAGTTCTAGGGATCTAAGCCGCTAATGCTGTAAACATGAAGAAGTAAACATAGGTTAAATGTTACGAAACCTACGACTAGACATCGACAAGCTTGTAAGATTAAAATCCTATATTGTATCTTGGTTATGACATCATAAGAGAGAGCCAGCTTTGAATATAGGCATCTTCAAATGAAGCATCTTAACCAAAAGAACAGAGCAACCACACCAGAGAATATTCTACTAGTGAACAAATTGGTTGTGCACTTTTACATTGGTCCAGATTGAACATCAAGTTGATTAATATTAATACCCATCATTAATAAAGCATTAATTTCGTAATAACCCATCTGAGTATTAATCCATACGGATCACTTGGAGCTAAGACAATGACAGAGCAATGTTACTTGTGATGTTGCGGGAAACCATAGTGTTAACGGAAGAAAACCAGCATACAATAGTATACTCCAAAAGTACCTACGTGTTGTGAACCTAATTAATTAGCTAATAGTAGAGGCTATGGTTTCCACAACTCCACGACTGCCACCTATTTCGCGTGAGGGTAGGATTTAGATTGCCGAAGAATCCAATAATTCTGAAGTGTATATAATATATGGTTTACCAGTATTCATTGTCATTGAATTGACAAGTCGACAGACCGCCAGTTTCAATCCACACCACCTCGATAGCTGGCAATCCTCTACAGTGCGGTTTTCGCGAAACTTCCTGCCTCGCACAGCCGCATTGTGGTATGGTCTGCCCTCGGCGGTATTTCCAAACTGCTACGACTTAGGATCCTTCAAAAAGCGACGGTATCACCTCCTGAAAGGCCAGCAGCGCATCTATTGTTCCTCTGGTGTTGCAGATGTAGGCGTCGATAATCGTTGTTCCCGCTGCTCGTTTGCCCACTTTTCTTATAAAAATATGTTCAGTTTGTACAAACTAGGTGGTAATCCGATCTCAATTATAACCATGGACATTCGCTACATAGTTACTGATATTTTATGTATTATAGAATCGAACTTATCAGTAATGACTATATTATGTATATTTCCAGACATGAAATATCAACAATCGCTTGGACACCAATAATTCACTATCGTAATTCTATACATACTTGTGATAAGGCCGTCTCAATGAAAAATCAACTATATTGAATTCAAAATAAAGTTCATAATTTAACATAGAACAGTTATTCTGCAGTAGTAACGTATGTACTAAGTATTGAAATTGTTTTATTGATTTTACTTTACGTGTCGGCTATCATTCGGTGAAAGTCACAAATATGTATTATATAACATTTCACTATAATGAAAATTGAGAATAATAAGACGCATTTTATAAGAAGAATAAAACTAAAGATGCTGTACATGTGCGGTCTATTGGAATGTTACAGTCTCTGTGGGAAAAGATACGTAATAGAGGAAGAAACGTGCAAACAAAGAACAAGAAAGAACTCCTTTAGAGATAAGACAAATCTTGTACTATTTCAATTCCTTTGTGTTACTTTGTTTTCTGCCCTTGTGTACAAAATAAAACTTATTCTTTTTACTTCTTATCAGATTAGAAATTACGTTTTGAACAATGACATACAAGTTCAAAACATCTTAGATTCTGAAATTGTTTTCCAACGCCCGTTAATAATCTGTACTCAATATTTCTAAACTAATGCCACTTATGTTCCTTCAGGAAGAAAGTAGCAAAGGTGCTTCTTTTTTAAAAGGCCGCGAACGCATCTTCAGTTCCGCTGGAGCATGTCTATAGGCTTGGGATTCGTTAGCAGGCGATCCGTTTCTCGTTTGTCTGTTTATCGTATAAGACATCACAGTATTTTATAGCATCGAGACGCTCACAGATTAATATTCAAATATTATAATTTATGTAACATGATCGAATATTTGTAATTACACGACGTGGAGAGCGTGGGGGTCGTAAACTGCATTCACGGTAATGCCGGGAACCGGTCGTCGTCGGACAGGACACTCGGCTTGTCGGCGTCTGCCACCACTCGCATACATTCATTAAACAAATATACTCGAAATTAATCAAAATTCTTTATTACATTTTGGCCGCGACTTCGTCCGCATAGAATAAAAAAATCTTAGTAAGTATGTGGTCTTCCAGATAGTGTTGTACATTTATCCTTTCAGCGAGATCCGTTTAGATATTTTGAAGATTTGTAAAAATAACAATCCATCTATTCATCTAAATTTTAATTATAATATTAGGAAACGGTAATATTTAAACGATTGTATGTAAAATAAATGGTAACATTCCATTGCGCTGCAAATCCAAAGGTACAAAATATTTATTCAATCAACGATAATTGAGGATTATCGCCATTATATTTGCAAAGTTATTGAGAAAAATCAAACAACCACATTTAATATTGAATTTAAAAATACGCTCGGCATATTGTGAAACATTAAAAAAAAAATAGGTTTTATTAGATGATATTACGCATTTTGGTAAAGCCACTCAGTAAAGCCCTTAACTTCGTGGACGTGATCTTGCTTAAAATTAGTGGTTTGAGTAGCATATCTAATACATATATCGATTAGTAGTAGTGTATAGTTCGACTTATGATAGGCTCCATTTTTCCGCAAGTCCACGACTAGCGCGTATTTTGCGTCACTTCACACTATCTTTGAATTTCTTCGCCGACATCAGTAGTGGTAATCTAATTTTTAGAAAGCACATTTTTTTTGTTCTATTGGCTTCTACAAAGATCGGATCTACAAAATAGAAAATACTAGCAAATTTATCAAACCATGGATCTTTTTGATTGTACGCGTTAATAGTCCATTTATTTTTGTGCATCGTTCTATTGTCTATTTCTATTTTACAAAAAGATCTCGAGCTGTGCCCGTTATCGAGAGACATCTCGCTTTCCAAATTACCTCGTTGTAACGTTCCGGTCCTTAGGGGTATATTATGGCTCAACCATCGCTACACCACGTCTACAATCGTACCCAACACTCGCACCGCCTTGCCGGCTTGACATCTGACACACGACTGACAACATGGCGCGATGCTCGAGACACTTATAGACAACCAGACCATAGTCAATACACTACACTCGTAAAACTATCGCCTTATCTTTGACACCTTTTATTTGACAATTTTAAACTTCGCCTTTTTTTTTTATATTATAAAGTGGCAAACGAGCAAGCAACCTTAATAGTGTTTTAAATTATTTTATCTAAACAACATCTTGTTGTTTCTATACTAACAGTCGCCCGCGACTCTGCGTGGAACTAAACAAACAGATTAAGTAGTGTATGTGTCCTTCCAAACTATGTTCTACATATGTCGGACACTCAGAAGGTTTGCGACACTAAAAAAAATGTTATATAGGTAAATATATTTTGCTTACATATTTTTAAAGTACTCTTTATCAGCCTCTATACAAAGTTTCAAGAGTCTGAACCAGTTTTTGAAACACTTTTTCCAATTCGCCGCAGACACCTCGCAGACAGCCTGCTCGAACGCTAAGAGCACTTCTTCCGACGAAAATTGGATCCCTTTGAGCTGGTTTAGGAAGTCCATCGTTTTGATTGCAGTGTGGGCGGGCGCATTGTCTTGGTGGAGTAGTAGCAGTAGCGTCTCGTCCTCCGTAGATTAAGGGTAGGCAACGCATCTGCTATTGCAGATGTCTATGGGCAGCGGTCGCATCGTTATTTCAGTGAATCAAGGTGGCAGTGAAACGAGCATGCCTCGTTTGCGACTTTGTAATATAATATAGTATAAATGTAATTCGTGTATCGTCTTGGATTAAATTTTTCAGTCCTAGCACGTTTTCTTCCGTAACAGCCGTCAAAGGGCCACCACTTCTTTCTTCATCCCCCGAAGTTATTGGACCGCGCTTAAATTCATTATACCAACGATAAAAGGATGCCTTAGAAGAGCCTTCATCCATAAATGCCATTTGAAGTCTATCGTACCATTCGTCCGGCTTCAAGCGACACTTATAATCGTAAAATATCAGAGCGCTAAAATGTTCTCGACGCAAATCCATTTTTCAATGAGACACGATAATTTTAATTGGCTCGCAAAAAATGTGGAGAGATGTTTTGAATTTGGAAAGTACCTATTTTTACTCATAATTAATCATATTTTTAAATAAATTATCGCTGGCCAGTCTCTCATATATACAAACTTTTTGTCGCAATACTTTCTGAGTGACCTGGTATATATATTTCACCAAGATGGAGATGGAGATACCATCGGACATCCATCCGACGTTACTTTCGCATTAAAACTGTTAGTTTATATTTCATTCGACGTCTTTCTACCGATATCCTCTTAATACTTCAAATTCTGTTTTTAAAGATAATAACGGTTCGTAATGTTAACCTACCTAACATGTAACGACCGTGAGTAGGTACTAAGCAATAACGACGTAAAGAAAATAATTAACTCTCTTAGCAACTGTCAGATGTTTCTTCCCGTGAGACATACATGGTTTGAGAATTTGTAAGCCTGCATTCACACGGACGCTTTTTTAACGTTGGCGTTAGCGCTTTTTTGACGCCGTAACTTATATGATCGCGTAAAAATGTCTCCTATTTTGCGCTAAAAGCGCCGCCCTGTGAACAGGAAGTTTACCCAAAGTACATTCACTACGAAGCGATTCTATAGCGAACGTCAAAAATGTATGATACTGACAATGACGTTCGATATTTCACACGTGACAATCATATCACTTACCGAATGTCATTGTAAGTTTCATACAATTTTGTCGATTCCATCAGCGATATCGTCAATCGAAAGATACTTGCATTTGTACTATCTCAACGCGTTTTAGCGCGCGTTGAAAAAACGTTCGTGTGAATGGAGGGTAAAATGCATCCAAACAAATGCATGGCATCATTACTACGAACCTAATTACAGAAGCAGATACGCAGAATTCCCTTCGCTTACGATCAACGTCCAAACTTAATTGTTAATGTCTTTAAAAACCTTTTTACACAATAAATATCTCTTTTTTTCAACGTTACTGCGTTTTTTTTTCATCAAGAATTCGAGTAGACTGTAGTTTATAAAAATACTACGTACTTCCACGTTCTTTAAAGAATCAATACTACTGACCTTTCCTAATTGTTTATGGTTTGTTTTTATGCAATGCTATTTGCATTTATAAAAATGCTCAAGTAATTTACCAAAAATCCAAACTAGTTTATACCATGATCATTCTTCAAATATTTTAAATTCAAGCTAAATTAAATGTCAACATAACGTATAATATTAGATCACTTTGCAGTCCTAAAAACGAGTCAAACGAGTACTTATTAACTATCAAAAAGTAGTATAACTAAAGTACTAGTAGGTACTACTTATCTACAACTGCTTTATTAAACACTAGCTGTTGCCCGCGACTTCGTCTGCGTGGAATTAAAAATATAGCCCATGTGACTCGGGGATAATGTAGCTTTCTATGAGTGAAAGAATGTTTGAAATCGGCCCAGTAGTTCTTGAGTTATTTCAATACATACAAAAATACAAATTTTCTCTCTTTATAATATTAGTATAGAAAAATCTGTCTTAAACAATCCCATCACGGCTTACTTAGAAAAAAAATTGAGGTTATATCTACCACTCAAGTGATGCATAACTCCTAAGATAAGAGTTGACATGTTACGCACATCAGAAGTGGTACCAGTTTGGTAAATGTTTCGATTGCCCGTGATTCTGGGAAGTGTTGCCTGGTTGTCGGGCAGTCGCGGTGCGTGTGCGCAGCTCGTTAGCGCACCGCCGGAATCCCGCTCCGCCGCAACCGGTCCGGCCGCGGCGACGCTATGTGGCCGCGCTTAGGTAAACACATATGTTACCCACTCATTTAGAAATGCACTTGATTAACGATATATCTCTGGATATATTCTTTTTTAAGAATTAGATCAGCTGCAAGTAAAACCCTAACCATATGAGTTCATAAATCATGATCCGGTGTAGATTTACTTACAGAGAAATCTATCTTGAGCACCATGGTATTGCTTCAGTATACGCATTATATTATACAATAGAGTTTGGCAGTAAGAGATGACATAAAACTTAATTAAGTAGACAAAATATAATAGGTATTTATGAAAACGTTTAAATTATTCTCAGCACTTACCGAGATCATATACGTCGTCTAGTTAAAGAATAAAAGCTAATTCTGGACGTAATTCTTTACCATTCTAGTCTTATACTCTCTGATCTTCCACTCAACCACATCAATAATAATGTGGGAACACAGTTGATCAGTTCACCTTGTACGTACTGACCCGACAATTTAATACATTACTATGTAAATTATACAGTAAAAAAGTATTAAATCTCGTTTCGAATACATTTTAAGCATACTATTAGCAAGCAGTGATGCATGCACGGTTATTACCCAATCGTCTAATTGTCCACCGCAGTCGCCACATGGCCGGCATATGGCCTAACGCCGAACGCGACGTCTTGCAATCAACAATGGATACCAAGACAGTTATTCCATTCTAATTACGGTCATGTCCCACTAATATGGAGTTTATACTGTTGTACTTTTAAATTGATAAAACTTTTAAAAGGTATAAGTAGTCAGTTAAATACGGTGTCGGCACCGACTAGTGAGTGCGGGCCGTCCGCAAATAAATACAAATGCCATTGGTCCTGAAGAAGAGCTCCAAATGGGCTTAAAACTAGTCGGTGCCGTCGACGGATGATATTTACATGAGTGCAGCCATATTTTTTATTGATATAAGTAAATGTCTCACGAAACTTTCAACGGCTCAAATAGTGTTACAACTTGGATTAGGAGTTGTAGTTTGCTTGGTTTGACCTAAGGAAGTGTCGTGGCCTCTTTTCTTCTGTATATTTTTTAACTCTATTCTATTCGACTTCTGTAACCAAAAGTCAGCAACGTATCTGAGCTTTTTAACCGACTTCCAACAGAAGGAGGTTATCAAGTCAATGAGATTTTTCTGTATGTACAAGAATTACGCAGCGAGTTCTGATCCTATTTACGTGACTCTTTTTATGTTTAATTCAAAGTTGCTGCCATTTTTCTATTTCTCGTTGATGCACGCTCGTTTTTCTACTTCAATTAAAAAAAAACTCTGACTATATCAGTATATTAGCTGCTGTGCGCGACTTCGTCCGCGTGGAATTAAAAAAATAGCCTATGCTACTCGGAGATAATGTAGCTTTCTAATGTTGAAAGAATTTTTGAAATCGGACTAGTAGTTTTTGAGTTATTTCAATACAAATAAAAATACAAAGTTTCTCTCTTTATAATATTAGTATAGATTTAATATGTTTAACTTACTTAGTATTATAGTTTGGTAAACGGCATTGGGTCGCTTTCGGTTGTAGTCACACTGCGAGCACTCAGAAGGTTCGTAACGACGTCTCAATGGCCGACGTGATGATCGATCGCGACCCTTGCCGCGGCCTTCGCTCGTACCTATTGTCTTGTCTCAACGTTAACACAACGGGTGATAACACAAGTTATAACAGCGAAGCGATTTTATTTGTATTGACGTCATCTAGATATCTTTTGTTACGATCTTCTGGTTCATATATATTTTTAATATCTTTGTGTTCTAAGACACTGGTCATTAAAAATATCATTATCGCTTAACCTTTTTCCTTAATGAATACAATTATAAGTCTAAGGCTTCATTACCCCGAGTTCGCGATAAAAACAGAGATTTTGCTTCAGTGACATCGGTCTAATTGAAGCCCTAATAATATTATAATAATTAAAAGGCGAATCGCTAGTCTCTTATTAATTACGTGTATGCGAGGGCGGTAATTCGGTCGGCAATAGCGTGCGCTGTGCCCGCCGGATTGTGATGGCGACACGGCGCGTTACAAACGCGACGTATACGCGTCAAGGCCGCGGTACGATGCGGAGCAGAGAAAGCGCACGCATGCTCTGCGCAACGTTGCCAATACTAATCGTGATTATATTTGCAAAGGCCAATGCAATAGCAAAAGTATCAGACAATGCCAAAATATTTATTCGCCAATAAGTACTAAGAAGAAAATAACAATATTTTACACATTTTCAAATAATTTCATTTTAATTCTCTCAATAGACTTACATTTACTAAATACAAAAAATAAACTCAAATAAAAACGTGGCAACCAGATAATATGTCTTGATCTCTGACGACCCCATTAAGATTATAAAGTTGTAAGAGTTTATGTCATTACTTATTATGCAACAAAAACAAAATTTTCGTAAGAACGAGATAAATTAACATATTCCTACAGAAAACAATCAATAAAATTCATTAAAGGAAAACATAGAAATTTCGTGTACAATTTGTGCCAAAATACGGTACAGAATCATATCCATTTTTTTTATTTTAAACGCGGAACTGACCGACATTTTGGTTCGATGAATTTGTAATGAGCCAACTGATCATATAGAAAACACACGTCACATAGAAATATAACACGCTGCGGTCAAGCCGAGGTTTATTTTCACACGGTCGACATAGCGATAGGTCACACGTACGTCAGAGTGTCATCGAGTAACGTTTTATTGGAATAAGTGGATATTACTCGTGGGAATTACAGTCGAACCTCGATAAGCGAGAACTGGATTAGTGAGAAAACTCTATAAACAAAAGTCACGGTCCCGAGGGACGATTTTTGTAAATAAGAAATTCGGATTAGAGAGAAACCTAGAGAGACAAATCTTGCGGTCCCTTGAACTCTCCAGGTTCGACTGTATATTATTCCTCAAATAAATGCCAAGTAAAAGGAAGAATATGTATAAAATAAGAATTTTCCTGCCCAATCCCGTTACAATATTACACAATTTCATCTACTTTGCGACGTTTTATTTCTCTTCTTTTTAACATTGTTTAGTTTGTGATTGTCCATCATTGGAGGTCAATATCTTTATATCAATTTCTTACTTCCAAATCCGATTCTTTACCGCCTTGCCCAGTGCTCTCCCGCCGTTTTACCGGATCATCGGGCCTTCTTGTGAATCTTCCCTAGATCTTTTTCATGTTTCTCAGAGCAATTAGATGTTTGTAGTTTTAAATGGTTTTGCACCTGTGTATCTTCAAGACTCCGCTGGCTGGGCCACGTAGTGAGGATGGGTCAAGACCGGAGCGTTAAGTTAGCGTACCTTAATACCCCCGGTGGCCGCCGACCCGTCGGCCGCCCCAGGTATCGTTGGGGAGACGCCGTGGAGCTGGACCTGCTTCAGCTAAAAGCGAACAATTGGCAGGAGACCGTTCAGGACAGGCGACGATGGCGCTCTCTTGTGTTGGAGGCCAAGACCCACTTTGGGTCGTTGTGCCAGCGGAGTAAGTAAGTAAGTAAGTATCTTCAAGTCATAGAATTTTTGAAAATAATAGTTACAAGGATTAAAGTAGTTTAGAAAAGTAAATAGGTAAATAGGTAGTCCTGAATCATTTAAGAGATTCATATTAAAGTATTTTTTTTACCAAAAAGGCCTAGTTATTAATATCTAAAAGTTAATTATATTTGTACCAAACATATCTAATGTCACGTGAAAAACCCAATGGCCATGAATCACGCGTCACACATGATCGAACCCATAAGAGTGCGCCGAGTGTACTGCTGCCGCTCGCGCTGATAACGCGAGGGTGGATTTATGAAGCCGGCCCCGGACGAGGCGCCGCGAGGTTTTCAATTTCCGCACCCCCCCGAAGCCAGCTCCCCTCGCCCCGGGCCGCCCTCGACCTACCCTTATTCTCGCAGCGCCCTTTGCCGCGCGTAATTTTATTAAAAACACGTCGAGCGAACGCCGTCGACGCCCGGGAGAGAATTTTTATCTCTTCATGCATTCCGATCGGGTCGACGATACTTTGAAAGGGTTTCGTTTCGTAGAATGTAGATACGTTGCCGAATTTAACATCCTATTTTTGTAAACGAAAAGGATAAAAAATGGCCTTATTTCAATTTTACCGAATGACTTGATGACATAATTTATTTTGTTTTTTAATTCATTTCAACTAATGCGGAAACACATTTCAAATTATTTATCCTTATTTCTTCGACTGTATTATCTTCCATTAATTCTTTTGGTTATCATTTAATATTTAGTAATTCCTATTAAGTAAACTCCTGACTTCAATCCACTCCACTAGTGTAATAAAACTGTAAAATTCTATATTTTAATTGCATACTTAAATTACAAGGGACACTTATTTGACAGCAGATAGATTCACTTGTTCAATTTGCATACAAAACTCACCTCCCCCTCTCCTATCAAACAGTCTAGTCACACTTTACATGCATTTTAATAAACCTAGCTTTAAATATGTCGTATTATAATATTATAATAATGCAAGATTAAAAGTGGCTCTACAGTTTATAATTCAACTAGCTTTATCTCGCGACTTCTTCTGCGTGGAATAAAAAAATATAGCCTATGTTACTTGGGGATAAAGTAGCGTTCTAATGATAAAAGAGTTTTTAAAATCGGCCTTGTAGTTTTTGAGTTATTTTGAGTTAATTCTAAATCGTTGTTCCTCTTTATAATACTAGTATACATTATTAAAACTGCATGTAACGTCACTTGATAGGACGTCTCCTCTCCTTTTATCGTCGAAATCAAGGTAACGGGCAAGGCATAATAATAAAAACTATTTAGTCGCTTTGTTCGAAAAATATATCTGACATTTACAAAATGTTAAAAAAAAAACAATATAAATGTCATAAAATGTTATGGATTTGTGAAAATCAATGATTGTCAAGCACAATTATATTTTAAGAAGGAAAGTAAGGTAAGAATCTAATTTTAAATTAATAACTACATATATCATTCCGTAATTACATCATATTAAAAACCTATAAATTATCAGTGTTACTCTACTATATTGTGAATGTATTGTACATAAAAACCTTCCATAAGAATCACTGTATTAAAAAAAAACGCACCGTTGCGTAGTTTTAAATATTCAAGCATATATAGGGACAAACATAAAAAAGCGTTATTATTTTATACTATGTAAGGAGGATGCATAACTTTGGGTGGAGAGATCTTTTGAAGATATCTCCAGAACGGCTTCACGGATCCAAGAGGAAAATTTGGCACAGATATAGACTGGAAGAACACATAGGCTTACTTATTAGTTTTTTTTTATATTCCGTAGGGACGGAGTCGGGAGCAACAGCTAGTAATCTAAGCGGTTGCTGTCTCTACGTCGGGGGATTGAGGGAAGCCACCGACGTCGGTGTTTTGTTGTAGGTATAAAATTATTCCTTCCCGTGTTTAGGGACCGTACGAATAAGGACAGACCTTTAACATAAAATGTGTTTCGGTATTAGGTATATTGGAACAATTTGCTACAGTGTTACCAGTATTTTGTGACCAAACTTGTATTTAGACGCATTTTTTATCTTTTTTTTATAGGAGAAGGGCGCAAACTGGCAGCGGATCAACTAAGTTAATTGTTCCGACGCGTAATACGTATATAAATAAGTGTGGATCATATTCATTCATTATACTTTTTAATTTGGATAAGTTTTCCGTCCGACGAGTTTAATTCACAAGTAAAGCCTTCGCTAGGAAATTCCTTTAATCCTTAACTGGTTCTTTTGTACGGCGCCTTGCGAGCCACATGGTGACGCTCGCAAATTTGCACAGGCATTGCAAAAAGCGACCGCGTTCGCAGAACGCCTATTGTGTCAGCAGACAAGCGCAATTTTGCTCGAAACTACATCCCCTACATAAGACAAATGAATGGATATCAAATATGACAATCTTGTTTATACTTTAATTCAATAACAATTGAGTTCAATTTTCCTTGTAGCTCATCGTGCCGCATGAATGTCATACCCTCGGTAATTTTGTCCGGGGCTTCGCTTGTGATTTTTAAATGGGAAAGCGATATAGCGCTGTCGAGCGGCGATCGTCTAGCTATAGCATGTTGCGTGAGCGCTCTTTCGCTTTAAAGTTTGTAATAAGGGAAAGGTGGTCGTTAGATCGACAGGGTGCTTTTCAGCGTCTTTGTTAAACGAACCTTTTCCTTCGTCTTCGATATTGAAATCCCCGAGAATTAGGTATTTAAATGCGTCGGTTGCATTTTTTGCTCGTTACTTTGAACATCAAGCACATAGCAGTTTTTTTTGTTTGCGACCGCTCTACTGTTCTATAAAGAATCATAAACTTTTTTGTCGTAGAGTTAAGGCGTTCCATTATTTATGATTTGTTGGCGGCTAATTATAGATGATGATGTATTGTTTAGACTTCGTTTTTGTTCATTGTAGTATAAGCCGTCCTTTTTACGCAACTTACCTACCTAATGTTTCTAGAATTGCTTTATTGCGATATTTGTGGTTTTTAAAGTAATTTCAATTATAACAGGACATTTATTGCTGTACTAGTGGTCACCTATAAATTCATCAGCGCAGCGTCTTCTCCGATTATACGTGCTGCATTATTCGTATCTCAATACATGGCGTTAGGCATTATAATCAAGAAATAAGTAGGCCTTCAGCTAATAATCCACTATTAATCTCATCTCTATCGAAAATCGTAAGGTCTGCAATCCGTTTTCAGTCATTTTGACAGACTGTAAATTTGTCTTCTTACTCAAAAACCGATGTTTGTGTAAGGTTTTCATGCAATTACTGATTTTAAGTCGTTAGTTCTCAATGCGAAGTTAAAAGTCAAAGATTTAAGCTTATGGGTAGGATCTGCGCTTTGCTTTGCTACATCTACAGTTGTATTCTACGCAGTGACACGCACGACGTTCAGAACGGTCAAGATCTCTGACAACCTCTATACTAAGAGCCACATTGGAATCTTAATACTATTTATTGTATAATGTATTCTATACGTTTTTGCGCGGACTATCGCGTTCGCCCGCGGTGTACTAATCAGCCGCATTAACAAGCTCTCCTTTTTCCCACTCCTCCGTCACGTTTGCTGAATAATGATAGGGCACGGGGGAACGCACTTTGCAAGCTTGGTTTTGTATTCGCACATTCGATACTTTTTGTTTTTATTATTTTGCATTGATTGCACGGAAGACGACATTATAAAGAAGGGAGTGATGTTCCAAGCTGATGGATAATAGAAGAACGTGGAGGACAAAAACGTCGTACGACGGGACTAGGATAACTGTAAAGAGATGATAATATCAATAATACAGTCCAAAGGGTCTTCGATATTTGTGTCGCTTATAGAGGTTCTCTCTAATCCGAGTTTCTCGTTTATAGATGAAGCTTGTCAGGCCCAGAGAATGACTCTCGCTTATAGAGGTTTCTCTCTAATCCAGGTATCTTTTATCCAGGTTTGTCTGTATCAAGAATGTGTAATCGTGGGTTTCCACTACTAAAGTAATTAAGAGAGCTCGTGTCATTTCTCTAACCTTCAAGAAAACGTGAGGGATGACAACATTTTTGTCTCGACTTGTTTCGGCAATGGAAGTCCACGTCAGTGTCAGTTTTTGGTCCAATTATTTCAAGGAAACCTTGCATAGAATTGTAAAGGAATTAGTGCTGTATTGCATACTGTTGTCATCTAAGTCGTCTTGATTATTTAAATTATTAATATGTGCTTTTTTGAGGCGATTTGGAAAGTTTTTTTTACTCATCAGCAAAGGACAGTGAAGCGCGAAAGTTTGAGATACATATCAACAAGATTAATTGCTTTTTAAGCATTCTCTGACACGTCTTCCTGCGAGCGCTGATAATTATCTGGTCTCGGATCTACCGACATGCGGTCACTCGGACGCCTTATTAGGCAACCAAATAAAATATAAGGCAACCAAATAGATTATTATGCAGAGATATTAAATTAACAAAAGAGGTTTTTATGTTTCGGCTTATTTATAATCTCATACTATAAAAATATAACAAAACATAACCCTACATGATTTTATATAATGTAATTTATACTATCATAGTTTTAGTTTTCGCGCTATGCTCTTTTTTATATTATAAAGTGGCAAACGAGCAAACGGCCACTTGGATTCGTTGAAATAGTGAAGCGACCGCTGCCCATAGACAACTGCAATTGCAGAAAATTCTAGAACGCGGTGAAATGTGTTAGAAGACTTAGAAAATAGGACTTATTAATTGGACAAGTTTTGATCAGCACGACATATGTTATATAGATAAAGGCTTAAGACTAAAATGTACCACTAAAAGCTTGGTTGTGTATATGTCTATCAATAAAAAACTGCTTATAAAAATTTAAATTATTATTCAAAATAATCGATCTGATCGAAGTAACCAAACGCCACGAGTCGAGTCAATAACCCGATAATAAAATAAACACGGCAAGCAAGCCTCGAAGGTTGTGCTAAGTGCTCTTAAAAAGGCTTTAGTGAACCGACTCGAGCCTCGGACTAATTGCATATTGAATTTTTAAGGCCACTGGACTTAAAAGATAACTTTTTAATCCAAAATTATTGACCAAATCATCAACTTCAAATACAGGTATTATCTACCAAAATTTTACGTCTAAAGAGCAAAACATTTTAAAAAGAAATTGACAGTTAAACTGGCCACCCACAGTTAGGTGGGGAACTTTTTAAGACTGGCCGCAAATCTGAACCCAAAACACTTAATTTTATTACAACCTTTCATCTTTCAACATCTTGTCTTTTGATGTCTCAAAATAGGTAACTAGGTAGTTAAATCTATCAACTTAGCTTT
Source organism: Papilio dardanus tibullus (assembly GCA_013186455.1). Classification (NCBI taxonomy): domain Eukaryota; kingdom Metazoa; phylum Arthropoda; class Insecta; order Lepidoptera; family Papilionidae; genus Papilio; species Papilio dardanus. Next base: position 355,735 of record QDHC01003445.1, on the reverse strand, counting down.
AATTTACATATTTTACGCCCAATCCTATCCTAAAAGCTAGCTGTGCTCGGTAGGGCGAAGCAGTACTTCCAACCGGGCCACCACCATCAGCTTTATAAGGCGCAAGTTCGTCCCCACATGGAGTACTGCTCGCATCTCTGGGCGAGAGCACCCCAATACCAGCTTCTTCTATTTGACCGCATACAACGTAGAGCGTTTCGAACCCTGGCCTTGCAGAGGGACGTTAGTTCTCTCTGCATTTTTAATCGCATCTACCACGGGGAGTGCTCTGAAGAATTGTTTGGAACAATTCCTGCCGCCGAGTTCCGTCATCAGACGAGTCGACAGACCACTTGTTTCCATCCGCACCACCTCGATGGCTGGGAATCCTCTCCAGTGCGGTTTTTGCGTAACTTCCTGCCTCGCACAGCCGCACTGTGGAATGGTCTGTCCTCGGCGGATATTTTCAAACCGCTCCGACTTAAGCTCCTTCAAGAAGCGAGCCTTTCACCTCCTCAAGGGCCGGCAACGCATCTGTGGTTCCTCTGGTATTGCAGATGTCCATGGGCGTCATTGATCACCACGGTGTTTCCGCTGCTTGTTTGCCCCCTTTCTTATACAAAAAAAAACCATTATTAAATTAATTTTACTGACTAGCGGTCGCACTCTACTTCGTCAGCATGGAATTGAACCAAAAATAGTACCTATAATATGCCCGTAAATATCAATCACATACAGTAAATGTCAAAATGCTAACCTGCCGATGCACCGCTTCCCGTAAACGCAAAAGACCGTTTTTAACGCATGAATCCGAACCGAAAGCCTCAAGGGACCATGTAAGCTGAGGTGATCCGTCTTGCTTCTGACATCTGAACTCCTTTAGTCAGACGGCTAACCTCCCCGCACCAGCTGCGCGAGCCCCGCTATCGTCCGTAGCGGTAAGCGGTTTCCAATCTACCCGCTTGTGCTAGAATAAATCATCGGGTCGCTTATCTACAATAACCTATACAAACCGCGAAATAAAGTCTTCATCGCATGACGTATGCGCATCATATCAAATAATAATATTTAATTGTATTTACCGCGCTTACAGTCAATGTTTTATTATCTTGTCAAGTTATGAAATAATATTTACTACACACTCACGATAATATAGAGCAAAGTGGCAAGTTGGACCTATAGGAAGTTTTAGAAATATAACGTATAAATATTTTAAAAGTGTTTTCCCCACTAATCATGGGTCTCCGCCGAAACACGCAGACAAATACAAAATCTCAATTACATTGTTTAGTTTGAAAAACGAAGAATCAATCGAAGATCTGTTGTTTCCCTGGTATTGCGGATGTCCGTGGGCGTTGATCACCTCGGTGTTTAAGCTGCTCGTTTGCCGCCTCCTCTTATAAAAGACATATTAATGAAAAAAGTAACAAAGAGAAACAATAATTATACGGCAAGACGATAAAACGGATCAAGTTTTTTTGGTATTCTTCAAGAATAAATGGAAGCAATGCACGGTATGCTTCTACGCTCACAATATAATAGTGACGTGGCAAATGTTTGAATTGTCAATTGTTTTAAACATTGAGTCACGTCCAATAGGCATATATCATACCGATGACTCAATGATGTATACTTATGTAGCTTATTATTTTAAACTAGCTATTGTGCGTTACTTCGTCCGCGTAGAATTCAATAATATAGCCTATGTTACTCGGGGATAATGTAGCTTTCTAATGGTGAAAGAATTTTTGAAATCGGCCCAGTAGATCTTGAGTTATTTCAATACAAACAAAAATACAAAGTTTCTCTCTTTATAATATTAGTACAGACGGAGAGCTCTTAAGCAATAGAGCCACTCAAATTAAGTTGATAAAAACCTATAGTGCAGTAATTTTGACAATGTTAAAAAACAAGCATTTTAAAACGTAAATTTTACTTCGGCGGACGGTTTTTGGCGTGACATCGGTCTAATAAAGCAGGATGATTAGACAACTCCGATGTCAAGTGAAATTCACTCGTCGTAGGCCTTTTTCCACTGCTGAACATTGGCCTTTAAGGCATTGGCCTTTAAAGTTTGCTCGAATTAATAATTTCCCCGAAACAATAACTCCTCCGGGACCTTACGATGAGAACTTAGTTACAATGGTAGAGTCCAAAGCCACATTAACTGCACGGATTGGTCGCTCTACCAGAACATTATCAGACAGTAGACAGATGTGAAGTGGATGTGTTTCCTCGTACCGTCTGATGTGTGTTGTGTATAAAGCCATTGTCCATTTTCTTGATTTTTCTTCCAATTTACTTGTTTAGGACGAGGCTCATACTGCTGCCGTGTGACGACGATTTCTGTTGTATTTTTAGACCATGCGCTAGCTACCTTTTTATATGTCGGGAAATTCCCAAACAATGTTACGCAATGCGGACAATGCTGAAGGAAAAACCCAGCAACGCGCTCATATTTGAGGGAATGTGAAAACAAATTGGGGTAAATACAGGTCCCATCTGCGCTGTGTCAAACACCATAGCATAGAATCCTTTACCAATGGGCGTAATTCTCTGGAAAGTCCCATGTAAAAAGCAAGTTCGATTTCTCCGGAACCGGCAAACGGCGGCAGCAGGCAATGACGTCATATTCCAAGTCATTTATCTATACTAATATTATAAAGAGTAAAACTTTAGTTATATATCTTTATTTCTTGAAATAACTAAAGAACTACTAAGCCGATTTCAAAAATTATTTCACCATTAGAAAGCTATATTATCCTCGAGTAAATTGGGTTATATTTTTTAATTCTACCCGGACGATGTCGCGAACAACAGCTAGTTTTTTATAACACTGCAAATGACGCGCGACAGTTTTGGTTGCAGCGTTCCGTCAAATCACTCCTTTGCGTTCTTTCAATCATGGATGACGGATTCTCCTACCCGTTACGTGGACAACGAAGATCTGTTATGTGAATAGTCTTTCTCTATATCAGCGATTCTGGTCTAATATTTTTTTGGACATTATATTCACCGTCTATCATCAAATCGGTTAAGTTCTCTACATTCGTTATTTATTTGAATTCGTGACGTTGGCTATTCCGTATTCGATCTGTGTCGATATTGATAACATGAGAGTGTATAGCTAAAATACAGATAGCGATATAAAACCATATTCATTATGTTTTTATTCGAGAAAAAGATGTTTTTTGTCGGGATGTAACTGCCATGTATGCCACTAAACGGCATTCGCGGAGAAAATGTCCGATGCGGGTTAGGCGTCGCTTTTCATGTCCGCAATTATTTAAAATACGTATTTAATCAAGATTGTCGCTATGCTGTAGTTTAGTTTATTGAGTAAATCCAGGAGGAGAATTTAACGTTACCGGAAGAATTGAATGTAGTTTGTGCCTTCGATATTATAACCCTTGGATACGATCGTAACTTCCTTTAGTTGTTGCAAGAAGCCGTACCTTCAACGATGTATATCTTAAGACCATAGATTGGTAAAATTACAGCTAAATATTTGAAAATGGGTTGTGTGCTCGTCTAAATTGTAATTTGTTTAACATTTACGCTATCGCTAAGCCTGTTCACAGGATAGACCAACTATAATAACTGTTAATTTCCAATCAAAATATTAAAATACTTTAAGATGTAGAGATGCTCAATAAAACATAGAATTATTCAAAAGATAGTGCCTCAGTGCATTAATTAAGACCAGTTTTGTAGAGAATCGTGTCTAGTTCATAGTTATACTTATAATACACTCTGCAACCGATATTTCAAAACGTGACGCACAAAAAATACAAGCCGTATCCATCCGGTCTATCTATCGAACGTGTCGAAACGCAAGCTAGGTGTATTTATCGCGCCGTATCTCCCCGCGGCGAAGGAATAAATAAACGAGCGAGCCCGGGGACCCC
>QDHC01003445.1:335901-351638 GCA_013186455.1 Papilio dardanus tibullus | reverse complement strand
CTTAGTTACTTCACGGCCGCTCCGTTGGCTGGACGTTTTCATGTTAGTCTGTGTTACGGTCTAAAAAACCTGTTTCAGTTTCCTCTAGGATCTATTAAAATTGTCAAAAGTGGATTTTGTGCACATTTATGGAAATTGATCGAGTGATTCCCGCTATACAGGTATTTATCTCGACGATTTGCTATTATAATTCAATATTAATGTAGCAAACACCCCATAGTATAACAATAAGTAGTCAGAGTAAACGTGAAGTTGTGCTATCGTGATAATAAGCGGACATGTTAGTGCCGGATAATGGAACGTAAAAGCGGTGTCCTCGTAATCAACGTAGGCCGGGCGCGGTGCGGCAACGTCGCGCGTAAATAATAGGGTAGGCGCGCGGTGCCGGTGCCGCGGCGGCAGCTGGCGCGGAGCGGCAACGTCGCCCGCACGCCGCACCGCGCCTCGTCCGAGCGGGACGCAATATACCTACCGCGCCACCACCAAGTTCAATGACGAAGACGCTCGTCTCACTTGTAATCATACTAAAACATTTAAAATACTAAGTGTACTGATAAAACACATTACTATGCAACTATCTTTATATTTTATTCTACATAATATTAAAATCACACTTTACAAATATACAAGACGATACCGTGTATGTTAATCTTTCTAACTGTTCAATTTCCAGTACAAATAAAGAAATATAGACTCTGACTGCGAGCTGAAAATATTAAACCGCGCGATGAAAACTTGTTTACAGATATCGAGCGGTTGTTTTTAAACAAGTAGCGCTCTCTGTCGGCGCTCGGTGAAGTGAGCGGCTGCGGGACGCGGGGCGGGCGCTGCCGCCGCCCCCGGCCTCAGTTCGGCTGTGACATCGTGGTGTGTGGACGTGCTGCCGCGTGTCGCATCCGAGCGCCGTTTCGCGCGGCAACTTTGAACAGTGACAGCGTTAAGAGTGTATTGTGTGCATAGAATGTGTGTCGGATTGCGGTGCTCTACAAATTGGATGCAGTGAATCGGATCACAATTGGATTGCAGTGCAATATTTTGGATTTGATTTTTGGACGTTACGCACCGTGTGGACCGCCTCACAAACTGGGGATGCATAAAATGGAGCTCGGCGACAGCGTGTACGCCGCCGAGCGTATCATGAAGAAGAGGATTAGAAAGGTGAGCTTTGTTTCGTTTTTTCGAAAGCGAGCGATGTGACTTCGGCGGGTGGTTGCGAAACCAACGAGACCACACATCAACCCTTGCCATAGGACTATAAACAAATGGTGCAATTATAAAATATTATTAAATTTCCCGATGTCAGTGTATTTAAAATATGATGTTTGATGTAGCAAATTTATTGATGGACTTAATAGTTCAAAGATAACATTGGTGACGATTTGTTTATAGGCCAATTGCTGGGTTTTACTAATGCCTGACTAATAGGAGTTGTGCAATAATCTTTAGTATATTTGGATGCATGTGCATGCAAGTCGCATATTTGTATATAATACATTGCATGGTATTCTAATTTATATTTTGTGCATTAATCCTGTCATTGTGAACCGGCCGGCAGCTGTTCGGAAATTATCGCAAGGGTTTTGGCTCCTTTTGACGCTTGCTTTTGGCCCTTATTATTACCGGGTCTCCCCTTACGGCCGGGTCTTATGTTGGGACGCGGAGGGCAGCGGTGAGAAATTTGATGCTTCTTTTAAAATGATGCCCTTCTTGAGATCACATTGACAGTAAACATGTTGGGGCATTGAGGTCTCTGAAGGGTAACATACTATTGTAGTACCAGTGTTTTTTTTTTATTTCTCGCGTGTTTTGTCGTCCTATTGTCGTTGGGAGATTGTTAACGATATTTATTGCATAGTTTCCTCATGATTTGTATTCTTGTGCAGTATTTGTAAATTATTTAAGATATTGAAATTATTCTATTTGTTTCTTTACTTATTTGCAAGTATGGCTTATTTATATTTTTGAAATTTAAGGTTTAAATGTTTTAAACGAAGGTTGCATTTTATCAACATCAGAATTGCATTTTTTTCTTTTATTTAACACTTCTTTCTATCATAATGTCTACTATAACTTCTATGCTACGTCAATTGGAGTAGGCAGAAACCAAATATTATTTATTATTATAACGTGATACACAAAGTTATGCTTTCAATTGACAAGAAATCATGCTTATTGTAAATAGGAACCTAGGTCTTAAATAACAAATACTCCATTTATCATTGCAGGGACTTTAAAAAACACTTCCAGTCTTATATTCCTACAACTTAATCAATTTATAAATCGTCTACATAAATTTACCGTTAATTACCAAAACTCTAGCAACACTAAATTCTGACTTTGCTATGTCTAAAAGGACTTGTATCCAGGGCCGTTAAAATATTTGATAAAAAAATTGACTTAAAGAAGCGATTCTGAGCGATACGTGACCTATGTTTCTTGATACTTACATTTTGTAAAGGAAACAGGTTTTGTGGGTGCAGTTGACGGGTGGGCGTATTCGTGTTGCAGTTAGCCTACGATTAGTGGGCAACGCCCTACAACACTTACGCCACGTGAAAACTCGGGTGAAATACACAATAGAAGTTTTTGTTAATATTGACTATGCTGTGTTCAGATTTAAAAACTTGTAGCAAAATTCTAAAATACAGTTGAACTTCCAAGGGACCGCAATATTAGTCTCGCTTATAGCGGTTTCTCGTTTAACCAGTTTTGACTGTATAAGCAATTTTCATTAAATGAAACATACATATTTCCTTACCGAATATTACTAATTTAATAAGTAAATAGTGCATACCACAGAGTGTAAAGACATTTTTAGCACATAAACAACTGATTATTTGGTCATAAACTTATTGGTCATTTTTAATTAAAAACACTGTATAGTGGTACTAAAAATAATAATTACTACAACAAATAAGTTTCCAACACTGCAGCATTAATAAAAATTATCTATTTAATTAAACTAGAACAACTGAACATTTAATATGAACTATAAAAAATATCAGACGAACGTATTTCGCATAGAAACGACAACTAATTATTAGTCTAGTGTTAGATTCCTAGCCTTCATTACTATGTCAATCCGCGGCCTAAAAGTTTCCAATGGCTTCACTCTAGCGCCCGTGTCAAATTTAGGAAACTACTTGCTGTAAAATTTTAATCTGGAAAAACTATCTACTGAACATTGGCATAAAGTTGAAATTACGCTGTGGTTGACACTCGTCGGCATGGCCTAACAAACGCGTCGTACAAATTAGAACCTTATTCCACATGAATACAAAGTCTTTATTTGTTTCTATTTCACTGTCCGCCCGGGTAACTCCTACAGAGCGCTGCGGCCCTGGTATCTCAGAGTAAACGCGCCAGTATTCGGCTTTGACCAAGCACATGTTGTAGGGCGCATGCGCCCCGCCACTCGGGCCGACCAATCAGCGTCGAGCAGTCTCAGAACCGGCCGAAAATATCGTCAAGTACATTCTCTGATTGTTTAAAGTCCTTTAAAGTTAATTAATTAAGGAAATTGGGAAGATTGAGTTCATTACAATTGATTTCTTTTTATTGATCAATTATTTCTTGTTTTCAAATAATGATTTGTATTTGATGGGTTCTGATCTTGCACTAGTTCAACGATTGATGGTTAGATGGCGCTTATATAAATTACTTAAAAGTCCACTGTAGATATCTTCCCATTTTACTGATATTCTAATGTACGGAACATAAGAGATTGCAGTATAATTTTTGTAATAACTGCCCAAAAAAAACTTAAAAGGCAAATAATGAAGTGAATAGTACAATTTTAATACGTATTAATTCATATTATAAAGCAAAACCTAACAATGTAAAACACTAGGAAAGTAGCACAAGGCTCAAATTCTCTATAAATAATCTCTTTACAATGCATGACCGTAATTTTATCCGGTCCTATATCGGAAGGAATAAAAAACCACTGCATGAGATTGGGACGTCCATAGAGTTGCCTTTTTAATATTGTAATATTTTTGTTACGCCCCAAAAAATAGATACAACATAGACTGATCAATTTACAGATAATTAGAGATTTTTTTAAATGCATATTAACGTGTAAGCTACTATGTCTTATCTATTGTAGACAAGAATAGAACATAAACAGCTTATGTAGTTCACATTTATATGAAAATAAAGCTATAAAATTGTAAATTTCTACCAATTTCCACCAAAAACAACTTCAAAAATGTTAAATAAATTGCACAAAATGACACGTACCTAAGCATAAAAGTTAAATAAGATAAGTAACAAATTGCATAATTTAAATCAATCTTATTTGTCATTTAGCACTATGAAATCCAAAAATGTGTTATTAATAAATTCTTAAAAACAAATAAATAAAATAATAAAATAATAAAAGTGACATAACCTCTCCATACATGCCGTTATTCTAAGAACAGTTTTAACTAAGTCCTTATATACCAGTCGGTAGGTACTCGCCACCCCTCCGGAACATAAAACGTTTTTTCTATATGAAGGGTTCCCCTTTTATTTAGAAAGCATGCTTTACTGCGATTATTAGAGCGGTGAATGGGGGAGACGTATCGCGGCCCCCACACAATTAGAACCCCGTCTGCATTGTGGAAAGTACAACGAGCGCATTCCGTTACAACAAGATTCGATGGGGAATATTTTATTAAAATTTAAATTTTTCGAAAAAAATAAAATGATACGACGTAGAAGATATACGTAGAGTTCGTCTTTTTATCATGTATTATTGATTTTAGAACCAAAACACACTAGTTTTTAACTGACTTCCATTAGAAGGAGGTTATTAATAGTACGAATGTCCGTGCTATTAGGAGATTGAAGTCTAATGTGGTCCGAGTGCTGTTTTGTATAAGCAAAGGTATCGGTTTCGAATAGCAGTCGATAATTAGTAGTAGTATTAGTACCCATAGGATAAAGGGGCTAAGATAAATGTGTCTGATGGCACAGTTGCAAAGCAGTCTCATGTTATTATCCAACTATACAACTTTGTATGGATAATGCTGGCAAAATAAGACTTATTAAAAATGCACAACTGCACGCGAGAGTGTACACGTATAAAATTGTATTTTGTATCTACGCTAAAAAAAAATACAGTCCATATTTTTGTGGCATAATGAACTGGCGCAGTAGATAGATCTTTTGTGTGCATAGTATCAAATACGTATTCTACGACACAGGATATATTTTTTTGTTAATCAAGCTTTTTTTCCCAAAAAAACTTTTGATATATTTCCCGCGAAATATCGCCGCATTTGTACAAGGCGAGCATAAAAACGCGGAGATGTCGCTCGGCGTCATTACAGCAACAGCGGCGCGCCGGTCGTTATGCCGCACGCGTTATTATGTAAATATAAAACGAAAGGAAAGGTCGGGTGTTTTTGTGGCTGCATTATCTGATGCAGATAACGATTGTAATTAGTGGATATAGCGGCGAAGGGCGGCGCAGGTGGACTGTTCCCACGTCATGCTCTCCCAGTATAATTTACTTTATTTTACTTTTTTTTCAGTTTTTATTTAATACCTATTAGGGAAAAAATGTGTGAATGGCGTCGTCATTTGTATTTGTCGTTCCAAACTTTAAAAAAAAACTTGATAGAAAGATAATTTTAATTTCCAATTAAACTGCATTTAACATAAAGAATAGGTATATTGTAGAGATAAAATAAAAATACAATTATTATTTTCAATTATCGCGAATTGCAATTTATTTTGTTTACTCTTGATGATTATGTTTTCCTGCTTATTATGTCCTTATATTTTAACATCATCCAACTTAAATAATAGCCCTACTTAAAATATTATGATAACAATGAAACGTAATCAGGGATGGCGTTGCGGGGAGGGTGGGATGTCCAGGGTGAGGTGCCCCCTAGCGCCAACCCTCGATTACGTTTTGTTTTTTTCCTTCATCCCTCATAAATCCCATATCTGGCGACCGCCGCGGGCTCTAAACCCACTTAATTGAGTTATTAGTGACATGTTTATCTTTGGAAATGAAATTAGGTAGGTGTCAATCAAATTAGTGTGCGATTGTTGATAACTACATGATAGATTTAGGTGTAAAACTGTATAATTATCGATAAATATTATAAAATCTGGACCTTGTGAATAGTAAAAACGGGTTGCTTTGTCAATGTTTATTGTAATGATTTATTTGTTGTGTATCTTATTGAAATTAGTTTCAATTGCGTAGATTTTAAAAATACTTTACTAAGGTATAAATCAATCTTCTCATTACTTTATCAAATTCGTTAATATTCAATGATCTTGCACAACGGTGTCTAATCATTAATTCCTGTCCCCGTGAGTGTGTATGGAAATCTTGTATTAGTCCCGTTAGCAAACAACGGGCCCCCTCGCCACTATTTGCCCGGCCTGGCCACAAGTGGCGTAAGACGAGGGTCCAAGGGCCCTTTGTATTCAGAACACGAGAGGCAACTACTTTCTGATCCTGTAATTTGTTCAAATAAACCTCAAGTCAAGTCCAACTACGTCGGTGAATATTTTTTGTTATTCGAATGTGTGTCAATATTGACTACGCTGTATGTGTTTAGTTACAATTGCTTACGTTTGCTACTCACGTCTTTATTACATCAAGAGTAAGGTGCATATTGCAGCCTTCCAATACGCACTTTAATTCATGTTTTTATATAAACGAGGCTTTACCCGAGGATGACAGTTGATCTAATTAACAAAAATAAAATTATTGCAGTAAACACTTTCTTACTTTTCTTGTTTACCAACTTTAGCTAGCTTATCGCGTCTCCCGCTAAGTTGTCGTTGTTCAACAATGCACCGATTTTATTGTCGGTTCGTTCGATCGATCGTGTCGTTGACCGTTCAGTCGCTAACTGCAGATTGTCGGGCATTACTGTTGCCACCCGACTGACGATTCACGATATAAACAACGTGGCGGCAATCTTCGAATAATTTGTCTTACGTCTGTAGCCTAAAGGTATGCTTGCATATGCTCCCATTTAACGTTATCGAGATAGACAAAAATGATCGCTTTCACTAACTTGACAAGGACGATAAACCGTTCTACACGTCATGAACATTTTTGGTTCGTATGTTTCTGATAAAATGTATGCGTGCATAACGCAGTAAAACTAATTATCTTAATCGACGCACCTACATAAACATCCGTTTCGAAATCCACCGTGAACTTTTAATTCGTTTCACAACAGGCGGCTAATATATGCCGTAACATAATTAAATTAACACCTCTAAACGTCAGTCATACTATACACATAACCGGTACGTTCCACTCGAGCCGCGGCCGAGCAGCGACTGACTCCGTCTACCAATACCGCATCGCGCGTCTCACGGCCCCCGACTCGTTTGCCTTGTCTCGCGTATCGGTTTGCTCTTCGCACATACAGCATGGAACTGCTAGTGCGCCCACCGCCGCGCGTTTATACGCTCCTGGTATTCGATTCACGAAAGAAAACATGCAATGAGTATCCGACACAAAAGAAAAAATATTTTTTATAAGCTTCATTGGAAGTACAAAAAACATGATACTGATTGAAAATGATACTTTTTTATCCAGTCCAATTAACTGGATTTATATCAGATAAAAATGACGTCGTATCAATGGATTTTTCTACCCTGGAATGCTGAAATTTCATCTCAAGCGGTAATTTGAAGTAAGTAATATTACGGTGCGCTTCTTTCCACTTCTGTCTTTCTATTCTTCCGTTTACTTGCTAAACGCACTAGGATAAGTCATTCGAGACTAATTTCTTGTAACCAGGAACTACTCCGCAATCAGCAAACTTGGTGGCATACCTAGACGATAGCTATGCAATAATCGAGGAATGAATGCCGAGACACGTCACGTCCGCCTTTGCGGAGGTCTGAACGTGTCTCGAATGTTAACTATTCGTGAATAAACATAAGTTTAAACTATGTACGATGTGAGTAGAAACTGCGAAGGTCCACACGCATATCTATTCCAAGTATTAGTTTCTATTTGGCTTTGTATTACCTACTAGACTTGTATGACACACAACTAAAAACAAACAAGATACGTTTAAATTTAATTGGTAAGGCAGGGAGGCTCGTTATTGCTTCAATCGCTGTAGGTGATGTGACGATATTCTCTGACATTTTCCACCACCCTCCCACCCTTGCGGATTATTTCCAGAGCCCTTTTAACGCCTGCCGAGGGTCGATTCAGCTACGATATTAAATGAAACAATTGAATAAAAAGGATTTTGTACTGTCTGCGGCTTTGAATTAAGATCTATTTTGGTTTACATGAAAACTGCCAGATTAAAAATGACCAAACTTTAATTTGAAATACCACTTTGCGATTTTCTATTAGTGGTAATAACGCTAGTTTTTCTACTGATATAAGAAAAAATAATTTATAAATCGTATTGTGTATTGTAGATTTTTTCCAGTTATTAAAGTCAGTATGTGGCGTTGCGCCGGACAATGGCGGCCACGCGTCTGTTGTATCAAACAATCGTCGCTCGAGTGGACCGAGTTATTATCTACAGTGAATACAATAACTGAGCGATGCGCTGACTGCCCCTCGCATACCGACATATTAAACAATCAAACGTACCCCGCTCTCGTTATTATGGAATGTTTCATTATTGCCTTTATTTAAGAACAGACGGTGACATTTTTATTATATCATCTTTTATCTGATAGGAATGCTACGAAAACATTAGGACGGATAAAAATAAAAGTGAGAATCATCACCATCATCTCCTTGTCCTTACCTACAGAACTCCCTGGGGTTTGCGTAGGGCCTGTCTGTGTGACTGAACCCGCATTGCACAGCGCTGTCTCGAGGAGCGCCTTCGGGTGCTTATAAAGGCACTCGATGGGCCTCTCCTGAGGCGGGCAGTGGGCGTTGCGGAAGTTACTACTGTGCCAGCACCGTCCACAATATGACCAAGAGGCAAACAAGGAGTTTTAGTGTTGTATGTCCTCTGTCTCTTCCCGCTTGGGGAATTGAGTGGAAGAGGGAGATCTATCTATCACATACCTAAATGTGCTCCCCCCTGAGTGCTAGGATCCTAAACGAGATTTCACCTTGTAGAAAAAAGGGTCTCTCTGCATCGGTCCTCCCCATTTACTTCTATCTGTCCATCTTCCGTCATCTTCTTGATCATGTCACCTTTCACGCATTCTATATATCAGGTTTGATTACCTATGTCTATGACACGGTTTTCCTTAGCTTAGATAATTAATTCCATAGTTGTTACCGCGGAAGCATTTAAATGGCGTATCCATAAAACATTTTGATCGTTTATGTAGCTACATTCAGAGGTATAAAATGTTTATAGCCCACAAAGGTTCGAAAGGATTATTTTTTGTACGTAAAAATAGAAATCCGGGTGGTCTTATAAACAAAGGTTTTATGAAATTGATATGCTGAAAAACTAGGTAAATAAATCCGTTTGTCGTCCAAATAATATGTACGAGGAACTTCATATACCAATGTGTTTTCCGATTTTTATATGTCCTCATACTTACCCGACTCTCTTAGGGTGAAGGAAAACATCGTGATGCCTGTACATATCAGCGAAGAAATTTAAAGCTATGTGTGTGGTCATTTAATACGCGCTAGTCGTCGAGTTGCGAAAAGTGGAGCCCGTCTTAGGTCGAACTACATTACGTTTTTTACATTATCGACTTCCTTATTATTGTTACTTTCTCTTCTAAGTATGAAATTATGAAGATTGTTTAGAATGGATTGACGTCAGAAGAAAATATGTTTTTTTTACTTGTTTAATTCTATCGAATTGCACTGAGAATTAACATTAATACGTAAATATAAAATATCGTAGTAGCATTGAACGTGAAGCCTAGGCTACATTAGATCGTTTTCGCGACAAAAACGGATTAAGCTGAAACAAAATCTCCGTCTCAATGACAAAGGCAAAGCATTGCCGTGACGTTCAGGGATTATAGATACCTAGTTAGATTTCATATAGATGTAGGGTATTTTTGAAACCTTCGCTAGGTTTTATTTCTAGCTCAACAGTAAAAACTTATCAAATATCCGATCGGATTAAGATAACTTGCTTACGTCGTTTCGTGCGTCCGATATGACGTTAGTTAGACTATAGATATCTCTTTCTAATAATACTCTATTGCAGTTTTGTATCACTAAGTGATTAAAACGACAGGATGTTTGTGAAATATGCTCGTAAAATATGAAGTTTAGTCATAGATACCTACATAATAGATAACAACTCGTTATCTTGTAGCACGATTTATGATTTTTATTAGTATGGCTTTCGACTGCCCATGACAGATGTATTTTTACAGTCTTCGAAAAATTTCAACCAAGACAACTCTGTCCATATTTCTCACGTTACATTGGTTCAAAGTTTGCACAAACTCGAACAAAGACTTTCACACGTTTAAGCAATTTGAGAGGATACGTGTTTTAACGGGCAATCGGTCCCCGCGGGCCGGCTTGAACCCGAGTCATTTGTCTAAGTCCCCACCCCCACACCTTTGCGGACCGAATCCACCCCGCCTGCCCACCCGCCCGCGCTCGGAGACCGGCCCGAGTGTATTCCACAGCTTTGTCCATTCTGAAATGTAAATAGATTTATAATAAAAGTAACTTTATAGCTTTCGTAAAAAAAACAATATGGGCCCACACAAATGTGCATTTCTAACCCCTCGGCTTTATTAGACCGATTTCGCGCAAAAAAAGGAGATTGTGTTAAGGCTTAAGGCCGTTTTTTGCGTGACATCGGTCTAATGAAGCCTTAGGTAATATTAGAATTTATTTTTTTATTACGAATAGGTTAATTACATTGTTTACATAATCGTAGTTTCAGAAATACTGTAGAAAGTAAATTAAGTGGACATTTCAATCCCTATAGTACTTACAGAACTTATAAAAAAATCGACTTCAAAGGCTGTCAAAATTAGCTCTTGTTTGCGACCTCGTCGGCGCGGAATTGAAAAATATATCCTATATTACTCGGGGATAGTGTAGCTTTCTAACGGTGAAAGATTTTTTGAAATCAGCCTAGTAGTTCTTGAGTTATTTCAGTACATACAAAAATAAAATTCAGTAATACAAAGTTTCTTTATAATATTAGTATAGATTACGATGAGTTTCAATCACCAACAGAATATCATATTTCAATATCGAATCATTACCGCAAAATTCATTTAATTATTTCATAGTATTATCTGTAGTTAACGCAGGAGTCTTCTCGTGGCCGGTCAATTATCGCGTAGTTGGCGCGCGGCCAACGCGACTCCTTGTTAATTATACCCCCTCGCGTCTAGTGACGGCGCGCCGCTTTGTATTGTCCCGACGTCTCCTTCACTATACATAATCACAGGATGTTCGTTTTTATGTCTTTTTTACTTAAGTATTGTTCTATTTTCAAAGAGAGAAACCTGAATATTGCAGGTCCTGAGTTCGAATCCCGCCATGCAGCAATGTGTTTTTCCATTTTCATATGTACATATTTACCTGACGCTCTTACGTGAAGGAAAACATCGTGATGCAATCTGCACATATCGGCGAAGAAGTTCAAAGATATGTGTATTCACGCAAAATACGCGCTTGTCGTGGAGTTGCGGAAAACCTTTTTTTTTTTAATTTTGCAAATGTGCTGGTAGATGGTAAACAAACAGAACCTTTTGGTTGACCCAGGATGATTCCAATTCATGTCCCTTGCTATTCATTTTTTTTTTCGTCTTCCTCTTCAGACAGTTTGGAACCTCGAATTAGTTATAATAGTCATACCAATTTCTTCTCGTTATGACGACCTCTCCCCGCACAAGCCAGTCCCGCGCTCATCCGTAGCGGCGGGGTATTTCAAATCTTGTGCGGAGTACATGTACCTGTTCCCGCCAAATTTAAAATGTCATCCGATGACCTGACAAATTATGTATCTGTACCGTAGACAAAGAAAACATGGACCGCTGGATATATTTGTCTCATTTACACAAGATGGACTTATTTCTATGTCTTATAAAAGAACGAGATAGAATGCACTATCTTCAGTTTCACTCCGCGTGCCGGTTTTTTATATGGCAGCACTTTACTATGACAAAAATGCCTTTTTTTCAGCGTTTTATTACCATTTTTTAAGTATAAAAGTTAACAATTCTTATTGTAAACAAATTGTGAACTATTAGTGTAATGTCACTTCACATAAACATGGTGCGTTGTAGTGTTTTGGGGTGTTAAAGTTGGCAGTGAAATATACATGTCCTACATGTTTTGTCCCTTTCGGTGACACGCTGGCCAGCGGTCTTAATATATTTATAGTCTAAGATCTGTACCGAAAACAGTTTATGTTTTAATCCTTAAATGCATCTTGTTGGCAAATGTATACATAACACGTTTCACGCTATTTTATTGAAGTCATACCACAAAAATATATATACAAAAGAAATTATGCAAATTTCGACTAAGTCGAGTTATAAGAAGCGTCGCCGTAATTTTCTAATCATTCATTCCAGGCCGCGATAAAAAACCATGCATTTAAGGGTTAATGATGATGCGCTAACCTCTGGCGTAAATGGTTACACCAAATTTCCTGACGGTCCTATCCTGATGACAGTAACGTGCCAATCCCACGCCAGCATTATTATCAAGTAATGTAACATCTCGCGCCCGCTTCTACTGACACAAACCTAATTTAAACACCACAGTCGTTCAATTTAAATACATGTGACTACGTTTTAACTCCAATGTTAACACATTTACTGCGTGATTTATTGAAAGAATTTATTGGTAACCGTATATCTTGGTTATGCGGGTTGCATAATTGCTTATTTAAATCAAGTGATAACTGACGACCCCGTTTTGTAGCTCTTAAGACCGAGTTAAACAAAACAAAGGTCCGCAATTCGACCTCGCAGCATCGCGTTTTTATTACAAAACTGTTGCGTTTCTTAGTTTGAATTCACTCGAGTATAAATCCTTTCTTTGTTAAACATGACTTGTATTTTAAATTATGATAAATATGTATTTTGAATCGAACTCATATGAAAATATTTTGTAGAAAACATACTCGTAAAACAAGCAAATGAATGTAGAATTTTTTTAATGGATTCCATAACATGTTATTCAGACGATAGAAAAAGATTATTGGTTATGATTTCTTATCTTTCTCGAAATAATCTAACGGAACGGCAATATGCAATTCTAGTTTAATGGTTATCAAATGCATTTTTATCGATAGTACACTGTCTCGCCTTACTATAAAAAAACATTGTATGATCATAAATTCAGCAATGCACGAAACAAAAACACCAAAAGTGTTAAATATGTGTAGGAGGTAAGATTATTTGTAATTAATCGGTATGTCATTAATTACGAGTGGCTTCCGATCAGTAATTGGCGTGCGGACGGCGAGCTCGCGGTCCGCCCATGGCGCGATTATAGCCATAGGATACACCATGCCTCGAATACGCCCCATTCGAACCAATTTGTACCTTATTGCATTAGAATAGAGGCGAGTGTGGCGGCGAGTGTAACGTGGTGGTAGCGGGCGGGGGGCGGGGTGCCCCTCCCCCGGCGCGCCGCCGCCCCGCAGCCCCGCCCGTCGCCCAATCGCTGCGCGCCGACTGGCCGACCTCACCTTGCAAGCGCGGCCCTAACCTTTTTTTGCTTTTTGTCTCAACTTTTTGTTTAGTTTTGAGTTTGAAGTTTATTAGTGCAAAGTATACTAGAATAAGACTAAAATGAAGTTTTGTTGTAATGTTGTTTGTTATTCATTGGTTTCATTTGATATTTCATGAACTATTCTTTTATTTTTTTTTGAAGTAGATTAGGTAAGGTTACTTACGAAATATTCATTCGTTAAATATAAACTGTCTATTTTGTCTTCAACTCAGCTTTGGTAGTCCATTGGGGCTATAAAAGTCAAATATTTCATCGCTTATTAGCGTTAAGAAGTCCTTTGTCAGACTTTCAAAGGGTCCTTTATTCGAAATTTGGAACAAACCGACACGTTAATAATTATCAATATGTTAAGATAGTCGAACTATTTAACTATTTATACTATTCTTATGAAAGAACCATTATTTGGTTATGAATAACCTACTAAAATCTCAAAAGCAGCAAGTAAATCTGAATTATGGTAGGTCAATCGGCGTTTTATAGCTAGCTGTTGTGCGCGACTTCGTCCGCGTGGAATTAAATAATATAGCCTATGTTAGGCAGTTTTGTAGGTTTCTAATGGTGGAAGAATTTTTGTAGTCGGCCCTGTAGTTCTTAAGTTATTTCGATACAAACAAAAATACAAAGTTTCTATCTTTATAATATTAGTATAGATAGCTAATATGATATTTCCATAAAAAATACTTACTGCATCGAACTGAAAAAAATACTTGCCTGTACTTACTTAAATATTTTTTATTAGTAGATATACATTTTCATAGAAAAGAGACATTTTTACATTAGCTTCTAATTATAAAAAAAATAATTTATATTAAACATTTTTTAAAATATTAAAAGTAATCGCCGCGACAAAGTTACGTCGCTCACAACGCACTTTCAAGTCGTCCTTTGTGAGCGAAACCAATAAGAGGAGAGGGTTTGAAAAGCTCTGCCCACTCGCAAAAGGTCCCTATTACTACCTCGTGCTTGCGATAAGCGACCTTAACTAAAAGTAATAGAGTACAATTTACTTTGCTTCTTTGATAGAGTCCCCTAATGAATCGTGCTCTCATATTAAAGTGGTTCGCGTTGTTTCTTTACGAGGGTGCTTGCTACAGGTGTTCGCAACATCCTTTTAGAATGAAGCATATTAATTTTATTCAACACGATCGATTATTGGAAAAAGTTTTAGCTTAAGTGTTGGAAATTAATATTATCAACTTAATTAAAGTAAGACAATGCAAATGTGGTTATTGATAGACATATTACCATATTTGGTAGGTAGGTATAACCACTCTTATAATGGTTCTACTTACCTATTTTTGGTTTTTAACTTTTTAGGTTCGGCTTTTAGAGTTTTAATTAGGTCAGGCAATTAGTACTGTTGCTTGTTGCATGCGTTGAATAACGGTGTTCGGCTATAGTGTTGCGGTGAGGGCTCAGGTTCGATTCCGGGGGAGATAGCCGCCAGCTGACGGAGCAGGTGGCCCCGCGCCCCCCGCGCCCCCGCCGCGCAACGACCTGCTACTCACTTTTTACCTTTTTTATTTAGATAATTACTAACCTCTACGATATCAAACTTTGTGTTTAGGTACATTTTACTAAAATATGTGAATTAAAATAAGCTGATAAGAAAGCGCTGTTGGCACACCTGCTTTGTAAATTATATTTAAAGTAACCCCTTCCCTCTTATCTAAATATCGCAAAAATTTTGCACGGTAATGCTTAACCCCCGTGACTTCCCGCGCGCCCCAGTCACCGCGCGTCGTGCAGTGCGCGCGCTCGTGTCTACTCGCACTCACCCGCCACTCTCTGCTTTCAGAACAAGGTGGAGTATTACGTCAAATGGAAAGGCTGGAAGCCGAAACACAACACGTGGGAGCCCGAGGAGAACATCCTCGACCCGCGGCTCATCCAGAGCTTCGAGCGCGGCGAGGAGCAGCGCCGCCAGGGCAGGAAGCGGGAGCGCGAGCACTCGCCCGTCGAGCGGCAGCGCAGCGCCTCGCCGCCCTCGCACGCGCCACACCCGCTTCCCGGCAAGCGCAAGGCCGAGGTGCTCTCGCGCGAGTCGGGCAAGATCGGCGTCACCATAACTATGAGCCCGCCCGCCAAG
>QDHC01003445.1:311384-335699 GCA_013186455.1 Papilio dardanus tibullus | reverse complement strand
GCGCCCGCGCCTCAGCCGCGCCGGGGCGCCGCCTACTGGCTGGCGCGCTCGCCCGTCGCCGACCAAATCTTCATCACGGATGTGACGGTCAACCTTCAGACGGTCACCATCAGGGAGTGCCGCACCGAGAAGGGCTTCTTCAGAGCGCGCGAGGCGAAATCCCTCGACGTCACGTAAACCTCGGCCGCTCTCGAACATTGTACAGATTTAGGTAGCTAGTATTTATTTAGTCTGTAATTTGATAATATGACGCGTCGACGTGACCCCCATTCCTTAACGTGTAGGCCTAACCTGGGGGCGGCCGCGCACCTGCGCCGCGTACCTCATGCGCAATAATTACCACCAATAAGTACATGTGAATAGGCAAATTATTGTCAATTGTTGAAAATAGATACCTTTATTATAATTGTTAAATTAATAAATAACTGCTGGTCGATGAAATTTCCAGTGAGAACTTAACTTTATTGCTCTGTATGTTTTTAAATTAGATTTTTTATGGCTACAAATTAGTAATACTCTTGTAATAGTTATTATAGTATACAGGACGGAAATGACCTTAAGCTGATTTAATAATGCATACAAAATATATAGGAATATGAAGGGAACTGACATCGAAACATTGAAATGTACAAAAGTGTTTGTCCTAGAACCTTGGCGAGGTTTAAACTGTAAATATGTAAATATATAATGTAACTATTGTGTGTATATAAAACTGGCTATGCTGCATTAGCATGTTTTTATTGTTATACTCTCTAACTAAGGAGTCTGATTTTAATAGAAATAAACTTATTAATGTACAAACTATTCCATTATATGAAATATTATAGTTCATTGAAATCTATTTTTCTATGTAAAACCCTTGTAAATCAATTACTATGTTAATGAAAAGAATCTCTATTCCTCATTTAGTTTGTTAGGATATAAATGTGATCAAATGTAAATGTTTTAAAAAATCTTTTCAATTCATTATCGTGCTCAAACATTGGTCCTTCGAGTCGCAACATTTGGTTTATTCTTGATTTACGTGATATATATCAAAATGAAGTTTCACTCTTTGAACATATGTACAAAAACATTTTTAAAAAGAATGGGTGGAATGAAAATGTTTTTGTTCAAATGCCCTCAAGAAAACCTGTAGACACATATGGACTTTTTAATTTCAATGAATTGATGGAAAATGAATTTGTTTAGTCTTTTTTATATTTTGTTGTTGTTATTTATGCTTAATTTTAATGTACATTATATACAGTGTAAACTTTATATAGCAATATTGAATGGACCAATGTGATACATTGTGTTAGGGAAAATGATTTAATTCAATCCTATGGCTTTAGTAGAGTGAGTTCATGCAAAAAAATGTAGATATTGCTTCGGCGTAAGACAGTTTTTTGCGTAACGGTCTAATGAAGCCTTAACGTTATAAATAAGTGCATGATTATTTTTACATTTACCTGTATTATTTATATGATTCAATGTATTTATATGAAGTTTTTATAATATTTCGTTGGCGGTTTGAATCACCTTGTTTCTTAATGAATTAATTTTGCTATATAAAGTGTACATTGTATTTTATTATTTTTCTAATAAGTTATTTATCTATCCCTCTACCTTTGCGATATTCTGTTTAGACAAAGTCTACAGTAATTTCATGATATTATTGACATTAAACTGTAGCATGATATTTGTATTAAAAAAAATGATGATTTAACATTATATCCCGCTGCAGAAACCCTATACAAAATATAATGTTCATAAAGTCTCTTAACCCTTTTTAAGGCAGAGGCGATATATTTACTACCAACATTTTTTTTTCTTATTTTTTTATGTGAATTATTAAAGGAGTCCTAATTTATTGTACTGGCAACTAAGGAGGTATGCCTTTTTATTTTTAAGAAAAAAAAATGACACTTGTGTGACATTTTTTCTTGGCGCCACTAGCTGTCAAAAAATGCGCCAATTTTAAAAGAAAATTTGTTACTCCGTGAGTCCTTCTACCTTATAAAGGGTTAACATACATCGTCATGTGTGTTTGCTTACATATTTATGTATGAATATACAAGTGTTTAGTCAGTGGGAACCTGCGGTTAGACAGCAAGTTTATGAAATGAACTGATTGTTTTATTTATCTGACTCATGTATTACGTTTTTAAGTTAATTTTAAGTTTTTACTGTAATCCTGAACGCTACATTTGTGTTCCTTTAACTCTTATTGTTATAATTTGGTTCCTCATAATATTTAGAGTTGTATCGTCTTAGCGGCTTGTGTTAGACAAGTGCATTTTAACTGGTGAATTTTATGTTTTTTTTATGTTGTACATATTGTAAATATTGTATTGTAGAGTATCACTTGTTTTATAATGTGATAGACTTCTCACATTGTAGTCTGTAAATAAATGAGAATGATTTAGATTTGTCTTTATTTTATTTTATTTTATTAAACTATTTCTCCTTAACACCACACCTTAATAAATAAAGAATTTTACAAAATTAGTTCAATATTGATGTAATGTAAATCTTATCTAAATACAGGATAGAAGTGTCGCAAGGTAATAACTAAACTCTATCTGATATTATCTAGTACTCGTACGAGTGATCTTGCTTGTCTCATAGATAAGTAGCTAAAACAACGACCTACCTACAGCCATTGACTACATATCAGTAATGCTATCTTATTGCTATCTTTGTTTCTCTCAAAGAAGAGAAGTGCCTATAATGTCGCTGCAAAATAGGTGTGACGTCATTACATTAGGGCTTCACCGCTGCATTCGCGATAAAAACGAGACCAACATATGTGAAGAAGGATCTAATACTCATCCCGACATAATTGTGGCGACATTTAATCCTGCCCGGTGAAGCTTTAGCATTATGCATTAGATTAGAGATTCACTGTTGTACAAAATCCTATGCTGGAAATTTGATGTACCAAAAATAGATGGCGCTGAACAATACCAGCGGGAAATAGAATTAAAATAGTCAATCAAATGCAATAACATTCAGTTTGAGTTTAATTGTATTGTTAAAAATCATTCAAACTTACTGTTACTTATTTTTAGTTGAGAACATAATTTAAAAAGTTATTCAGTAACAAGTAGTTATGACAACACTAGATCTGTCAACTAACAAATCAATGTGCGTGTCGCAACATCGACTGCGACTGCGGCCTCGGCGACATTGGTGAACGTTGTTTAGCAAACGATCTCACGATCGATCGTAAAGTATATACGGTTTGTTAGGATTTGTGGTTAACTTTATCAAATAATAGTGCGATGGAGTGGGAGTGGACAAAAGACAAAACATTGAAACTAATCGAGTTGTTACAAGTGAACGCAAGCCTGTGGAACCCTACATTATGTGACACTCGTAGGGAGAAACAGAAAAGAAAAGAAGAATTACGTGCTATTGCTGATATACTAGGTATATCTGTACCTGATACAACGAAGAAGATACAGCATTTAAGAACTCAGTACAATAGGGAATCTGCAAAAGAAGCCCGTGTAAGTGCAGAGGATCCTAACGATAGATATGTCAGTAATTGGTACGCTTACGAATATCTTCATTTCATGAAAGATTCGAGTAAAGTTTACAAAATATTAACTACTGTAAGTATTATTTGGAAGTAAAATGGTTTGATTATTGACTTATAAATAAATATCGCATCATTTATTCTAGTAAGAAAAGAACTAAATTACAGCTTATAAACTTTGTTTTCCTATTATTTAATTACATCAATAATTATTTATGCCAATAAATGATTGTTCGGTAGAAATTAAACATAATTTTTCTCATTACAGGTAGAATTACCTGATAACATAGCCAGCCAGAGTGATGCCACAGCATTGACAGACTGTAAACTATTCAATTTATCACCACCTCATAAAATAGCAAGAACAGAGATACATCCAATAAAGTCTGAAATAGTTCATCAATCTCCACCGAGAAGAGATGAATTTTCTGTGTTCGGTGAATATATTGCTAATGAATTAAGATCTTTAAAAGGTGAGAAAAACTTGCTCGTCGCTAAGAAAAAGATACAGGATGTTATATTTGAAGTTAAAATGGGTATGATGAATGAAGGAAGGGTAGAACAAACATCTACTTGTACCGCATTTACTCATGCTAGTCAACCGAGTTCGTTGCTCTCAAGCAAGTTGTATACAGCACCGGTGATGTCAGCTCCGCCTACTACAGGCATCGGTGATATCATTATAAATGGACCATGCCACTACTCTAACTTTAAAGTTGACACTCAATAGCAGTGTCCTCCACTTCCCAATGGGGAAGTGGACAAGAATGATGGTTACACTATTACAAATTAAGTGTATATAAAACTTTATAATGATAATTAGTGTTAATAAAAATAATGTAGAAACCAAAGATATATTATACTATAGATGGAACACTTGAAGCCTAAAAGTGAGGCATTTTCTTTGACCTCTGGAGGTCTCACATAGGGAGATTTCCCCTAGTGTTGACCTCTAAATTATATTTGCCGACATAAGAAGTCGACAAAATGTAACCTCTTTTCTCAAATTTAAATTTTATTTCATAGTATTTACTAAAGTTTAATATTCTAATTAATCGAGACATTTTTAAAAGGCTAATTAAAAGGCCATAAAATATAAAAAAAAGGCTAATTAAAATTTTATAACCATAAAACAAAAATAGTCTTTGTTAATAATTGTTTGCATTTAAATTGTTCTAAATTTAAATAATTAAAATGAAAAACGATAATTTACATTTTAATGAAAATTTTAGTTCATTCTACTGTTTATTTAAAAAAAATACAACTTCCCAATCTTGGCAATTTTTTTTATGATACTGGCAAGTTTTTTTTAATAATTTCTTTCCGGGCACGCATTTTAACGTCAAATTAGTATGGAGTGCTCCCTCTATGTATAATATCTCTTTGGTAGAAACAATAAGTTTTTGATATTGCAGTGAAAAGTTTGGGTACATTATGTATTTTGACTGCTTGAAGTAGATTAAATATACACATGTTTTTATATGAACTGAAAATTATATTTATAAATGTAATATTTTTGTAAGACTAAAATAAATGTTAATTAATTGAATACCTAGCTCTAGTAAAATACTCAATTATTTAACATACAATTTACAGAGTTTTGTACCTTTTTAAGTTACTGGTTGTAAAATATTTTTTGTTAGTTTTCTAATCAGTATAGTTTTTAAATAATCTCTATCAATTTGCTCATTTAACGCCATCCTGATTTTATTTTAATTAGGTCCATATTTTTATCATGTATGTATCTGCTTTATGAATCCACTGAGATTTATTTTATCTAGTCATACTAGTTAACAGTTAGATTGTGAATAACAATGTTATATGAAAACTAGCATATTTTTTCTTGAAATAATGAAAGAATGTTTCTTAAATAAAAGTAATATTTTAAAAATTTATTCACTCTTATGTACTTCTTTTTTGATCAGGGCTATGTTGTGTTTTTAAAATTCAAGAGCAAATTCATTTATTTGTTTATCACACTGATCTCTCTATCCATCTGTAATCTAGTTTTAATTATTTAAAATAAATAGAAATAACATTTGGATATTATTTGTGTCCTACCTTTTACAACACAGGTTGTAATTTTCCCTCCTTTCAAAGATCAATCAAGAATTTGTGAAATACTCTGGAGTCGCCACTTTCGTAAACTAAACCAATAATTTTTGTTCGTTACAATTTTATTCGTTAAAAAAATTAAGGAACATATATGAATTTGTAGGACCTAGGATCACTTTTCTTTTTCCATAATTTTAGTACATAATTTCTGAAACATATGTATTTGTTTTGATTTGTTCATGACCGCACCCAACATTGTATTTGAGTTTTGACGTAAAGCCAAATTACTCTTTGCATTATTTACTGGCGCAACATTAACGAATTTCAAATAGAATTTTTAATGCTTTTATTCAAAAGATGATTACCTTGTTTATGTTTATATTTTATTTAGTAGATATTAGTTCAGCGGATCAAAATATTACAATTCTCCATAAAAGTCAGGAATGCAAGAAATTTGAACCATGCTGGGCATACTTGGATACGAGAATATTACCAGAATGGTACGACGAAGCTAAAATTGGTATTTTTGTTCACTGGGGTATTTATTCTGTTCCCGGTTTTTCAGAATGGTTCTGGATTAATTGGGATGGTAAGATAAAAAGGTTTCTAGATTTGTTATTATTTAGTATTTAATTTATGGACTCATTTATTTTGATACATTTAGAAAAAGAATCGTTAGTCCAGAAATTCATGGAAACCTACTACGCACCAGGTTTTACTTATCAAGATTTTGCTCCGATGTTTCAAGCGGAATTTTTCGATGCTAACAAATGGGCTCATTTATTTGTTAAAACAGGTGTAAGGTAACTAACAGATGAGTAAAACACAATCTTAAAAGAAGTAAAAATAAAGTTTGAACAAAATATATTTGTCCTGCAGATATGTTATTTTTACTTCTAAGCATCACGATGGTTTCTGCATGTTCCCATCGCGACGCTCGTTCAGCTGGAACTCGTGTGAGGTTGGCCCCAAGATGGACGTAGTATATGAACTCTCAAATGCAGTTAAACAAGTGGGCTTGAAATTTGGTATATATCATTCTCTTTACGAGTGGTTCAATCCGATATATAAAGAGGATAAGAAGAATAATTTTAAGACATGTTACTATACTCAAATGAAGCTGTGGCCGGATTTGAAGCAGCTAGTTAATGAATACAAGCCGTCATTGCTTTGGGCTGACGGGGATTGGGAGGCGAATGATACGTATTGGAAGTCGACTGAGTTCCTCGCGTGGCTCTACAATGAGAGCCCGGTGAAGGACGATATTGTTGTGAACGATAGATGGGGTAAAGGTATAGCTTGTAAACATGGAGACTTTTACAATTGTAAGGACCGGTATAACCCTGGTAAGCGCACCTAGGCATTGCGTAATTACTAAATAAAGGGATATTTGGAGCTCCTCCTTGTGCTTGTTTTTAGGTAAACTGCAACCCCACAAGTGGGAAAATGCTTTTACACTTGATAAAAAATCTTGGGGCTTTCGAAAAACGATGAATGCCAACGACACTTTGACTATGAAGGAAATACTTCATGAGGTGGTGACCAGTGTTAGTTGTGGAGGTAATTGGTTGGATGTTTGGTACGGTTATTTAAGTATGTTTAGACTTTGAAAGTTTTTTCCTCATAGCGTTTTGTTGAAACTCATTATCGATAGAGTTACATTCTCGTTTGATGGGTATAGGAAATATGTTTCCAGGAAACGTTCTGATAAACGTGGGTCCGACGCAATATGGAACTATACCTCCCATATTTCAAGACAGACTACTAAAACTAGGCCATTGGCTTGAGATAAATGGCGAAGCTATATACGGCTCATCTCCCTGGCATTCTCAGAACGACTCGATTAATTCTGACGTATGGTATACATGTCAAAAGACCATTTACAACGCACAGTATCCGACCGCCAAACCGATCCTTACAGATACAATTTCTAGAATTTTCGCAATCTTTCTAACATGGCCCGTCAGCAACAGATTGATATTGAAAGATGTCACCGGTGTTATCCAGTCTTCTACTTACCTCATTGAACTTGTAGGCAATAATGGCGACTTGCCGGTGAGTATTCGAAAAATATTAACATTTTTAGTGTAGATAAGACGAAATAAAGAAGTAAAAACAGAACCTTTTAATGGCGTAATACTGTTACTTTTAAAAAGAATTAAATAAATTTATTTTTAATTTGCACATAATAAGATTAAACTGGTACGTAATCTTTGCAGAGAGAAATTAAAAACGGTTTAACATATATCAAGCTTCCAGACAAGGCAACAGTCGTCGTCGAATATGCATGGGTACTCAGATTTACACGTAAATAAATTTAAGCTACTATCTTACTAATATTTTATATGCGAAAGTAACGATGGATGTATGGATAAAAGGCGTACCCGAAACAGCTTAACAATAGCATAGACTACAATCCTTTTTTTTCAAGTTCCGCGCAGACATAGTCTGGCGACAAGCCACAAATATATATAAAAAAACTTAATAATATTGATACGTGTTACCTTCATTAGAATAGATTGTTTAATAAATTTTTAATTTGTAAAACTGTTTATTTTATTATACTATTCAATTAAAACAGGACGAAGGAGCTAACAATGATAACAAATATGACATATTTATAAAACAAACACAACCTTCCTATTCAAAAACTCTCACATAAAGTCATATTAAGTATATTTAACATCAATACATAAATTAGTATCATTTAATATCATAGCAACAAAAGAAAATGTAAATGTGGGCCTGTATTTCCAGTCCATATGATTCCAGCACTGGTCTAGGATAAACTAAACTTACACTGGAATGCACGCAGTGGCGTGGATTTACATTCACATTCAAAATCCAACGCTGGTTACAACCGCTGGATTGAAATTTTGTAAGCTAGCCATAAATATTTAAATATGATGTCTTAGTAAAGTTTAAACAGTTTGATATATACAAACAATTTAAACGTTAAAATTAAGCAAACAAGTTTGTATTTTTGTTTATATCTCAAGGCGGCAAACGAGCAAGCACACACCTGAATTCGCGAAAAAAGCAAAGCGAACGCTGCCCATAATAGACTTTCGCAATAACAGATTGTCTACCTCTACCCTAATCGACGGAGGAGGCGATGCACATAAAGAAGACATTTCTCCTTGCTGTGCGTCTCCTCCACCGTGAAATCCACTTCCCCTTTCCATTTTTTTCTCATAAGAGAAGGGTAAGAAGAGAAAGGGGACTAAAATTAGTCTTCCTGCACCACAATCAGGCACAACACTTCAACTTCACGCCTGTCTGCGTGGTCGTGGTATTTCACCGGACTAGCCAGGCCCAGTCATGCAAGGTGTTAAAACGTGCTCTACCACTGTTAAAGTTGTCTCCTTTGTACGATAACAATTTTGAGGTACTGGAAAAAATATAAAAGTGCGGCCCCTGCGTATTTCTATTTACTTTTTTCTTTATAATTTCATCTGTGGGCTTACCCAACATGCTTTTCGATCGGCGATTTCGCTGATGGAATCGACAAATTTGTATGAAACTGACATTGACGTTTGATATCTCACACGTGACAATCACATGATTTTATCGAACCTCAATGTCGGTTTCATACATTTTTGTCGATTCCATCAGCGACATCGCCGATCGAAAAGCATGTTGGGTAAGCCCACTGATGTCTAATGTACTATTGTTTATTCTATCGTGAAGGTTTAGGTGCATTATAAGTTGATGACTCATCAATAAAATGTGAATTTTTCCGCCCCGGGGCACGGAGTCCGGCTTACTCCCTCCCCTCAAGATCCAAGGCTCATACCAACATATGAAAACATATAACTACCGAGTGCGTTTCCCTATTGTTTTAGTAGCTAATGCTCCGTGGCCAGTAGAGCGACCTGTTACAGTTCGTACAATATTATGTTAAAATAGTGATTAAAAAACTATACCATAATTAATTAAAAACATATTTTTTCATTTAGTGTTTAACAGATTGGGTAGTGTATAATATAACGCGGTGGTAAAAAAGGTAATTCTTTCAATTTACTTTGCATTTTACTTGAAATATTTTTATAGTTTGTTCGAAACTGACTTTCAGTTGCAGTAGTGTATTAATAAATTAAGAATTTCATTGTTTCAAAAGACATAGTAGAGTCTAGTAGTATCACCAAATTCAAACTTTATTGCGGCTTTGGTTACGACCACAGCGGGAAGTGTCAATGTGTTGGGCTGTTACCTCAAATTGTGTTCTGCGCTCTCTTGCGAATTGGCGAGACGCGATAAAGTTCAAACTGCCCTTCCATCCTCATGTTTCTACATTTACAAGTATGCATTCACACAGCGGTCAACGGTTATGAGTGATCTTTAAATTGCCTGTTTCCAACCCTAAGGCTTTATTCGACCGATATCACGCAACAACGGCGTTACACCGAAGACAAATTTCGGTTTTTTGCGCGAACTCGGTCTGCTGAAGCCATACGGTGACAGGTTGTGTGTCTGGACTAACATCGTACAATTTTGTCACATGATAGTTATTTTTTTTAATATTTCAGAATCATGAAGATAAATCTATTGTGTATTGTTGTGCTGTGTTCGATCGATAGTAGCTATAGTAAAAGAGAAAGGCATCGTGTGTCAAAAATATATTCTGCGGATTGGCAGGATCTAGATACGAGACCTTTACCTCATTGGTACGACGACACTAAAATCGGTATCTTCCTGCATTGGGGAGTTTATTCAGTTGCCGGTTTCTCTGAATGGTTCTGGAATTTTTGGAAAGGTAAGTTCGCTCTCAAACCATCTTTTTTCTCGGCTTATAAATAATCGATAACCAAAAATAATAAATTTGATCTCCAAAATAAATATTTATTATCAGCAAAAAAAGTAATTGATCACTAATTTTGGATCCACATTTTATATAAAAATTACCACCAAAATATTTGTAGTGTGTCAATCAAAATAGAAAAACTATTACCAAAAAAATCACTTTTCCATCAAAAATAATAAAGTTGCACCTAATTTAAAACCTCAATTTAATGCAAAATTTCGCTCAAATATGTTACATATTTTTGTGTTAAATAACCAATTTCAATTATTGTTCACCTCTTCTATTGTTTTAGTATGTATTTTAGCTGATGTATGTGGGAGTAACATAAGGGGCGTTTCACGCGGAGCGGGCAACGAATGTTAGGTCAGATTCCCAATCTTGTTAATTTTAAATAATAGAAAATATTCTCATTTTCAAACATATTTTTGGAGTCTTTAATAATTTTAAAGAAAAAACCTTTTTACTTTGGCTTATTGCTATGTTTTTAATCTTATTAAAAATTTTGGACCTAACATAACCTAGTCTTTGATTTAATTTTAAATGTTCTAAACTTAACCTAACCCATACAGTTTATTTTTTGTTATAGTATTAATACTTAATCACCGTTAAATGTGACTAATCGATTACTTTTAGCTCTCATTTTGCTGATTATCAATAATGGTTAAAATTGCGAATAACATTCAATTAATTGCCATTAGCGTAACACATATTTGGATTAAGCGCATACGAATATAGGACCTGAAAATACGTACATCATTATTTCTTATGAAGCTTAGCTTGATAGTTGAAATTAGGTGCTAATTTATCAATTTTTATGTGTAAATATTTTTTCTCAAGAAATAGGTAGATGAATTGTAATTTAGGTTATCATATGTTTGGTATTTTTTTTGTTCTTATTATATTTGTATTGGATAAATCAATTTGGTTTTACGTATTTTTATTTTGGTGGTCGTTTTATATTTTCCCTTTTTTCTCTGACTCTCATCGGTTCGATGTATACCTTGATATTTTAGTGGCTGGTGAAATACAATTAAAAAACCACATGAAAGCACATTACCCTCCGGACTTCACATATCAAGACTTCGCGCCGATGTTCAAAGCTGAGTTCTTTGACCCGAGTGCATGGGCTGATTTATTTTTAAAATCTGGTGCTAAGTAAGTTATTTTTTCATAGCGTTTTTTGTTTCCTGCTTTGTTTCTAAGATATACCTAGATAGGATAAAGGAACTTAAAATATTGCTTTTAGATACGTTATCCTGACCAGTAAACATCATGATGGCTTCACAATGTTTCCATCGCATCGTTCCTTCAGCTGGAACTCGTTAGAAGTTGGTCCAAAACGGGACATAGTTCGTCAACTATCCACCGCTGTGAGAGCTGCCGGATTAAAGTTCGGCGTTTACTACTCATTGTACGAATGGTTTAATCCGATATACGAAGCTGATAAGAAAAATAACTACACCACAAGAGACTACACCGAGACTAAAATGTGGCCGGATTTAAAACAACTAATCAACGATTACCAGCCGTCAGTTCTTTGGTCGGATGGTTGTTGGGACGCATATGACACGTATTGGAAGTCCACCGATTTCCTCGCGTGGCTCTACAATGAGAGCCCGGTGAAGGACGAGGTTGTTGTGAACGATAGATGGGGTATCGGGATCCCTTGTAAACACGGAGATTTCTACAATTGTGAAGATCGATACAACCCGGGTAAGACATATATAGAATTAAGCGTCATTTAATTTCTGCTACTATAATACTGATAGCTCGAATACGTTCTTATTTGCCTTGAAGATATTTCGGTTGTTTAACAAATATACTTTTATTTGATTAAATGTTAAATCTGTCAGGTGTGCTGCAGAAACACAAATGGGAGAATGCGTTCACACTGGACAAGATGTCTTGGGGTTACCGCAAGCCGATGACCCTCAGCGACACTCTCTCCACCAACCAACTGCTCTACCAAGTCGTATCTACTGTTAGCTCTGGAGGTAATGATTAGATTTCGTTAACTCAAATAATATAACTCTACATATCTCTACGTTCCCTTTGTCTTATCTTACATAACATCATGCATGTTGCAGGTAACGTTTTAATAAACGTGGGTCCAACACAAGAAGGTACCATAGCGCCGATATTCCAAGAAAGACTACTGGACCTCGGCAGTTGGTTAAAAATAAATGGCGAAGGTATATACAGCTCTTCGCCTTGGGTACATCAAAATGATTCTCTTAATCAAGACGTGTGGTACACCTGCCGTAAAGTGAAGCACAGCCATCGTCATCCCACCGCTAAGCCAAAAGAAAGTGATAAAATTACAGCCATTTACGCAATATTCCTTCATTGGCCAACTACGAACATACTCCTTGTAAAGGATCTCTCCATGTATCTAGATAATGAAGTTTACAAAATCGAGCTCTTAGGCAACGAAGGTCTTCTAAATGTAAGTAATACATGTCAAGTGTAAGATTAAACTGTTTATCTGTTCTCGGTTATTGCAAATTTACTATACATGATGGTCAGTAAGTCTCTAGCAAGGTCTCTTTGTTACCGACCTAGTCGAAATATCAGGAATGATTGGTACAAAAAGTGGATTTTCTTATAAAACAGAAAATTTATCACAACACATTAGGTATTGGCCGTAGCGGAGATTGTGAAACAATTTTTGGCGGAGACGACCTCACTTGACCACCATTTTCGTTTGATCCTAGACCTTGTGACCACCCTGTATAAACGCATTTTTATTTTTTTAAACGGTTTCATTAACGTTCAAGAACAAGATGAGATTTTACCTTACAATATTTTTGTCTGAATACAAAAGGAACGAAGAAAATAATTTTGATGCTTTACTATTTAGTTTTTCTTCTTATGTTAATCTATTAATCATGGCTATTAATTCAGTTTGTTTCAAGAATTTTGCGAAAATGTGTTTTAAAATAATTGTTTTTCTTACAGTGGAATGTCGAAAACGGAGTAATGAGAATCGAACTACCGGACAAGGCTAAAGTTAGTTCAGAAAATGCATGGACTTTGAAGTTGAGCCTTAAATAAAATTGTATTTTTTATTTGTAAAGAAATGTTTAAAGATTTTCCTTAACAATAGAAGAATAGAATAAAAGTTTGTTTCCACACAAAACATGTACAAAAAAGAAATTAAAAATATAAAAAACAAACATTTAGCCAAATGGGGTGGACACATAATAGTAACGTCTATCGTATTATATCTGCTACAATAACCAGCCAAAACATGTTTTAGAATTCAAGCAAATTGTAATTAGTTAATTTTTATGAGTGAATATGTTAAAAGCACTGATTTATTATTACGTAGGGGTATTATTAAAACAATAAAATATTTAAAGAAATGTGTATTTATTAGATAATATTTGCAACAATCAGGCAGACTTGCCGAGATGCCTCCAGGTCAGAGACTTGAGCGTTGTTCACGACCATAGAATGGTTTCCGTTGGCCTTATTGAGACCGTTTTGTTGAAGGCATTCAAAGCATTGGAGTTCGTAAGACTTTCATCATACAGCTTTAATGAAGCATACTAGAATACGCGAGTCAAGTTAGGAACCCGCGATACAACGTATATATCTCTCGGATCGAAAATATTCAGAAAAAGTTCATTAAGTACTTATGCTTCCGGCTAAATCATAATTATCATCGACAAGAATATTTTAACCTCTGTGATCAATTTCACATTCCACCTCTTGTTGTTCGACGCGAAGTAGCGGACATGGCCTATGTTAAACATTATAAATGGTAGTATCGATTGTCCCTCTCGATATCTCGGGCGGCGTTTTCTCCCCATATTTTGACACTCACCGAAGCAGTTGCGCCATTAAAATTACGACGCTTATTTTCTGTGTATAGGAAGAGGTATCTTTACTAGTATAGTATTATATTATCTGTGGTTCCACGTTATTTTAGTTCCATGCAGACCATAGATTAAAAGAGGTAGATCAGACATGACATATGTCAAACTGACAGCGACTGTGACACATTTATACGAAATATACGCAAGGAATTTGCATACTTATAGTATGCAACGTCCTTGAATATACGTAACGTGACAAAGACAGTGATATAGATCTTTGGTCCCTTTCTCCGTATGCGATTTTGTTTGTTTGGGTCCAGGACCAAGACCCAAACAAATGTGACATATCACATAGTATTGTAGCGCTCCAAGCGTATTTTTGGGAAACTAATTTTTCATACGTCCCAGGCAAAGACTTGAGACATGATGTTATTGGTTTAAAGCTGTAAAGTGATGCACACACGACATACGTATGACGTAGCTAAGGCATGTTTTGTCCCTCAACCGTATACGCTATCACCACTTCGATACCTTTCTCTTTCTACGATGCAGACGGAGTTGCGGGCGACAGCTAATGACAAATAATGACTTGAGACTTCTTAAAATCCTACGTCAAATATTATGATCGAATAGTTGCTAATTCCAAATCTCGGCGTTTATATTGAAAACGACTCTTTACTACGGCAAAATATTAAAAATATACACTCGTTTCTCTGCCCACTGCTGCTCACCAACTGAACACTCAAGGAACATTCATCATGCGCTGGCTTTACTATGGTTACGTGAGAGCAATTAACGCAACCTTTTTTTTACGTTACCCCAGGTATATTGTATTTCCTTTAAAATCTGTAAAGATGCATGTACATAATGGCTTAAAAGCTCATCACCATAAACCCTCTAGTCCCTACCGAGGGTCGCCACAGTATGTACTACTCCTGTATACTTCTTACCAGCCGTCATAATATTTCTTCGTCTGAATTCATCCCTTTCTTACATAAATCAGTTAATGGGTTCCAATAATATGGCAAAAGTGATTTTCTTTTCATAAACAAAAATAGGAAACTACTCTTTAAATAATAACACATTCTCTATTTCTTTGCACCTTCTCAAAGAAGCCCATATATTTAGCTCAAAGCAAAGCTGCTTGAAATTCTCTTTGCCAAATCTAAGATTTTCCTTTCTATCACAACAATCGATAACTAGCCACATTGACTGTCAAAATGTGTCGCTCGCTTGGGTAGCAATTTTAAAATTTTATATGTCCGACGTTCGCTGTTGATTCGCTCGAATTCGCTAGAATAGATTAGAATAGAATGACGTGTACGTTGAATAGCTTCTTTCGATTCGCTAAAGAGTGATCACGTGAAATTTCGATGTAAGTTCCATACAATTTGGTCGATTCCATCAGCGAAATCACCGATCGAAAAGCACTTTGGGTAAGCCCGCTGGCTAAAAATGTCACACGAAAGTTTAAACAGTTCAATATGTACCGGACTTAATAAGTAATTAATTTATCACAATATAAACATAAAAACAAACTAGTTGACTTATTTGTACGATAACAATTCATCTACTGTAAGTATAAATACATACACGCGATAAGGTATAACTGCCGAGTGCGTATCCTTATTGTTTTAGTAGCTAATGCTCCGTGGCCAGTAGAGCGACCTGTTACACTTCGTGCAATATTATGTTAAAAAAGTGCATAAAAAACTATACCATAATTAATTAAAAACATATTTTTTCATTTAGTGCTTAACGGATTGAGTAGTGTATAATATAACGCGGTGGTAAAAAAGGTAATTCTTTAAGTTTTACTTTGATTTTAATTTGAAATAAATTCTGTAGTTTGTTCGAAACTGACTTTTAGTTGAAATAGTGTATTAATAAATTTATCAACTCTCGTGTTTAAATAAACTACGTAGAGTTTAGAAGTATCACCAAATTCAAACTTTAAGGTGGCTCCGGTTAAAACCACTGCGGGAAGTGTCATTGTGTTGGGCTGTTATCTCAAATTGTGTTCTGCGCTCTCTTGCGAATTGGCGAGACGCGATAAAGTTCAAACTGTCCTATCCATCCTCATGTTTCTACATTTACAAGTATGCATTCATACAGCGGTCAACGGTCACGAGTGATCTTAAAATTGGCCTAATATCCTGTCTCTAATAGGTTGTTATTGTCTGGACTAACATCCTAAACTTTTGTCACATGTTAGTTTTTTTTTTAATATTTCAGAATCATGAAGATAATTCTATTGTTTATCGTTGTGCTGTGTTCGATCGTTAATAGCTATAGTAAAAGAGAAAGTGGTGAATCCCACCATATTAGCCATCGTGTGTCAAAAAAGTATTCTGCGGATTGGAAGGATTTAGATACGAGACCTTTACCTCATTGGTACGATGATTCTAAAATCGGTATCTTCCTGCATTGGGGAGTTTATTCAGTTGCCGGTTTCTCTGAATGGTTCTGGAGTAATTGGAAAGGTATGTTCGCTCTCAAACTTTCTTTTCTCTGTAACTTTCTCATCTGTTCGATGTATGCAACCTGATATTTTTGTAGGTGGTGATAAAAAAATAAACAATTACATGAAAGAACATTACCCTTCGGACTTTACTTATCAAGACTTCGCGCCGATGTTCAAAGCTGAGTTCTTTGACCCGAGTGCATGGGCTGATTTATTTTTAAAATCTGGTGCTAAGTAGGTGTTATTGATAAACTTTGCTTCCCAGTTTTAGTTGCTTAATTTTTTTCATAGCTTTTTTTTCCTGCTTTGTTGCTAAGATATTCCTAGATAGAATAAAGGAACATAAAATATTGTTTTCAGATACGTTGTCCTGACCAGTAAACATCATGATGGCTTCACAATGTTTCCATCGCATCGTTCCTTCAGCTGGAACGCATTTGAGGTTGGTCCTAAACGTGACATAGTCGGCGAATTGTCCACCGCTGTGAGAGCCGCAGGCTTGAAGTTCGGCGTTTACCATTCATTGTACGAATGGTTTAATCCGATATACGAAGCTGATAAGAAAACTAACTTCACCACACGAGACTACGCCGAGACCAAACTGTGGCCGGATTTAAAACAACTAATCAACGATTACAATCCGTCAGTTCTTTGGTCGGATGGTGATTGGGAGACTTATGACACGTATTGGAAGTCCACCGATTTCCTCGCGTGGCTCTACAATGAGAGCCCGGTGAAGGACGAGGTTGTTGTGAACGATAGATGGGGTATTGGGATCCCTTGTAAACACGGAGATTTCTATAATTGTGCAGATCGTTACAACCCGGGTGAGACTTTTATAGAATTAAGTGTTTAATTTCTACTACAATAATACTTATTGCTCGACGATATTTCAGTTGTTTAGTTAATATTGTAATTGAATTTAGTTATCATTTTTATTCTGTTAGGTTCTCTGCAGAACCACAAATGGGAGAACGCGTTCACACTGGACAGCCGGTCTTGGGGCTTCCGCAAGCCGATGACCCTCAGTGACACTCTCTCCACCAAGCAAGTGCTCTATCAAGTCGTGTCCACTGTTAGCTGTGGAGGTAAAGATTAGATTTCTTAACTCTACATATCTCTACGTTCCCTTTGTCTTATCTTTCATAACATCATGCATGTTGCAGGTAACGTTTTAATAAACGTGGGTCCAACACAAGACGGTACTATAGCGCCGATATTCCAAGAAAGGCTGCTGGACCTCGGCAGTTGGTTAGAAATAAATGGCGAAGCGATTTACAGCACGTCACCTTGGTTACATCAAAATGATTCTCTTAATCAAGACGTGTGGTACACTTGCCGGAAAGATAAGCACAGCCATCGTCATCCCACCGCTAAGCCGAAAGAGAATGATAATATTAAAGCCATTTACGCCATATTCCTTCATTGGTCAACTACGAACATACTCCTTGTAAAGGATCTCTCCACTTATCTACATAGTGGAGTTTACAAAATCGAGCTCTTAGGCAACGAAGGTCTTCTAAATGTAAGTAATACAGGTTAAGTGTAAGATTAAACTATTTGTTTGTTATCGATTATTGTTAATTTATTGTATAAACGTATTTTAAATGGAACTTATTTTTTACGGTTTAAATAACTTTCAAGAACAAGACGATTTTATTGTTCAACATTTTTGTTCGAATACAATAGGAGCGTAGAAAATTATTTAGTTTATCTACGTATGTAAATCTAATCTACTATTTATTGGTCATGGTTTTTAATACAGTTCTTTGAAGAAATTTTCGAAAATGTGTTTTAAAATATATTTTTTTCTTACAGTGGAATATCAAAAACGGAGTCACAAGTATCGAACTACCGGACAAAGCTAAAGTTAGTTCAGAAAATGCATGGACTTTGAAGTTAAGCCTTAAATAAAATTGTATTGTGTATTTGAAAAGTAATGTTTAAAGATTTTTTTAATTAATTGCGCTCTTTAGTCAAATGGGGTGGACACATAATACTAACGTCCATCGTAGTATATCAGTACAATAAAGTCTTAAAATATGTTTTAATATTCCAGCAAATTGTTTTTGTCGATTTTTATAAGTGAATAAGTTCAAAGCTGTTATCCCACTTTGTTGTTTATCAAATAAGCTGCATTAATTAATTATTAATAAAACAATATTTTTTTTTAAACAAACGTTTATTTATTGGGTAATATTTGCGTTAATTATTGCAATAAGTTCCCACTGACGAAGCGCGCGTACAAAAACATTGTTATCTCTTTTCCAAGGAGAGAGAGAGAAGGATAACAATATGTTTTGTATACTTCATACACAAGGCTACGGAAATCTTCGATTCTAATCTCTAACCCCCTTATTCCGAAAAAAAAATTAAAAAGTACTGCGATAAACAAGGACCGATAAGTCGTCGATTATACGATACTGGAGGACACTCGGAACTAAATAAGTTAGACCAGGGGTCTCATTGGGCCAAATTATGTGTCATTAGTACCAGGAACAAGAATGTTCTGTATTTTGGAATAAATTTTATGAATGCTGGTACATTCGAACGTAGAAAGTACAACAGTAATAAGGCTGATTCTCGTTTCGGAATAAAGCGGTAAGTGACTTACACGATACAATCTTATAGAAGTTCATAAAGGACCAAGTAGCCGACATTTTGAATAGCGTGAGCCATTTAGAAAATATCAGAGTTTCGTAGCCGTGTTTAAGCAATGGAAACGCAGTAACATAGGTACTTATGGCCGTTAACCTAAAGCGATTACATTATCTTACAAGCTAAATAAACTTGTGCAATAATACACAAGATGTAGACGTAAACATCGATTATAAATGATAAAAGTTACACATAAGTTTTAAGGACATTGAACTGATCAGGTTATTTACTTTAATAGATTACAATAGAATTAGAAAATACAAAAAATAAGAAAAAAAGTATTTTTTTCGTCATTAACCATCATATTTACTCCAATCCGAAAATATTCTTTTATAAACTTTATTTTCTTACTCAAAATGAACATATATATTTTTTTAATATTTATTAATAATTTTACTACTTTTATGAAAATATTGAACTCAGGTCCTCACCTACAAGAGGCAGAGCCATCGCACTTTTTGTAAAAACGATTTGGAACATTAAATATATATTTTATTATAGTTAACATAACAAAACACATTACTGTACCACAATGCTAAATATATAAAATTATTTATAGTAATATATATATAAATAAAGTCCTTATAAATAGTAACTTTGTTTAGTGAAAAAGTATACAAACAAAAAGTAAACAAAAGTTTTTAGTTTCCACTAACGAAATAACCGTTTAGAAAATATCATTGTCTCTGTTTTACATAGAGAGTGAACAGGGACGACAATATGTATTGTAGTATTTCCGCAATGGAAACTTATTATATGGGACGTATTTGTATTGTCCAAAATGTTATCAATTCCAAGAACAGGATACTTATTTAAAATGCCCCTAATTTAAACCACTATCTCTTCTTATCATTCTTTATAAGGAAATGATGGGTAGGGGAAGTGGATCGGCGGGGGAGGGGACGCATAGGAAGAGGTATTATCCTCTCGCTGTGCGTCTCCTCCGTATATTAAGTGTAGGTAACGCATCTGCAATTGCAAGATGTTTATACGCAACGGTCGCTTCTGATTTTTCATTGAATCATGGTGGCCACTTGCTCGTTTGCCACTTTGTATTATAAATAAATATGGTAAAATGGGCTAACACTGCAGCATATATTCAATCTATAAAGCATAGTCCCCTCTATGTAAATTTAGACCCTTTGTGCATAAGGTTACGAAAGCTTTTTTGTCAGCTCTTCTTGGCTTAGGTAATAAAACCACATACCGACGATGCATACCTGTGTACGAACCTCTGAGCTTGTAAGCCGCTTAGATATTAAAATATACATTTATATAACCTCGTGCACGAAGGACCTAACATTATAAGATAACTACAGAGAAATGAGTTTATCAAAGACGAAGGTGAAATGTTAAACGCGGTACAAATAACTTATATCTATAAAATGACAATATATACAAGTGTGTTATATGGTATAATATATACATTATATAAAAATAAACATGCAATATACTAATATTAATTGGAGGATATATAAAAATATATTTCATTATTTATCGAGCGCGCAATGTATGATTTCGTGATTATTATATTTTTCGTAAGCTCTCATAAATATAGCATTTTTATTCATACTATATCTTTCTACCAGCATACACTCCATACAACGTCACTCGTCATAACTTCTTGACATTGTTTTACACAGAGAAATTTTGTCACTCGATATACCGTCGGAATATGTTCAGTCCTTCGAGCGACGTTATACAGAGTTTACCCACGAAATGTATACTAATTTCGCCAGTTCTAATATATTTTGTAGCTGTCACCTTTTTGACTATTTAACTATTTGTCATACATATCCAAAGATTCTACATAATTTTAATTTTTAACCTTGTCAACAGCGTGTAAGGTTGTAAGCAGTTATACAAAATATTTTCGTAAGCACCATTTATTTACGAGAAGCCCTACTATAGATGCTTTACAATTTGAAGAAATATTTCATTCATATAAAGTCGAACCTCGATAAGCGGGAATCCAAGGGACTGGAATAGTTGTCTCGCTTATAGAGGTAACTCTAATCCGTATTTCTAAATTATGAAAATAGTCCCGCGGGACCATACCGTGAATCTCACTTATAGAGGTTTCTCACTAATCCAGTCACGCTTACGTTATTATAATTTTAGAAATTTAGCCGACTATTTATTTGTATAGATCCTCTATCATTTAAAATAATGTAATAAATAGGGAAAACTATTTTTTTACATTTTTTTATTTACATTAAAAATATTTCCTCGAATTGCAGAATACATTTATAAAGCAAGTTTTTGTTTGAATACACATGAATAATTTAACATTTGTGGTAACGTTTTTTTTTCTTTTTTTTATACATTTCTTCCTATAATTTAAATTATTGCTCAAGTCAGCCCTCTTTTTAAATTATTGAATACACGCATACTAATTATATAATTTTTTTTACTGTAAAATACAATATTTCTATATTCCATTGTACTTGATTAACATTTTAATTCAAAATCAAATATATCATACGATTAAATACATATAAAAAGAAACAAGCTAAAGTACACTCTAAGTACATTTGCTACATATAATACGTGCACAATAACAGGATAGCTGTGTCTGATGACGTCATACCTTGAATAACTTCAGCACAAAGAGATAATATGAATAGAGGGAGCGCTCCATAGTAGTTTCACAGCAATATGTGTGCCGCGTAAGAAATAAAAAAAAAATGTTTGCCAGTAACATGGAAATTTTTGGGAAAAAGATTTAATTTTTATAAAATATACAGTACAATGAACTAAAACGTTATACATTTTTAATTAGTGTTTTAAAAATGTTTCTATTAATTATAATATTAAACTTTAGAAAATACTATGAAACGAAATTAGAATATGAAAGGTTCCATTCGGTCGACTTTTTATGTCGGCAAATGTAATGTAAAGGACAACACTGGGGGAAATTATCCTACGGGAGACCTCCGGAGGTCAATAAAAATGTCTCACTTTTAGGCATCGAATGTTCCCTCTATAGTATAATATATCTTTGCCTCAACATTTAAAAATGCCTAATGACATTTGCTATTATAATTAGAGGTTGTTGTAGACGCAGGGGCGCGAGGGGGGATCAAAGCGACTGTCACGTGATTGTGCACTCTTTCATCGTCTACTTATGGTCTAATATGGCTTAAATATAACCTAAGTTCAAGGAAGGAAAATGTGTATTAAATTTAAAATCACTCAAAAGTGGAATGTATTTATTTCGAAAAGTTTAGAACTTAATAATGTTATTGCGTCATTTAAAATCTGGTTTACACTTTATATAGTGTAGGACATAGTTTAAAAATAAAAAGATCGAAACTGCCAAGCCAATAAGCCAGTGTCCGAGAGACCACGATATGCCTTTCGCTTACAGAGGTGTCTCTAATCCGAGTTTCTCGCTTATAGAGGTAGCTCGTCGGGGCTATACAATGACTTTTACTTACCAAGGTTTCTGGTTTATCCAGGCTTGATTGTAGTTAAGAAAGAACCCTTAAATATTCGTTGTATAAACTTTGGGTTTTGGTATATAATATTTATTTAAATTAAAATTGTTAATAAGTTTTTTAGTAAACAAGACGTAAGCATTACAATATACAACATAAGCATAAAATTCAAGTATTAAGATTAATTGGATTAAAGTATTTAACCTAAATGCACTAAGACCGGAATAAAAATTATTAAATTATATTAAGTCCCTTATTCTACGGCTTCATTAGACCGATGTCACGCAAAAACACGGCCTTACGTCGAAGTCTAAGGAGCCATAGAGTAAGTAAATATACAAAATCAACAGTAGCTGCTTGTTGCAGTGCTGTA
Source organism: Papilio dardanus tibullus (assembly GCA_013186455.1). NCBI lineage: Eukaryota > Metazoa > Arthropoda > Insecta > Lepidoptera > Papilionidae > Papilio > Papilio dardanus. The sequence continues at coordinate 312,561 of QDHC01003445.1, read as the reverse complement.
TCGAATGAGGGTAGTTAATAAAACAATCTATGACATATATTGTGATCGATCTCTTTGTCGTAAAGCTTCAAGTTGTGGTAACAGAGGGTATTGTTTATTAAAGAATTCTTCCAACAACGGCTCCGTGAGCATCGTCGCTAGAAATTGCTCCAGAGTTATGAACCATTCGCTCTCCCCGTAAGGTTCATTCTCCTTTAACGGTGACATCTGAGACGTCGCTTCCTCTGTTTGATTACCGTTTGGATCCAGCTATTGGAAATATTGTTTCTTATAGTAAAACTTTATTAAATTATATTAAACAAATTATTGTCTGTGACTCCGTCTGCGCGGAACTAATAAAACATAGTAAATAGCCTACGCGTTCTTCCTATATCTGTGTAAAACTTCACCAAGATTATATCGTTTCGGAAATACATTCCAACTAATATCCATCCATGTAATTATTTTCTTTACTTTCGCATTTATAATATTAAGAATTGAAACATTTGAAATCTGCAAAAATCCTTCCAAATGGTGACTATTAGAGGGAGGAGGTTTAGGGTACCTGTGCGGGGCGGCTGGCCGCGGCGGCGAGGTAGAGGCTGTCCTGCGACACCTCGCGGCCCAGCGCCGGCCGCGACAGCTCGCCCAGCTGCAGCAGCAGGGTGCCTGCAACACAACTGGCTACATCACTTTTATATAGATAACTCACAAAAGAGTCGTAGAAGCTTTATGGAAAAATTATCAAACATTCAGCAAGGGATGTCTGAATTGACTATTACATTACGGCTTCATTATACCGAGTTGGCGATAAAAATGGAGATTTTGCTTCGACATAAGTCCATTTTTATCGTGAACTCGGAGTAATGAAGCTGAGTAATGAGTATGTAAGCTGCTTTTTAATTTGGAGCGCACGTGTCGTCATAATTTACTCAACTTTTACCAATTAGAAAAACAAAAGTAAAAATGGAGGAGGGATGGGGTTATTTTTTTTACCCCGTTTGAAAAACTTGAAGATCCGGGGCGTGTGTATGAGTAAGTTCATATGTCTCTAGCATTAAATGTCGATAATATTACAAAAAAACATAAAACTCATCGACAAACATCCATAATAGGTTGTTTGTGTGTGTGTGTGTGTGCGTACCTGCTCTAGCGACCGCCTCGTACAGCGGTGCGCTGTGCTCCGTGAGGCCGTGCA
>QDHC01003445.1:199913-311026 GCA_013186455.1 Papilio dardanus tibullus | reverse complement strand
GCTCAGCCCCAGCGCCACGCTCAGCCCGCGCGCGCTCACCACGCCGTCCTCGTCGTGGTCCACCAGCTGCACCGTAACATCATCAACACTCAAAACATCGTCATCGTCTCTAGCGCTGGCAATGCCATCCTCACTAACTAATAATATCATCATCAGCATGGTCGACTAGATGAACCACACTTATATCATCATCATCACCAGCGATCACAATACCATCATCATCATGGTCCACCAACTGCAGCACAGTTACTTAAGTCACCATTTACCAAATTTCCGACTCGAAGGACCATTTTATACGAAAGTAAATTGTAACATTTATTGACTAAACTCTAGAAGATGAAGCTTTTAAAAACCTTATTGTCGCTAACCAACAAAGCTACCGCGGTCGCTTTTTATATTTATCATCTGGTATCAAGTCTAGAACCTAACGTCGTGCGCCGTGAGTTAATTTAAAAACTTATTATTATTTTACTTACAATTACCCCTTTACATAAAACATTAAAATGAAGAGGAATTAAGAAAAAATGGTTCATTTCATTAACATCATATTAGCGAAAACTTTCGTTCTCTTTTATTAAGAACATTTTTGGATACTAAAAAAAAGAAATATGTGGGTAGTTCTACAAATACCTTAAACATCCTGGCAGTAATAGCGTCGGCGTATTCTCCTCTGGCCCAGGGGGAGAGCGCGGCGTACAGCGTACGGAACTGCGCGTAGTCGAGCCGGTACGCCTCGTACGGCGCCTCCAGCCGCTCGCACGGCACGCGCTTCGCCCAGAACAACTCCTCGCGTATCACGCTCAGCAGCTCCTGGACATGTATTCAAGTAACTATAAGCCCCAATACCTAAGACTAGAAAATCTAATAAAAATAACGCCACTTATTTTCTTTTTATTTTCATCGTCCCCTCGGAATTAAAAAATAGCCTACATCACCCAGGTATAGTGTATCTTCCCAACAGTGAAAGATTTGTTCACTGTTGGGAAGACATAGTTTTAGTAGTTTTACAGCATTTTCAATGCTAATAAATATGTTTATGTTATTAGCATAGATTTGTGTGCCAGAACAGCTGCTTTGTAAAATCATTAAACACTTTTAATTAGGGTATTGACTAAAAACTAGTTTTTGCAGCGTATTCTCCAGCTGGAAAACGTAAGCTCCTAGGTATACTGCACCTGCAGCTCAGCAGCGTCCAGCAGCTTGTCTTGCTGCAGCGCCCGCAGCGTGTTCCTCTCCAGGCTGTCCTCCAGCTGGCGCACGACGCGCAGGCGGTGCTTGAGGCGCAGGTGCTCGATGCACTCGCCGCTCACCGCGCCATACGACCGGTACGACTGGTACACCAGCTCTTGGATCTTTATTGTCTGATACAAGAAAACATAATACTTTGTAAATATCCACAAACTAATTGGAATTCCAATGCCGAAACTTTTTCTTGGTAAAAAAACATGGTCCTTCGAGCAGGATAAAAACCGTTTCGTTTTGCCTATAAAGGTACATATATGCTATTTATGTTGTTACCTTGTCAGCAGTTCTAGGCTCAGTGGAGAGCGCCATGGCTTCCTCGTTGTAGATGCCCTCCAGGTAGTCACTGAGCACCTGCATCGCCTGCCCGTCCTCCGCGCACCGCAGCAGCTTGTCGCGGTTGATGTCCAGAATTGTCAGGGTCACCTATGAACATTTAAATAAGGTTTGAAAAATGCAGTCCCCCCTAAAAGTCCCCCTCCCCGCCATCTTCACATCCTTTCCTACTTTTAAGAAGAAGAAGCCTCTGACTTTTAATAACCTGGAATATAACTTTAGCGCCGTCATAAAAGAAGCAGTCCATGACATTAACGGCGCACTCGTACGGCATGACGCTGATGAAGAGCGTGAGGAACCAGGAGAGGGAGATCATCTTCATCATGCCTAGCTCGTCCAGTTTGGCGTGCAGCTCCGGCAGGTGACTCTTCGTCAGATCGTCCAGCACGCCTTGGTCCACCTTCAAGTATCAACTTAATATTACTTGATTATTACAAAAAGCAGTAGCGTCAAAACACAAAATGTATTTCATCAGCACCTACTTTTTTATATTTCTCCACGAGTTACTACAGGAGAGATCCCCTATGTCAAATTAAGTCAAACTTTTACACCAAAAAAAATGATAATTTGGTCCATACCAGTGCTCCAACGACCCTAGTGTTATAGTAGTCAGGTAGTAGAGTCTCGCATATGGTGGCCAGCAGCCAGAAGGCTTGCTCCTCGGGGCAGTAGATGAGCAGCACGGAGGCCACGATGTTCATAGCCTGACAGTAACCTATGGTAGGGTTTTTAAGTGCGTATGCGCACAGTACACGACGCAACGCTGAAATACCTGGAAGAGAGATACAATATTAGTGTCAAACTCAAACTGTATTTTATAGATGTCATATGTTTTGCCAGAAATGTAAAGTTTAAATTACTATATCTTCAAAAGCATAAAACACGAAATTAAAGCAGTATTTCCTACAACTTACCAACATCATTTTGGAACGCCGGATGTTCAGGCAACGAGCGATGCAAATCCCTTTCGATTTCATCATTCGCTTGATTCTTGGATGAAAGCGCTTCATTTACCAATTTCGCATAAAGACCTTTATTCTGTACTTTCTGTAGTATAGAACCCGAGAAAACGCTCCACAGTTCCCCGCGTAGTGACTCCGGTATACCATTGACTACCAGTTCACTGCCCGCTGTTGTCTGATACATGCTCACACCACGACCCACTTCCGCCATATGATCTTCCCACTGTTTTTCCTATTAAAACAATGATATTTTTAAACGTTGGTTTACAAGAAAAATCTGAAGAAACACTAATAACAACCGCTTCCTAAGACTGCACTGATTAGTATTAAAAAAGAATAGGAATTAAAATTCAAATAAAAGAAAAACTAGAGTTTATTATTGAAATATTCTACGATAAAATGGTTCAAACCAGCTTACAGCTGTTTCAGAATATTGAGGGCAGAGCGCAGAGGCGCGATATTGCCCCTGTAGGTACAACGGCGAAGAGCTAGTAAAATGGACATAAGGAGCTAAAGCATAGATTGCTCGAAGGAAAAGCAAGATTACTGAGACCTCCCCCACGAAGTAATACTTGACGATAGTACCGTGGGGGTACAAAAAGCCTATTGAGAGGGTCGTTTAGTCGGTATAGGACTCATGTTAGGATAGGCAAACACCAATGACAGTAAGCCCGACAAGCCGGACGTGTAGTTCCTATGTCTGATGGTGCTTTAAAGCAATTTTCCCTCTAAAAAAAACATAGTAGGTACATAAAATAATCATCTTCACCTTCTTCTGTTGTATATGCTTGATAGTGGCAGTCTGATGTGTCTTGAAGAGCGTCATGAGCGGCGGCTGCGGCGCCCAGTGCGGGCCCTCCTCGCTCCTGTCCTGAACACGAGTCGCCTTCTCCCTATATAAATCACTGACCATTCACGAAATTTTAAATATATATACAAGTATAAAATAGATAAAAGCCATTTGTTAATATCCCCATGCCGCTATTGATTATCTGCCAATGACGATTATGTTGATTTTTCTAAATGTTTTTTTAAATTATAAGAAGTTGTAGCGATTTTTTTTGTATTTTACCCTATTTTATGATTTTTCTTTTTTTTTATATTTAACTGATTTCGTCAAATTTCTTTAAATGATATTATTTAAAATAATTACAAGTCTCTTTAACAAATCATACAATATTATTACTCAATAATTTGTCTATATAACAATAATATAAACACTATATTATCCAATTATTATACAAATTATCATCAACTATAAACAAATACTAATTATCAGTTATATGGCAAATGTCATTATTATTAATATCAATTAGTAATAAACGAGCGAGTAGTCACACAGTGCCATATGTTATATCTCCTAATACCTCTGAAAAATATTAGTACGTTATTAGCAAGTTTCATATTACCCACGCACATACAATTATTTTTTGTAGAACTATTTGCACTCTTAATATAAGCAGATTATTTTAAATCCCATATTCCATTTATATTAAGATTATGATTTTTGAGAGGCAAATGGTGTGATTCGAACTCAGGACTCGGATGTCCGTAACCCTAACCAATAAACTATTTGCCTTTTTTCGTAAAATAAGTGTAATTAAAAAAAAATAGCGTAGTCATGTACTAATATTATGAAGAGGAAGATTTTGTATTTTGATATGTATGGAAATAACTCAAAAGCTACAGGGCCGATTTCAAAAATTCTTTTCCTGTTAGAAGGCTACATTATTCCCAAGTAACATAGGCTATATTTTTTAAATCCGCGCGAACGAAATCTCTAATAACAGCCAGTATTAAATAAAATGACGTAATTTGACACATATATTAACTGCAAATGTATTTAAAATGATGAATTACGCAACATGTTTATGGATAGATGTAAACACAGTCAAAGCAAATTGAATTATCGTTATGATAAACATTTTGTTGTTAATTATTACACATTACTCATACATTTGCTGTACATTGAACAGATGTTTTATACGAACCACTTTGTTACTAGTCTCTATTTACATACACCTTTTTACTTTATTTCAAAACCAGCCGTTGTGCGCGACTTCGTCCGCGTGGAACTAAATAATATAGCCTATGTTACTCGGGGATAATGTAGCTTTCAAATGGTGAAAGAATTTTTTAAATCGGCCCAGTACTTCTTGAGTTATTTCAATACAAACAAAAATACAAAGTTTCTCTCTTTATAACATTAGTAAAGATATAATCATTAAAAATACCCAATCTATAAACGATACATTATTGGATTTAAAACTGTTAATTCCATAAAGAAGATCCATGCACCATGCAGACAACCATAGATAACTTATTAGACAAACTTCCCTGGACATAGACAACTTACTTGGGCAGTTTAGCGAGGAGTTCAGATATCTTGTGCACGAGAAAGTCTCTATCAGATATATTGCCGAAGAGAAAGCTGGTGTGGTGCTGTGTGGTGATGAGTATACTGCCCGAATCAGAACTACCCGCGCCGCCCGAGTCTGCTCGTTCCACTTGGTGGACATTACGCAGTGGTATTGTCAATCTGACCAGATTTCTCACCTGGAGGTTTTCAAATGATTTATAGGAACTATCAAATATGATACAGTTCAATAACAATTGTTACTATAGAATAGAGATTAGAGATTAATATATTTAGAGCGTCGGTGGCTCAGGGGTTAAGCTCTTGACTTGTAAACTGCAGGCCCCGAGTTCGAATCCCGCTATGTACCAATGTGTTTTTCGATTTTCGATTTTCATATGTTCATATTTACCGACGGTCTTAGGTGAAGGAAAACATCGCGATGCAACCTGCACATATCGGCGAAGAAATTCAAAGATATGTGTATTCACGCAAAATACGCGCAAGTCGTGGAGTTGCGGAAAATGGAGCTCATCATGAGTCGAAACCTTTAACCTTGTTTTTTACTATAGAATAACACAGTCTAAAATAGCAACTAAGATCAGTTTTATTCATAGATCGATATAAAGATAATATTATAAGTGTTATCAAAACGAATAAACAGATAAATTCAGAAATATATTAACTTATAATTTATAGAGAAACCATTATCTCTAATCGATACCATTGAACTGGTAGTAAGGGCATCTAATAATTTTCTTGAGTAATTGCTAAACACAATTATTATTCTCAAAAAAAGGTTTCTTACTTTATGCCATTATTAAAATCAGATCTTTACAATAACGACACGTAAACCGCATTGTGAAGATAATCCTATGTAAGAGTTATTGAATGCTTGAGCGTCAATAATTCACCATTACTATAGCGGGGCACGCGCCTGACTCGCCGTGACTCATGAAGCGAGTGATTGCACAATAATGGATCAAGAACTACCATTATGCTGAGTATTGTTATTGAAAAATCTAAATAATAACGAAACTTCTAAAAAATATAGGCAACCTTATACTCCAAACTCTCCAAAGCAGGTTGTAGCACCGGGAGCACTCTGGACATAATTTCTACATCCCATTTTTTGACAGTTTTGGAGGTCTGAACAGTTAGGCTTATTTGCCGACCTATGGCGCGCATTTCTGTCCGGCGCCCTGGGCTGTCGCCCAACCGCGCCCTGCCCTAACGACCCTAGGCCTAGGTAACCCGTTTCAAACGATATTGCTTATAAAGTCTATTACAGTTCGTACATTACCTAAATATTGCCTTTTGATATAATTATAATACGATATAAAGAACTTCAGAAAAAAAAACAAAAGTTACTATATTTTACCTATGATTTATGTTATATATATCATATATATTTCTATTACTACAGTACTCACCCTGCTATCGAAGCAAATAAAATTCTGTGATAAATATAATCTTCCCCAATTATATCTCTTATTATACGGTGTCCATAATGTACATTCTTCACTACCGTCCAGTTTCTCAGTATGAGGTAAACGAAAACGTAAAGTATATAGATTAGATTGTTTCCTCGCGTCCAAATCTCGTTTGAGAAACGATGGCTTTTTTGGTACATTCTTACTTAATTTTGTTAGTAAGTCTTTATCCATATTAAAACTGCCAGATTTGTCGTCGATTAACCTAAAATATTGGATGGATAAGTGGATTTTCCAGGGGAGGGGACGCATTGGAAGAGGAATCATCCTCTTGTTGTGAGTCTCCTCCTCCAAAGATTAAGGGAAAGCTACACATCTGCAATTGCAGATGTCTATGGACAGCGGTCGCTTCGCTATTTCAGAGAGTCTAGGTGGCCTCTTGCTCGTTTGCCGCTTTATGTTTAAAAAAAATGAAGAATCACATTGTTGGGTAAGAATTTAATTTATATTGGTTTGCTTAATTTTTTGCATGTAATTTTCATTTTTATTATAAAATGGCAAACAAGCAAGCAGCCACCTGAATTCACTATAATAGCGAAGTGACCCCTGCCATAGACATCTGCAGATGCAGATGCCTACCTTAATCTATGAAATATTTATACTCCAAATTAAGAAAAAGTTAAATATAAACTTACTGTTTCATAGCTATATTAGCCAGTTGTTGCATTAATGCAAAAGTTTCAGCTTTCTTTAAAAACATTGTGAAATAATGCTCCCCATCTCTTGTTACTACTTTAATTGAGTCCGGAAATAAAATGCTATTGGTTTTTGCTAATTCAGTAACATCCGCCCATCTGATCTTAAGAGATGTCTTCTTTCCAAATATATATGAATAAAAGCACATATAATGTACGGACAGATATAACCAACCTTGACGAGGCATTGGACCTTTCCAATAGCTAGGAAAAAATACATATTACAGTTGTATATGGAGGTGTTGTTCTAAAATAGTTGATATACAATATTAAACTGGGTAAATATTTCTTTATTTTATGACAAACTTTTTTAATTAGTCACAATAAAAGAGAATAAAAACTTTTAGCAGTAAATACTAGCTTTAATTTTAATTATATTCTTTTTCCTAATTGTTTGGTTGATTGAATTCTAATTTGAATTTTAATATTAATGCATACCTGCAGGAATAGTAACACACCAGTTTTTCATCTTTTGGCATCGAAAATCTTTGGTGAAACTCATAATCAACATTTTTGTAGGTATCTTCATCTAGTAAGAAATACAAACAAATATTTATACAAGTGAATGTTGAAAATCAATTAGACTTGATAAGACATGTATTTAATTTTACCTTCTGTTAAATTTTCCTGTTCAGTAGCAATAACTGAGTTAATTTTACAGCATACAAATTCTGTAATCTCTTCTTCTGTATCAAAAGAATGTAACGTTGGGCTCACATTGTCAAATAACCATTGCCAGTCTTGACGGATTTCTTTCTCTGTTAAGGCTGTGGCTATAACTAGAGGGCAGAGCAAAATTATATAAATTCCAAAGTAGTTTAAAATAATTATATATGAAGTAATTTTATATAAAATAATATTTTAATAATCACCATAATATATTTCAGAATTAGGAGTTTGATGTAATATCCTAAAGGGGGCAGGTTTTGTGTCCCAGACGCTATCAAGTGTGCCCACAAGCAGGGAAGACAGGCCCTTTGATTTGCCATGTCCCTTTCTTCTTTGAAGAACAAAGTATAAGGTGGTCTCGTCACAGTCCCTGTGTATTTAATAAATAATAATTACATGCCGAAGTATAAAAAACAGCATTATCAGGACAAAAGATAAGCAAATATTGTCAGGTAAATAAATTACCACAGCGCAGTTTTAATGAAGACTTCTTGCGGTTTAACCCACATAATTACAGTTAACTAAAATATGAATTGCATATAACGATATTCATCCCCATGTGATTAAGACTTTTTGTTGCAGTTAAAATGAATCTAATCTATATTTTTTTAACAAAACAATCACAGAAAACAACACTGAAGGGCAATTTGATCAAATTTGACAATGACACCGACAGGTGACACCAGTTTGACATTTTAATTGTGTTGTTTGAACTGACCTCTAAAAGAAATCTATGGTTGTTTGATTTTGTTTGATTGTGCTTGATCATAAAATAAACACAAACCATGACAACAAGGAAGTTCGAACTGGAAAAGTGATGCTGCTATTGCTGTTGGATCCTTGAGTTAGATTTGTCAGAAAATCTATAAGTTACTCAACCACAGAAAATACAATAAAATAAAAAATAGATACAACAGACGTTTTAAAAGATTTTTTTGGCATTGTCAGGGTGGCGCTAACCTTCACCACCGGGGCGTGTTGACGAATACTTCCAGTGTCCCCCCGCCTCGGTGGACAGTGAAGCTGAGGGAAACAAAGGGGTTTAGTGGGTATGCTCCCAGTCTCTTCCCTGTTTGGGGACGGGTAAGGAGGAAACCCATCGTGTCTTTCCCCAAGGCACCGTGGTATGCTTAACTGCATTCTTTAAAAAAAGGGTGGCGCTAATGAGCCGCCGTTATTCTGTTACATTTATGCACTTGTCGGTCTCAAACTACAAAGCCAATGATAAAAGCATGCATATTTTAATATATCTTTTATATTTAATATTTCGGAAATCTATTAGTACTAGGAATTATAGAAATTGATAAACCTAATACTAACATTTGCCATGAAAAAATATAAAGTGATAAGAAACAATTCTTCGATCAGAAATAATCAATGATGTTCTTTTTCAGCTATTCTTCTTTGTGTTTCAGCCCAAGATTTATGGTTTTCTGCGGAGTTTGCCATTTCATGAATGTACGAAATAAGATATAAACCAACCGTTATCCCTAACGGATAATACATCCATATAATGTTATGCTTCATGTAGAAAAATATCGGAAATTGTGCTAATTTTGCGGAAAATGTATAAGGATATTTCATATGTCTTCCTGATTTCCTAGAAAAAAAAAAACGTTTCAATATTTTGTAAAAAGTAAAAATCTACGTCGCCATGTGTCACTCTGTGACTTTTAGGTATAGAACACTAAGGTATAAAGTTATAATAATACCCTGCAATTATTCCCATATCTCTACACTTTACTTCTAATTTTATGTAAAATTCCTCAACTTTCTTTGGAAACACCATATTTATACGTTATTTTCAAACAAGCTTAGTGAAACTGATGACAGCGTATAGAACGAAACGTCAAGCGGTCTGGTATTAGATTTTGTTTTTGTTTACATATTTTTACATTTGTGAGATTATATCGACCAGAATTATTAAGGACTATAACTTTTTTCTACCTGTCGCCCGCGTATCAAGTAGTTTATTTATCCTCGAAAAGGATCGGATCGGACGATAAGAAGACTTAAACGATTATTTAACTATAAAAAAGATAGTTTTAAAAACATTGTCAGTTTATTTAAAAAGTTAACATTCGAATTTAAACTTGATTAACCCAAAACAAAACTTATTTTTTTACGGAAAAACTAACAACTCTCAGACAACATTTCAAAAAATCTGCATTTAACATTTTGTTAAATGCAGATTTTTAAAAACATTTAAAAACAGAAAAAATCACCTGTATACGAAAAAATAAAGGCCCCGACTCGACATAAAATCCCTTTGAATTTATCTATAGGTGATTGCAAATCGGTCAATGGTTGAAACGTTGAAGAGTCATGAATAGTTGATTCAACTAAATCGTTGAATCGACGCCCATCCCTATGTCATACATTCGGTTGTACTGTCTAGATCTGTCAACAGTCATTAAATTAATGTAAAAATTGTTAAAATTACAGACATAAAAATTAAGAGAAAATCCTTTAGAAATGAATGACAACGAAAAAGAAGAGGCTGCTAATCTGGTATAATACTGTCTTTATTGGCGATCAGTTCGTTTTATATTTCATGATAGACTAATGGGATTTCCGAAATATAATTTATTTTAGAAAGAAGAGTTTGAATGGGTGCTACGTGAAGAAGTACACGCTATCTTACATCAGCTCCATTCAGTATTAGTTGTGAGTAAAGTTTATTACACATTATTACAAGTGAGCATACTATTTCTATAAATAAACTGCTTCGTGTCGTTAGGATCTTTACTAACCAGAATCTTAGATGAATGGGTTTAAAAATCAGTTGTTCAATTTACGTTTTCTCCATAGGAATGTGCTCATAGGTTTCCCGTGCCTTTATATGGTAATGAAGGACAAAAGCAAGATAAATTCATTCTTACTTCACAACCGGAGCAGCTTAAATGTATTGTCACCTTAACTGGTGACAGCATCAGTCATGCAGTGAGTATGAGATATATTTTTTCTTCCAAAATGTACAATGTACACTTATCATGTTACACTAGGGCAGGGATGGCAATGAAGAACCTTTATGTAACAATATGCCATTATTTTGAAAAGGTTTATTGAAGTAATAGACATGTCATCAAATAATATTAACTTTATTATTACTGAGAATGACCATATCGGCCTTTGCTTTATGCTATAATACCTACTTCACCACTTTTAATGATCTGTATCATACCAAAAATATTAATTGTTTTACATGCCATTCATACCATGCATGCCATCCCTAGGATAACATGATTTTATTGACCTCACATAACTTTTTAGAATTTTAGTTTTTAAGACATATACTCTATTTCTAGGACATTAGTTTTAAAGTATTAAGACAAATGCACTCTATTTGTCGCACATCAATCAACCAGGACGGCCCCTGGAAGTTACAACAGATACAAGACGCGGCTAATCATTTGCAGCAGGCTATAGGTTACATTGACAATGTTGATAAACATTACGTGTTCAGGTATGATGTCAATTTATTTGATAAGATAAATATTATTGCCAATTGTATCTATGCGTTAATGCTATATTGATAATCCTATTTGAAGCAGATATGATTACTACTTAAATACAGTCAAACCTGTATAAGTAATCGAATTAGTGAGAAACCACTTATCCAGGTTCTACTGTATTGGGAATTACAATAACGTAAGTCCCTATTTAGTGCTACTTAGTGACTAGCAAAGGCTGTCAACTTGTATAGTTGTAGTATAACAAAAATTTATAGTAACATTAATATTGGTATTTTAGGTCTTCAGAGGAGGTATTACACATTATACAATGCTTACTTGGTTCCCTACAGAGGGCTCGGACTGCTTTAGTTTTACCAAAAAAGAAAACTATTGATGAGCTTATGAAGAGTAGAAATATGGTAAAGAATAACTATTAAACTCTATAATTTTTTACTGATCATCTCCCTATCCTTATTCTTTTCTCATCGGGTTGACTCTAATAGCAGCACCAGGTTGTCTTTCAATATTAATCAATTTTCTATCATCTCAGTTATTTTTCTTTCTAATCAATTACACCTTTCACACATTCTATCCATCATCCAACAACCTTTCTTTAGGCCTATCTACCTCCGTATTCATGCTTTATATTAGTACAACTTCTCACAATTTACATTTTTATTTACTTGTGGTATTTCAGAAAGCACTATCACCGAATCTGCCTGAAGATTTAGCGATATCTTTCTACATACAGTCGCATAAGTTGATATTTGTAGCGTACCAGTTGAGTTCTGTGCACGGTACGATGCGTATAGACTCGTGTCAGGCGGACTGTGCTGTGCCGTGGCTCAGCGATGTACTGTTCATGTTGACAGCTGCGTTACATATGTGTCAACAGCTGAAAGATAAGGTAAGGAAATATTTTTATTACACTTAGATTGTTGTTTATCGTTCCCCATCTTTCTTGCTTCATCGGATACTCTCTCACTCTATCCCACTCACACATTCTCTCGCTTGCACTTCCTTTTTATTCCATTCCACGCATACAACTTATGTTCTATTCCCATATTTATTACTAGAAGTTGCTCGCGACTTCGTCTGTGCAGAATTAAAAAATTTAACCTATGTTACTCGGGGATAATGTAGCATTCTAAAGGTGAAAAAATGTTTGAAATCGGCCCTGTAGCTTTTGAGTTATTTCAATACATACAAAAGTACAAAGTTTTCCTCTTTATAATATTAACGGATATTAGATTGCCTAAATGCAAAAATTGAAGACTATTTACGTAATCTTCAATTTTCGCATTTCTAGAGAGTTTGTGATAAATTAATTAAGGTGTTTTTTCACATGAGACAACTGTATTTAGACCAGTAAACAAATCTCTAATTTATCTGATAACCTGTCATGATAACCAAGTAAACGAGTTGCGTTGAAGGAAAGTTTTACGATAAAAAAAAAAATAATTGAAATATTTACACTTTGAAGTTAAGTAAAATTTTCACACATAAAGTCAATTAATTATTTTAATATTTTGAGCTAAAATATAACGTTTTATTTCGTGACCCTGTTATTATAAAGACACTCGAGTTACTTGTTCTAATTAATTTATAAGCTAACTAATAAGAATATAGATAATAATTTGGAGTACATAGATAAGAAATAAAAGGTCAACTAGCTATCAGGCCATTTGTTCAGAGCAAATGTTGAGTTTTATCTTTTACGGTTGCAGTGTGAGCATTTATAAAAATATGTAAATATTCTAACATATTGTAAATTGTTGAGTTTATTATTGACGATGTTATGCAGTATAGATCAATGAATAGATAATAGCAATTTATTAACGATGCGTCAACTTTATTGTTTTTTTAACCCACGCGCTAATCATGCATTACTTATGTGATAGACTTTTATTACTTTATGCAGATTAATTTCAATAAATTACTATTTTACATTACAAATGCTATAAAAGTGCTTTTTTATATACTTATGTATTTAAATAAAGTGTTTTCTCTTTTCAGTTGTGTGTGTTCTCACAATATAAAGATTTTACTGTCGGTTCGAGATCTGCTTCGATGGTGTTCAATTGAGTATTATAGTTTAGGCCCTCCGTACACTAGGATACGCATTTTTTAGTTTCTAATCGAATTACACAAAACGCGAAATTCGTACACAATTAGCGTCGCCGACGTATAAATGTATAAATCGCTTAGATACTAAAGTTGTAGATTTGCGTATCCTTGTAAAGGGTTTTAAAACAAGCTATCTGTTTAACACGTCCAATATATATCCAGTTATATTTATTGCATTTATAATTAACATATAATAATATATCGACCTTCACGAATTCAATAACAATGAGGCACTAATGATGCGGGTTAAAAACAATAGAACCGTAGAATTATTTTGCAATTCAAATATAGTCGAACCAGGATTAGTGAGAAACCTCTACAAGCGAGAGTCACTATGAACCCAAGGGATGATTTTCATAAGCGAAAAATTAGGACTAGAGAGAAAGCTAGCGAGACTATTATTGCGGTACCTTGGACTCTTGCTTATGCAGGTTCGACTGTATACATAATAGATGTATTATTTTTAATGCTAAATAATGCAGATACTATTATGTGTCGAGTATTTAGAAACATAGCTGGCAATCAAGAACCATTCGAAGTTTTTTTTTAATTTATCTGTTTTTTGGTATTAATGCTACGTCCGCACTTTCATTGTGATAAAATTCTTATTCGGTTTTAACTCCTAATTGGTGAATGTATGTAACCAAATTATGTAACTAAACTATAATGTATTATATTTACGGTGTCCATTGTTGATTCTTGTTGAGTATATTATATAGAGACTATGTATAAATATATAAACACATAGTATAAGAACACATGTATTGGATATTTTAGTCTCTTCGTACACAAGGATATCCAAATTAGATATTAGTCTCTGACTATTCTTCCATTAGACCGAGTTCGTGCACGAAACGGAGATTTTGCTTCGGCGTAAGGTCGTTTTTTGCGTGACGTCGGTTTAATGAAGCCTTAGGTTAGACTTGCGCAACACGATGTTGGCGTCACGTAGCTGTATACTAACCCTCTATGAAGTATTGTGTGTGTTGTCGTTTGGATACTAAAATAGACTTGTGTAGCCTCGTGTACGAAGGGCCTAAGATAATTTATAGCGTATTTACTATTATTTATGTCTTTTTAGGTTTAATCTATCTAATGTTGGCTACAAACGTTCAGTTTTTTGACTGAACACTTTTAGCTGCACAGTCAATACTGACGTACACACGTCAATTTGAACAGCGCAGTCGAATTGTACAGTTCTCAGTATTGCCTACAAACGTCAGTTCTAACTGTTCAGTCGACCTGTACAGTTAAATCTGAGCGTCTGTAGCCGACTTTAACGCCTTTTAGTAATAAATATTTAATTTTAATTTCGTGGTGCTTTCAAATAGCCTCTTGCTATTCTTGTTTATTTATTTGATGTTAAACAGAGCTGCTATCTATTTTACAACATACAAAACACTATTGATTTAGCAAATTATGTGAAAACTGCTTTACCAAATGTTATTTATAACATTTTATAATCATTATTGTCTAATTCATTATTTACGAATATGAAAAACTTTTTCTTTTTTCTTGGGCTTGGCTTTCACACTTGTATGTACTTAGCCACTGACAAATTTCAGACATTAAAAGTAACTTGTTAACGGGTTCGTTACTCCATATAAAATATTAGTCGAGAAATAAAATCAGTAATTTCGATACTACCTTTCATTACTGATACTATTTTTAATAATTTATTTTATCTTTGTTTTTAACAAATTTTCTTACACTATTAAAATGCAGTCTCAATTTAATTTCTATCAGCTTTATAACTGCCATAGTGCGTTTAGTTAAGTATGTCATATTTTACAAACAAGGCATGCCGAAATAACTGTCCTTGAGGCCATTGTTTTGACACTATTATGACGTCATTGGCCATAGATCTTATATTACGAGTACCAGAACCAATGAGTAAAAAATATTGCATTCTGATTTGCATTATGAATAATAAGCAGACAAGTAGCTATTATTTAGATCTATGAAAAATATTTAAAATATAAAAGATACAATACACATGAGGACTAATTTTGCACGTCATTCGCGATTAGATAGATCTGACTTGTTATTTATAAGTGTTACGTAAAATTGTAACTTAAATAACCGTCTGTGTGCATTAGAGTAATTTTGGAATATAATAACACATTGCTGACCGGCCACGAATAAACACGTGATGCATTTTTTGTTGCCGGTGATAAGTATTTTCAGTAAAATTGCCGGTCAACAATGTGTTAACATTTTCAGTGCCACCGACTGTCGGCGGTTCCTTCAAGGTGGCGTTGAAAGTGTTAAGTATATTCCATCGAATGTATGATTAGTCAATTAAGTTATATATTCCAGTGCCACGAGTATTATTTAAACGAATATAAGGGTTACGAAACTGAATAGCAATATCTTGATACATTTTGTGAAGAAATGAATTTATTATCGTAAAGCTTATTGTGAAAAAAAAAATAAGAGATAGAATTATGTATCCCAATTATGATTACGATTACAACTTTAACTTTGACAATTTAATGACGATTGCCATCGTATTTCTCTTGAGTAATTTCAGGCTCGAATAGATTTTGGCCTGTATTATAAGTGGAATTGGCATGTATTTGAGTTTTTATTTATATAGGGTAGTTTAAATATTACACTCTTGGTTTAATTCACTGTTAAAACTCTTAGATTAGTGTTAGAAATATGGTGGCAAACATTTAAATCCTTTATCTCCTCTTTCATCTAGTAATCTTAACTTTTTAAAATTTACCTAAAATATTTATTAATTTGATAAAATGTATCAAACGCTATCAAACATTTAATAAATTTTGTTTGATGTTATTGAACTAAGGTCGTAGAATCGATTCATATTTGTTAAAAAAGCAATGGATTTTTTCGTATGAAGTATTGAGTGTTTCCAAAGAATAAATTATTGTTTAAAGTTAAGATTTTCTGACTGGTTTTGTGATTCCTAACTTCAAATCCAATAAAGTAAATGGAAAAAGATTAAGGACGATTATTCAGTAGGTTGCACAAAGATGAATAATGAGCATTGTAATGGTTAAGGTTCCATTTGAACCCAGCTTTCGTCTAATTTTTTTAAGTAACTGAATGCGCTAAGGAATTGGATTGTATTATAAGCATAATATGTATGTATTTTGAGCACGTTTTGTTAGACTAAAATTTTATGGCACTTTCGATGTAACCATTTCTACTATGAAAGTAATAAACGTGTTATTTAATTTATGTTTCCATGTATGTCTGCAAAACATGTCTGAAATTGTTTACGCCCACAATACCCAGGGGTTAACCTTATTTAAATAAGTAAATGTGAAGTTTTCCAACCCCTCAGGCGATGGCGTATTTTTTGTAATTATATAAATGTTTTAAAAAATCAAATAAGTAGTTGCGATCGAGTTGTTTGTTTGACATGTTTGACAATAAATTAAATATACCTAGTATTATTAAATAAGGCAGTCTAAAGACTAATTATACTGCGAAAAAGTTATTGTGGTCGTGTTGTATTTCAATAAAACTGAATACTGTTACAATTATTGTTTTATTGTGGTATCACTAGTTTACTTTAATAGCATAAAAAGTCTTGCCTGACTTACAGGCTGGTAAGTTATTGGCACCGACAAGCGAGGCATCCGTTACAAGTAACATATTGATAGAAATATCATCTTGAACACAATTAATCAATATGTTAAACCTTGGATTATGATTAGGTATAAATCAATACGCTAAGAAAAGAGGGCTTAATGAATTTATAATTACCAAAACACTTGGACTATGGAACAGTTAAACTCGAATTGCATAAGTAGGAGGGATGGAAAATACAGGTTACAACTAGCAGGTCTTCCTTTAGTTGCTTCAAAGAAAAAGAACGTTTCCCTGCTGTTCCCGCAAACAGTAAACAACTTGATCAAACCTTGGTTTATTAATAACTAACAATAATCACCAATATTTACCAATAGACCAAAATGCTGTTACGACAACACTGAAAAGTGAAATGTCACACGTCATGTTTTGACATATTTATTTTTTGTAAACTGTCGCAGTGTTGTTCATTTCGTGTTTTCTCTTTTTAGATATTAATTTTCCAATATATATTCTAGACAATTAATGGGATCCACTGATTAAAAAATGGTACCACGAATCTGTGGATGGTTTGCTTTGGCTTCCGTTATTACAATTGCACTACTTGGTTTTGGATTGTATTTAACGATACTTACGTTTATTATTTCGTTTATTGTGGGGTAAACATACTTATTTTATGTAATTATAGTATCCATTAATTAGATTATCTTGTTTGTGTGTCTATAATACTTCTTAACGTTTTTTTGTTTACAGGGCGTCTACAATTTTGTACCTGAACTATGATAGTAAAAAGATTTTTCCTGTGGATATAGACTGTTTAGATGATCCTTTACAGCCAATTAATTTCACTGTACAATCTTCGAAGGTAATAATTATTATTTTCTAACACCATAGATATCTTTTGAACATATAAGTACCTTAAAATAGAAAAGATTGCTCTATTTATCTTAAAATCTCAATGAATGATAGTTTATTCTATTTTCTCTTATTATTCTCTTTTTATTCCAGGTTCTCGATCTCTTTGAGAGTCAAAATCCTCTTCCTAAATTTGACAATAGGATAACTGGCAGTGAAACAGTGGATTCATTTTTAAATGAAATTATTGTGATAATTATTAATGATTATGTGAATCCTTGGTATGAAATAATCACAGACGATGTAGAATTGCCAACACATTCTATTAAACGATTGGTGCTAACTGCGGGAGCTAATGTTGCGAATAGGTAATGTTTGTTTTAAGTTTTTAAACTAACATGCAGTTAATAATTCATCATCTTTTGAGCTAGGACTTTATCAAACAAAAACTAAAACAATAAATGTACCATGAGCAATTCCATAAACAGTTTAACTTGAATAAATTCATAAAAGCTAAGATAAAAAATAATACATTTTTAATTAAATATTGCTGTAATATGCATTGCCTATTTTTATTATCTTTACTTCTAAAGCTAAACCTTTTTGTATTATTTTAAATTTACTAGCTCTTTTATATTAATAATTTGAAATATACCCTTAAATTACAGAGTAAAAAGTGTAGATTGGATTCATCTTCTATCAACAAGATTTCCTGAAGAACTAACAACTCATTTAAAGCTGTTCAAACAATCCAGGGTTAGGTTAAAACATGTACAGTTGTTGAGTGCTAAAGAAATGTCAAATGGGAATTCAAAACAAAGTCCAAAAAAACAAGAAGACAAGAAACTACACAGGAGAAATAAAAGTGAAACAGATTTGTCCTGGTTACCAGGTAATTAGGGCAACAGTATAATTAAAAAAAAAATCTTCCGCAAGTTTACTGGACAAATCACAAACAAATACCATAACATTGTTATCTCTGTTTTTTTTTAAGAAAAATGAGAGAAATGGCAATATGAAAAGAAAAGAGCGTACTCCTCCCTCAAAGGCCGGCAACACATTTGTGGTTCCTCTGGCATTGCAGATGTCCGCGGGCGTCGGACCAATTAATTTGGTTGATCCGCTGCTCGTTTGCCCCCTTCTCCTATAAAAAAAAAAAAATGTTTCTGTATACTTGTTTTTCCCGTGGAAACTCATGATCTTAATTTTTTTTGCTGATTTTTTCATATTCGTTACAGATTCGCAATCATTTGGTAAATCGAAATTTTACGGCAGCTCCGAAAGTATTAATAGTAAAAATTTAATAGATCTATTTTTCGATTTAGAATGTTCTATGGAAAATAAACAAATTTGCAGGGATATGTTTTGTACAGATCCTGAAAAAGAAAATGGTAAACGTATTTTGAACATACAGGCTGTTACAAAAAAAAATAGATAAAATTACCATTGATAATTTTGTTTATTGTTATTCTAGCTTTATTGAATGAAATTTCCGAAGCCGTTTTGTACCTGATAGCACCTGAAGAGGCTTGGAAATGTCATGCATTAAAAATAATATTAATTGATTTAATATCGGCGGTTGTTTTACGACCTATTATTGATTTACTTAGTGACCCTGATAATATAAATAGGACAATTATTAAAACTGTAAGTATCTTTTCTAATTGAGTTAAATCCAACTGATTTAAATAACCTTTCCTAACTTTGAGTACAACCAACTGATTTTATTTTTACTGTCTTCGACCTAATCCAATGGTCCAATGTGAAATACCCGATTTCATAAAACTTAATATATTATTTTGTGAGATGTCAGTAATTTAAATTGCGTAATTTTTCATTTTGTACAACTTTATATTAAAATAATTATATTTTTTTTAACTAAAATAGTGGAATACCATTATTTAGAGTACTTAAAGTGACTTAAAAAAGATCACTCTGTATATTTGTTTTAGTGTTGTCGTGATTCCTGTTTATCATCAGAGTTGTTTTTATTAGTAATAAGATGTTGTGGAGACGGAGAGGAATTGGATGCTACTTTAGAGCTTGTACAAAAGGATATACAGAAATTGGTAAGACAGTATTTTTAATATATTTTTTTTTAATTTTGTCTATATTCTTAGACATTGTTTTATATATTTTAGCATTCACGTGACAGTGCGGGAGAGTGGGATTTACAGGATAGACAAAAGTTATCTTCGTTACAATATTTATCGAGGATAATACAAGCTAAGAGAGCCACTTTGGGACCGCAGGAAGGTAACACATTACTAATATGATAAATGAAGTTACGATATTTGAAGGTATCTTGGTGATAGTCAAACATAGCCTGGAAGTACACATATGCTACTTTTTTTATTATTTCCTCGCGGATGGAGTTGCGGACGCCAGCTAGCTTATACTAATATTATAAAGTGGAAAGACATGTAATTTTGTATTATTGTATGCATCTACTCAAAAAAATACGGACCAATTTAAAAAAATCTTTCACCGTTAGAAAGTTATAATCCACGATCAATATAGCCTATTTTTATTCCGTGTGGATGATGTCGCGGACAACAGCTAGTTTAAAAAAAAACCGATACTTACAGGAGTTTTCCTAATTAAATGTGTATTTTTATAGGAGCAACTACAAATAATACTTCTGAAAAAGTGTCGGAAGAAGTGATGAGATCTTTGAAATTTATCAGAGCGACAGCGGCTTGGAAATCAAACGCTCAGTATTTACTTGAGATTGAACTTAATGAAACAGGTATGATATTTATCCATTAATTAACTAAAAAATATAAAAAAATACTGTCTTTGATTAAAAAGTTGATCAAGAAATGAATGAAATTATATTGTTTGTCAAGATAATGCCCTTAGAGAAATTATATGTTATAAGTTAAGTTGTTTGTTCAGTTGTTTGTATAGTTGTTTGTTTATACATTTAATTGATATTGTTAATAATTATGGTAGATCAAATTCTTTTTGAAATGCATATTTTATTCTACTTTTATAGTACTTTCTTTAGACTTTCCCGACTGAAAACAAGTTCCTATAGAAATAAATTAAAATACACTTCATTAAAATTGATCATAATTGTGTCGGTGAACCAAATTCTTTTTAACCGTATTCCAACAGAAGGAGGTTATCCAGTCAATGAGTTTTTTTATAAATGTACAAGAATTACGCAGCGAGTTCTGATCCGATTTACGTGATTCTTATTTTGTTTGATTCAAAATAGTTCTAACTATTTTTTAATAACATTTAGACGCGCCACATACCTCAAAAGCGGTATTAGATAATTTAAGATCGTCAGCATTAGAACTGTGTGATTTATACCTGGGTGCAAACCGGCCTCTCATCCTGGGAGTCCCGGGGAACTGTCATGCTGACCTCGTGAGGAAGATAACCACGGAGGGAGAGGATTTTAGTAAAAACCCAGTGATTTGCTTTGATGATGTACAGAAATGTGTTTGTGATGCTTTAGAGGTGAGGTGTTGCTGACTCCTTAGCTATGTAATCTATACAATAAAGAGGAAATATTTGTATTTTTGTATGTATTGAAATAACTCAAAAACTACTGTGCCGATTTCAAAAATTCTTTCACTATTAGAAAGCTACATTATTCCCGAGTAACATAGACATTTTTTTAAATCAAAGCGGACAAAGTAGCGTGCAACAGCTAGTTATAAGATAAAAATAAAGACACAAATGTTGTTAAAGTATGTTTTAAATAGGAATATGTCCATCAATGACTTTCAATATTCATAAATCTCTAGAAAAACACATACATATTTTAACAAATTCAGATTAACTATGAATATTTAATATGCAACATTTAGTAGAAATCTGAATTTTAAAAAAAATGTGTTGAATTTTTGTTATTTTTTTAGGATGATCCATCATGGCAATCAGATTTTATGATGGACAATGAACCAGATTTGGAAAGAAAAAATAGGTACAAAAATTATTTATGAATTGCTTTTATCCTTTTCTTTGAAAATAATACAGATTTATTTTTACAGTGACATACATAAAAGAGATTATAAGGCTGACACAAAGAAATATGCAGGTAATTTTTTTTTTTATCTTTGGGTAAACCGTCTTATGCAAAAAACTGTGCAGTAGTTATTAATTACAAATTACTTCAGATAAATGCAAGAAAATAATGAAGTCATGTCTAACACAATTACCAAAGTTATTTTTTAAATCAAAACTTAAATACGAGCTTCCGAAAAAAAGTAATACTTTCCCGCGCTCGTTTGGTCGAAGAGTGCCTTGTAATAAGAACCATACCCTTCCTAAGTGCAATATGCTGGGTACATACCATTCTGTTATGTAGTTTGATTAAATTAAAGAGTAAATAGGACGTAATATATTTTAGAGATAATTGTATGTATTTTTTTAACAGTAAAACATCTAAAAACTACTAGAAATTGTATACTAATATTGATAGAAATAAATGTTCGGGCTTACATAAAATCAACGCGCGGTTGCAGAGGAATTGAATTGTAGCTCTAGTTAGCGATTTTGATTCCATATAAATAAAGTTATTTATAAGTATTTGTATATTTAAAGTACTTTTGTAGTTATTTTAAAGTATTACAGTATATATTGTTCGTTAGAACGGGATTTTTACCACGATTTAGCACTTTGAGCTCCCGATATTTCGGCATAGCCTGCGCTATGTTCACGGGTTGACTGAATCCCGTTTCTTACGAACAGTATGTTAGTAACAATATCGAAAGTTTAAAGTTAGTATTACAGTAATTTGTAGTGTATTGTTATGTGTAATTTAAAGTAAAACTGGATATAAATTAAAATTTCCAGCCGACGGAATACCGTTGACGAGTTCCCGACACAACCGGTCGCGCTCCGACGTGGTTGGTAACTTCGCGCAGACAATGATCAATGATAGCTCAGGTGAGTATATAGCGTGTGTAAAGTCTTGTTCGCACCAGGATAGTATTTTAGTCGCGTAGCAAGTGGCAAGTGTCTGAACAAAAGATTAACTAATCTACTAAAATGTTGCTGTTCAGACACGTTTAGTTACTAAATTACTACCCCAGTGCGTAGGTCTAGGGTTAAACGAGTCCGAACAGTAGTAAATCCTTTGTTAGGATAAATGGTACTTGCTACTCGACTAAAATACTAAGACATTGAACTAGGCATTAAGGGCGAATAACATTGTACCAGGTTAACATACCAGTGCGGTAATAGAAAGAAATAATTCGCATGGTACAACAAAAATGGTATTCGAGTATTACGTTTTTGGTACTAATTTTAAATCAAAACTTGTATACCAGATCATAAATGTAACGTGAGGTTTAGACGGTGCTAGACAATTCTTTCACTATAATTATATGTTCCATGCAAGAAACTGTTACTATAATTGGGCCTTTATTTAGTTTACTAGCTTAAATATGCGACTCATTTTACACGTCTGTATGTCGAAATCCTATCCGCTTTATTCCGAAACGAGAATCAACGTTATTAGTGTTGTACTTTCTACGTTTGGTACTGGTACATTCACAAAATTTGGTCCAAAATACAGAATATCCTTGTTTTTTGATACTTCTTATGATACATGATTTGGTCGAATGAGACGCCTGGTTTATATCTCTATTAGTTCCGAGTTTCCTCCAATATCGTATAATCGACGACTTATTGGTCCTCGTTTAACGCAGTACTTTTTACATTTTTATGGAATGAAGGGGTTTAGGTTCATTAGACCGAGTTCTAAATAAAAACGGAGATGGTTTTGGTCCTTTTTTGTGTGAAATCATTCTAATGAAGAATTAGGGTAAAAATGACATTTCTCATAGGATATGGTGATAATTTCCAGGTCCGTCAAGCTTATCGTCTTATTCAAATACGTTGTCACTCTCACATTCGGAGATCACACAAAGAGCGAAGAATATGTACTCTCCTTTGTCAGCGTATATTATAGAAACGGGCAAGTAATATGTATTATTTTATAAATCAAATGTTATGAATACGGGCACTCTCTTGAAACGTGCTACAGTCAAACCTCTGTAAGCGAGAAACATTCTCTGGTCCCGACGGACAACCTTCATAAACGAAAAACGTGATTAGAGAGAAACCTCTGTAAGCGAGGCAAATATCGCGGTCCCTTGGACTCTCGTTTAACCATGTTTGGTTATATACATGATTTGAACTAGTATTTTTATATAAAAGTAGTATTTTAATATTAAATATCATATTTTTTTATATAGCATTGGTACAAGACAAGGGACGTACTTTTGGTATCTACGCCATCGCGGTCACGAGGATGTCCGATAACGAAGTATGGCACATATACAGGCGGTATAGCGATTTCTACGATTTACATACATCTATAAAAGAAAAGGTAATAATCATTAATAAGAGTCTGAAACAAAAAAAAAAAAATTAAACATAATAACAGTTCATTACAATTATTCATTTACTAGCTTTTCCCCTTACATCTACATGAAATTTAAAAAAACAGTATTTTTTTCTTTGATAAAGTGGCAGACGACCAAGCCACCACCCGGGTTCGTCCAAATAGCGAAGCGAACGATGCTCATAGACATCTGCAATCGCAGATGCATTGCCTACCCTTAATCTAAGGAGAAGACGCACAGCAAGAGGATAAGTCTTCTTCCTATGCGTTCTTTACTCCGCCAATCGATTGACGGTCCTCAGCCGTTCTAGAGTTATTAAAAAAAAAGGTTAAAGGTTTCGACCCATGATGGGCTCCATTTTCCGCAAATCCACGACTAGCGCGTATTTAGCGTGAATACACATTCTAGAGTTATTAGTTAAGCATCCATCTATCCATCCAAAAATTGACATTTATTATACTAGTATAAAAGCAATTTTTTTTATAAAGTTATTCTTTCCCAGTGGCCAGAGTTAGGTAACTTATCGTTCCCCGCAAAGAAGACCTTCCAGAATACATCAAGATCTGTCCTGGAGTCTCGCAAGAGGATGTTGAACAAGTACCTGCAGAGCCTGACGAGTGTGGCGATGGATTCGCGCTACATGGCGCTGCTCTCACAAAACTACCTCGGAGGCTTCCTCAGCCCAGAGATACAGACGGAGAGACATGGAAATACGGTAATTATGTTAAAATAACTATAATACTTAGTTTTTGATACTTTTATTAATGTTCTAAGTATTTTTATAGTAGAAAACGGAAAATTATTCTCAAATATGTCTTATGTCCTATGTATGAAAGAAGAAACGTAGATTAGGAAATTCGTTCGTAAAAGACCCATGATGGGCTCCATTTTCCACAACTCCACGACTAGCGCGTATTTTGCGTGAATACACATATCTCTGAATTTCTTCGCCGATATGTACAGGTTGCATCACGATGTTTTCCTTCACCGTTCGTTATAAAATAATTGTTAGTTCTCTAAATCGATGATTCAAAGTTATTCAGTATTTGAATAGTATGTTTTTTTTTATTGTAATTACTTAAAAAATACATACTTTTCAAATGAAATTTGTCTGCAGATTGATGCATTATTCGTGAATTCAATAAGAGCGGGCATGAGGACCCTAAAGAACATGCCCGATCAGTTCGTGAATACCGTGGACGGTGTTATGGATGGTATAACACATATTCTATACTAATATTATAAAGAGAGAAACTTTGTATTTTTGTATGTATCGAAATAACTCAACAACTACTGGGCCGATTTCAAAAGTTCTTTCACCATTGGAAAGCTACATTATTCTCGAGTAACATGGGCTATATTAGTTAATATCACGCGGACGAAGTCGCGAGCAAAAGCTAGTATTCTATATTGCTATTTGACTGTCGCTACATAATACAAAACAAAATCGCTTTCTCTGTCCCTATATCCCTATGTATGCTTAAATCTTTGTAACTTCTCAATGGATTTTGATGCGGTTTTTAATTGATAAGGGCCATTTAAGGGAAGGTTTACATGTATAATAACATTCATTTAATAGTGAAGAAATACTGTTATATTTATGTTTTCTAATTAGATGTCGTAAATACATTTTTTCCGCATTTTTCTATTGTATTTAGTATCAACATTGCATCCCCGCTAAACCAGGGCGGGTAGCTTCTTAAATATAAATTATAACTTTCTAGAAATTTCTAATTTTAATTCTTAAAAACTTGACTTTATTAACAGGTATTTCTAAAGTATTCCAAGGGAAGAGCGGAGAAAATTACTACGATGCGGTTAAAAGTGGCAACTCTTCAGACGGACAAGATGTATGTTGATATAAAAAAATATATAATTTTACTGATATAAATATACGAGTTACGATAGATATGTTTGTTTGAAGGGATTTTGATAAAATTTTACACAGATGTAGAAGAACATATAGACTTACTATGTCTTTTTTACCGACTTCCAAAAGGAGTTCTCAAGTCTATATGTTGGTTAGTTAGCTAATGACTGCTCCTGGTTGTCATAATTCGTATTTTTAACTGCCGCAGACTGAATTATCCAATCAAATATAATATTTTCTAGCTTGTGTATAAAAATGTAAATATTTCTAGGATGGTGATGAAAGTGTTGCATTGAGATTATTGGAGGAAGTTCTCGGTATTCGAGGTCTGTGGCTGCGGCGGCGACTGCTGGCGCCAGTACGCACGCTCATAGCTGACAGAGTTAACAAGTATGTTTTTTATTATTTAGGGAATCCCTTTATATACTAATATTATTTTTGTATGTGTTGAAATAACTCAAAAAGTACTGATCTAATTCAAAAAATCTTTGTAACCCCATTCATTTAAGAAATTGAACCATCTCGAATACTGACAATTGAACTGGCTATCCAAAAATACTTACCCAAAAACTTATAGTAGATACTTTTTATAATTGAAGTTTTAATAAGCGAGTAATTTTTAAACTTTAGAATATTTTTTTCATTATTACCACAGATAATACACTACTTTAGTAAAAAATAAAACCCTTTGTTATAGGACCTCGTGGTTTTAGGAAGTAAATCTACAAAGAGGTTGCTTAAGTAACTATTTGCCCATATTATCAAGTGTTTTTTTTAATATGTTTGTTTTCTCACAGAAAGGTATTGGAGCTGGTCTCCTCACTGACGTCGCCTCGGAATGTGGTTCAATATTTGAAAACGTTCAAGTAAGTTTACTTTTCTATAGATGTTCTTTTCTTTTTCCTAGCTGTGTAGCAGTATTGGCATATTTTTGATTGGCGATGGCGTAATCTATTTTGTATTTCAGACAGTGGCTGACAAGTCGAAACAATTCCAAATATAACGTGAGAGATTCAGCGACTAAAGCAAGGACGAGGGTAGCCGCTAAAGTGGCCTTGCTCTCCGCCGCCTCGGGTAAGATGTCGCGGACGAAGCCGCGGGGAACAGCTTAGTTTATGTGTCTATGGGGAAACTGACTATATTTTGTAATATAGATGATTTACGTCACATCGTGGGGTCTGAGGCGGCGCGGCGCGGCCTGCTGACGGTCTTCGATATGCTGCAGACGGAAGAAATAAATAGGCGACTGATCTTTGTCCTATTTGAAGGTAGGAAATTTTTAACCGACTTTCAAATAAGGATGATTTTCTCAATTCGTCTGAATGTTTTGTTACTTAACTTTGTCAATGTTGTTTTAAAGGATTATGGTGAAATTTTTCACAGATGTAGAATCATAGCCTGGAAGAAAATATAGGCTACTTACTATGTTTTTTGTAATATGTATTTTTTTATAAGACAAGGGGGCAAACGAGCTATGGATCAACTAAATTAATTGGTCCGACGCCCATGGACATGGCCAGAGGAACCACAGATGTGTTGCCGACCTTCGCGGGAGGAGTAGGCTCTTTTCTTGAAGGCCTCTAAGTCGTAACCGTTTGGAAATACTGCTGAGGACAGAGTGTTCCACAACGCGGCTGTGCGAGGTAAAAAATTGCGCGAAAACCTCGTTGTGGAATGCCAACCATGAAATAATTAAAAAACGTGATATTAATTATTTCCCGCTCGCATGCATGATAACAAAGATTTTCTCTTTGTTTCAGCAACTTTAATAAATCTATTCCCCGATAATAACTTTCAAGATTTATTCAAGAAATTATATTCGAATTCAGTTCGAGTCGTGCCATTGAAGAAATCAGGGAATCTATGAATGTGGTCTTAGATAGTTGAATTTGTAAATATTTATTACCCTACGGCTTTATAAGATCGATGTCACGCTAAAAACGGTCTTACATCGTTACATCTCCGTTTTTATCGCGAACTCGCTCTAATGAAGCCATAGGCTTAGAACCATTCCGTTCTTGTTGAATAAAAATCCATTAAAAATATATGCCAAATTAAAATAAATTGTTCACAATAAAATTATTTTCTCTAAATGTAAAAAGATGTATAGATTATTTGTCATTTTTTTAGTGTTTAAATTGTTGAATAAAAATTATACTAAATTAGTGTAAATCGATATTTTTTTATTAGTTGAATTCGAACGACAGAATAGTACAAAAACATGTTAGCTTTTTTCAATGGAAGAGGGAAAACAGTTTTGGTACTATTTTAGTAAAGAAAATGCACGATTAATTGTTATACATATTTTTTACACAACTTTCTTTCATAATTTAATTAAAAGGTTAGTGTCATCCAAAGTACATTCGTTACATAGCGAATGTATAGCGAACGTCAAAAATGTATGAAACTGACATTGACGTTCGATATCTCATACGTGACAATCACTTGATTTTAACGAATGTTAATGTCAGTTTCATACATTTTTGTCGATTCCATCAGCGGTATCGCCGATCGAAAAGTACTTTGGTAGCCCCAGAGATGTTCAACTACGTAAATTGTATTTTTGTATAATAATTGATAGCAATTTGTAAAAAATCACCCTGAAAGTGTCTGAAATAAGGGGAGATTGAAAAATTGTTTTAAACTACATGCTCGTTATGTGTTCAGTGATTGGAGGTTGGAATTGTGATATTTTAAACGAAAATTAAAGCTCTTTATTATTTTAATTATCTAAATATTAAATTATAGAAATGTTGTCTGCTTTAATAATATAAAAAAACCATTACGTGTATCATTAAAAGAATAATTATTTTTTAGATCATTTGTTATCGTTACCTTACATATTTACATACCTACAGATTATATTTAATTATTATTTCACGAAAACATGAATAAAGCCTTATTAATTAAATTGCTAAATAAAATTAGTTAAATAAAAAAATCCTTATGTGATTAATGTAAATTCTACGTTACGTATAAAAAATTATATTCAAAAGGCTATGTAAATGGATTTCCATGATCAAAATAATTGTATGATATGTTTTCGATGCGCGATTTATGATTGACTATAATACTGGCTACTTTCACCATCGTCATAAGTGACTAATAAAATTCCTAAAGCAAAGATATATTATACTATAGATAAAGAAATAAAAAGAAACAATTTCCCAAAGTTGGGAATTTTTTTTCAATGGCAAGTTTTTTTTTTAATAATTTCTTTCCCGGCACGCATTTAAACGTCAAATTAGTATGGACCCTTCTATGTATAATATCTCTTTGACCTAAAGAGTAATAAATACATAAACACATGCACTACTTTTGTAATAATTTTCTGTATTAGTGTACAAAAAGTGTGTGTAGATTACAAATATCTACATCATAAAGTCACAGTTTGAATTCCAACATGGTCAGAGAACTTACGAGTACTTTAAAATTATAATATAAAAAATATTAGCTAATTTTATTAAATAAAAAAGTGAAGGCAGCTTCGTTAAAATATTAAAGTTAAAAATATATATTTAAAATGGCTTTGAAATTCTATACTTTAAGATTGTTGCGCGCCATATTTATAAAAAGCCAAAAATATTAACGAAACTAGTATTAGTTTTTTTTTTAAATTACAAAGTGGAAAACGAGCAAGCGGTCACCTGGATTCGCTAAAAAAGCGAAGCGACCGCTGCCAATAGACATCTGCAATTGCAGATGCGTTGCCTCTACGGAGGAGGAGACGCTATGGGTCCCCTCCCCTATTTTTTTATTAAAATATTATATTAAATTAATAGACTAATCATTTAAAGCAATAAATTGAAATGTTTAAATCATGCACATATCATTAGATATAATCCATTATTATACAGTTCACTTCTATTTATTCATAAAATATATATATGTTACATTTTATTTATGCTTTGTTTGAATTGAAATAAACTTCGATCCTCTTTAAAAAGTTATATGGAATTATCTAAAATATTGCAATACATTTTTAACAATTATAGTTAAATTATTAAGAATTGATAGCAATAGGAAATGAATTTAATTTTGTATTACTGTTAACAGTCGAACCCGGAGAAGCGAATCTAAGGGACCGCGATATTTGCCTCGTTTATAGAGGTTTCTCTAACCCGAGTGTCATTTGAAAATCAACTTTACACTACTGAAATAAGGTTTATATTTCATTATATATGTGAGATATGCATTCAGGCGTTGCATTACTTAAATTCATTGTACCGGACGACGTTTACGTATCCATTTAACGCGTCACGTCGGAGAGCCGACCACATTCCATTTGTTACCTAATGTTCGCATAACACTAATTGTAACTTAAGTATTTATTTAATAAAAGCGTTTGTATTACATTTTGTGGTATTATTTCTATGCATGATTTAAGATTGACGAGTGTCCTGTTCACAGAAGTGTACACTAGTAGTAATAACTAACGTCTTAAGTAACTACTAAAGCCGTTTACAAACGTTTTGTTTTTTTAACTGTACTGTTAACTGCACAGTCGAACTGTAGTTCTCAGTTTTGTCTACGCACTAGTTTTAACTGCGCAATCGACCTGTATAGTTTAACTGTGCAGTTATAGCGTCTAGTCTGCTTTAAATGTGAATGGGATATCCCGTCTCGATGAAACAATTTTAATAATGGACATGTCCATAATTGAAATATTATTCTGGGTTAGTTAACGATTAGACATATAAAAAAATATAAAAATAAGTCAAATATCTTTTCCCACAAAAGATTTGTGTTTTTAAAAGTTCGTAGATACCATTTTAATTTAAAAATGTTAATTCAGCTAATACGATGCGGACATATCCGCTGACGTTACGTTCTCTGGCTTCTGCCGCTTCATTGTTACATAAACGTATCCGGAAATCTTAGACACGTATCTGTTGCAACTTGATAAATTGCCACAAGAAATTAAACGTCAACGGGAAACCTCTGAATTTTCCTTTATATTCCACGTAAGATTTAGCGACGAATTTTACTTAGATGTTACATGTCCGGATATCTTGTCTGCAATTTAAAATTTAAGAAGTATTTTTCGAAGTTTTCGTTTACCTTCTCATTATAATTTATAGCGACACAAACTGTCGACTGTGAGACGGGGTATTGGTAAGGACCGTTTCGTGCGACTTTTAAATATTTCAATATAATTTTTATTATTATTCTAGTTTTATCTTTGGGAAACTGTTATCACTTATATGTTTTTGTGGTGCCTTAAGCCTTCAATGGCATAGGTCTTGTGAATCTTGAAATCTTGATGAACCCAAAAATGTAAATGGTCGGTACAACCTGACTATGATAACATTATTAGCCTGGACTATGAAAAGTACTAATTTAAAACTAAATTACTTTAATTAAGTTTCTTTTGATTACTCCAAACTTTACTCGATAGAATGACTTAATTAATTAGTACGTAGTTTTTATAAGTAGCATTTTGTTTTGTTGAATATTGTCCCTTTTCGGTGTCGGCCATCTTTGTCATTACGTAGTGGAGTGTCGGCCGTCACGGCTGAGAGCTCAGAATAATTAGACTTTAAATCAGGAGTAGCGAAGCGATAAGCCGCTCGAATGTGCTATGAATAGTCAATCCTCATTAAATTGTTCGGCTGTATTAGTCTCATTCGTGAGGGCTGTTTAAATACCATTATACATTACGTATAAGTTACTTCCCATTACTTTATGTGAGCTATCGTTTCCGTTAATCCTACTAGTGTTGAAGCTATCGTCGCGCTAAAGGATCAGTTGCATTCACTGCTATTTTCGAAGTACATATTTCACAGTTATTATGCAGAATATGTCAATTGGAAATAGAGCAAAATAGCGCGCCTCTCAATGTATCATGAATAATAAAAGTCTCTTAAATTATTCCGAAGTCCTGATGTAATATGGTTAGTTCAAAATGTTTTCACCAAAAATGCACTTGTGTTGTTTAATTAAGGATTAGTAAGAGCCTTAGTGTACATTTATTGAGAGAAATCCACACTGAACTGCTTAAGTAACTATTTACCGACTGGCAGTAAAGTTTAGAAATTAATTAGTGTCTGCATCTATCGATAGTGAGTCAGCTAAATTATCTGCTGCAATAACGGCGGGCTGTGAGTGACACGGCGACGGCAAGGGTTTGATGCTTTGATGTCTGTTGCATCATAATACGCGCCGAAATTAACGTCAAAATGCTCAGCTCGCATCTCTCTAAGCGTTATGTTTGAGTGATTTAAATTGTGTTTATTTTTGTCTTGAATTACTATTTTTTCAAATATAATAAGTATTATAACATTTGTGTGTTCGTTACAAAATGTATCTGCTTTCTTCCTTTTGTTTAAAGATTAATAAATACATAGTATATTTGCACTGTAAATGTACAAAAAGAAAACACTTGTAAAAATACAACTTTTACATAACATCGAAGTTCTGAGAAAAGGTTCGATTTTGGCGTTAAGCGTTAAAGTGAGTGAAAGATTCAACATTGCTCCCTCGGGGCCGATTACTTACCGAACTTTTCCTCCAACTCTTCACTTCAGGATAACTTGAATTATATTTTTCAAATTCTTTACAACTTTGCTCTACATCGATTGTTATATTTTAACATTCAATCTTGCCGTAAGCCATCGGATATTTGATATTTATGTTAAAAGCCGATACAATCCTTGTCTTAACGCAGCTTTTCTTTTATTACATAAAACGTTATGGTTTAAAAATATAATAAAATTCTTTGCGGCAACCTTTATTATTCTTAAAAAACAGTTGAAATGTGGCTAGAGCATTTGTTAAGCCGAATGGCAATAGTAAGTTGCATGATCGTTAAAATTGGTGTTAAGGAGGTATTGTTTAAGTAATTAATAACATACTATTGCATATTAGAAGTAGCGTAAAGAGTACAAGGTTGAATTAATTAAATGCCGACGCGAGTACCGCACAATAGAATCATTGTTCCGATGCGCGGCCGCGGCGGAATAAGCATACCGTGTATGAACTAATAAATCACACTGATTTGATTATGTTAACGGCAGTTACACTTCGCTTTACAATTCTATTAGATTTATGTACGAGTATAAGAACACTTAAAATTATTATATTTCTTGTTGGTATACAGGAACAATTGCACTAGGTATACATTTATCCTGATTTCTTGGAAAGAAAGTAGTTTGTGAAATGACTAAATAATATTTATTATAGCAGTTTGGATTTTTTAGCAGATGTAGGAGTAGTAAAGGATGCGACTTAATAAAAGATAACTAGGTGATAGAAAAATAACGAAGGAACTATAAGAAAGTCATGAGTTTCACGTTTTATTGGCTATTGTGGTCAGTAGTAGACAGTATAACTGACTTGTAGAACTTAAAGACAATATTATATACTTCATCTGTATAAATAAAAGCTTGCTTTATTTTTTTATAATACAAAGTGCCAAACGAGTAAGTGGCGAACAGGATTCGCTGAAAAATCCTAAGCGACCCCTGCTCATAGACATCTGCAATTGCAGATGCGTTGTCGACCCTTAATTTACGGAGGAGGAGATGCACAGCAAGAGGATAATACCTCTTCCTATTCGTACCCTCCCCCGCCAATCCACTTCCCTTTCCCATCATTTCCTTTTAAGGAAATGATAGGAAGATAAAGTGGGCTAAAATTAAGCCTCCGGCACCACACTCCATGGACGAAACACGGAATAGCTTCCATTTGACGCCTGTCTTCTGTGCTGTCGTGGTATTTCACCGGGCGAGCCGGACAATTCGTGCGATGATGTAAAAGCGGGCTCTACTACTGTTAAAAGTACATAAAAGGACATTTATTTATAAAATATGTTAAAAATATTTTTGTTTCACTTGATTTCTTATTATTATGTTAAATATTAATATAGTTTGAATATTTAAAATCTGATGCATTGAGAGCAATATGTGGCAGTAAAGCGAACCTCTTAATACTGCATGTATAATGTTCATGGTAATTTATTCATTTCCAGATCGACGGAACAGGTAAAAGCTTTTTTGTTTGTAGAAAATATTTTTTATACCGGCGAGATTATAGATGCGATGACGACCTGAAAAATCTGATCATTTAATTGCCCAAAATACATTTGCTACAAAGCGATTCTATAGCGAATGTATGGAACTGATAATGACGTGACAAGCAGATGACTTATCGAATGTCAATTTCAGTCTCATACATTTTTGTCGATTCCATCAGCGATATCGCCAATCGAAAAGTACTTTGGGTAGCCCCCTAGGATAGCAAAATAATTTTTTTAGAGAAATAAGTATTTCTGAAATGTGTAAAAAATTTAAGGTTAGAAATAATTTCATGCAAAAACGTTAAATCTTAATACATATTTAATGAGATTAAACGCCTTTAATCATTATTAATTCATGTCGAAAATCAGTACAGTGAGATCGCGAGCGAGCCGGGTCTACGTTACTGTATTTAATTAGATCCAACGCACACGATCAAGTCGTTATCCTGACGTATGGTTTCATAAGCATTCCGGATTTGGGCCACTAAATCAAACTGATTTGATTATTCACTGCAGGACGGGACATATTTAATTAAACAATATCCCTGCTATTAATTTACGATTATATAATTATGGTTTTAAACGTCTTACTAGTAAATGTATAATTAGAATTAAACTTCTAATCCTGCTTGATTTATTTAAAGTTGTAATTTATATCAATCAATAACCGTTAAAAATTAAATTTTAGTTTTAGTTTTTAGATACTATTGGGTTGTTCGGAAAGTCCTTTCGTTTTTTTGATGGAAATTATAGACAATTCTGCCTAAATTGACAATAGTGCTAGGGTATGTCATTGTATCCCATTCAAGCTGTAGAAGCTATTGGCGAGTGACAAAACTGTATTTTGTATTTATCAGCTTCAACCAGCCTTCAAAACTTGAAAACTCTTCGACGTAAAAATTGCCGGATGGAAATTTAGCGAACCAGTTCTGGCACTGGCGTACTGTCAACACACCTTCTCCATTCACATCGGTCTATTTCTTTCTGACTTCAACAGCATTTTTATCCTTTCTGTAGCAAAACATAAAATAAGTCGAAAATTTTGCTTTTCGCTCTCCATATTTAAAAGGGCACCAACCAAAAACTATAACGTAGAATTAATTGAAACTTTTCACAAACTAGCCTTGTTATATGAGCTTTCAAAGCATATAATAATTAAACGGCTTAAGTGCCAATTTGGGTGCAAAAAATTCAATTAAATCCTCTATCGGGAAAAAACGAAATGACTTTCCGAACGACCTAATATTTTAGTAGGGAAGGTTTTATGAAAAAAAATAATAATAATTACATTATAAATATATTTTTAATGGTATACACAAATGTTTGATTCTAACATTAGCGTTAGAAATTTACTTTTAACAAATTATCAGACCGGTATTTGTTTTAACTTGTATGAAAAGTTGAGGTAACACGGCGCGAGATCTGATTTGCTTGCCGGCTGTTTGATTTGCAAAACTGTGCTGGGAATTAGATACCCATTTATTTAGCTGCCTTTTGCTTCGAATACTTTACGTTTGATTTTAGAATTGAAAATCTAATTTAATTTTAAACTAAAATTATTTTAACTATCCAATAATTCTTATCGAATCGAGTTGTTCGTTCTAATCTAATAGAACATATAACTTTATCGTGTCTTTTGTTTTAAAAATGAAGTGTTAATAAATTCAGGGGTGTATTCTAACAAAAAGTTCTTTTCAAAGGTACGGTGGTGCTAGATAATATAATTGACATGATGTATTTATATCAACGTGTGGTGCGGCATTACGCACTACGTCGGAACAATGATTCGATTGTTCACTGTTCCCCGCTTGCATTTAATTAATGGTACTCAGAGTTATTGAGATCTATTTTTATTCAGACCCCATGTGTTTTGATTTACGTTTTACTATCGTGTTAAATAACTATACTTCGAAGCTTTTTAAATTAGTCTGCGATTTACCTATCTAAGTAATTTAGGTATAGAACAAAAGACAAAAAGACTTTAGTAAAAGCATGTGTAAAAAAATTGCAAAGGTAAAAACTTATTTCTCTACCGACAAAAGTGGGATGTTAAAATACAATTATGAATTTCATATGTACGGAAAACACAAGTGCTCTTTAAAGGAGTAAATGTTGTTTCTGTTATTACAAAGATTAAGTCGAGTCACTGTGCCAATAAAGGTGGGCAGTTAGCGCCGTGTAGCAAGCGCTGTGCGGGAGTTAACTCACCACATTATTTATTAAAGCAAATGAAGATTATCCGACCATTAGAAAGCACGAAAATATTTCCTTGTATTTTTAAAAATGTGACTCCGCCTCTTTGGTGCACATGAATGACGTCACAATGATGCATCACTGTCAATTTCTTGTTTTAATCTTAAAATTCAAGGCAACCACCTTCTTTGTATTCTAATATTACCATGTAATGCCACTGTAACGTCGAAATAAATAATGAAATAGGAACAAAAAGTCAGTACTATATCTTCAGTTTAATGACGTTGGGTTAGCTCTTTTAGGGGCAAATTGGCCCCCGGGGCGTTGTGATGAATCATTGGCTTTTTATATTGTTGTATCATCGTCGACGGATTAGAGCGTAACTCCACCGCGTCATTTATCATATTTTATTTGGATTGGGAATACTCATGTTACGGTATATTTTTTAAAACTTTTTATATTAATACCTTTTTCCACTAAGCTAATTGTTGCTGAAATGGGCTAGTCTGAAAAGTCAAATGACGGTCTACTAAACGCAAACCTTTCTAATTCAGATCAAAGTTATATTATGTATGGTCTAAATTTTTGTAGGTAAAGTCTCATTTATCACCAAAATAATAACAACTGCAACTTGTCATGCAATTTTTAATTGTTGCAGTAATTTTATTCATAGCTAAATGGGAAGAGTCGTCTTAGGAAAAGAATTGCAAGAGTAAATTGGTATCTCTTGCCAACTTTGTAATGAATGACAATACAATTAAACTGATTGGAATATTTTAAATCAGGTTGGCACAGAAATGAATATAATCCTGAATACTTTTAACTGGTTATTTTATAATACACTAGCTGTTGTGTGCGACTTTGTCCGAGTGGAATTAAATAATATGACCCATGTTACTCGGGGATAATGTAGCTTTCTCATAGTGAAATAATTTTTGAAATCGGCCCAGTAGTTCTTGAGTTATTTGAATACAAACAAAAATACAAAGTTTCTCTCTTTAAAATATTAAGTATAGAATAATAGTACTTATAGATGGATTTCTTTCCTATAAGCGGTTATAATGTAACAGTTCGTAGATAGCAATATTTGCAATTCAAGCAAACGAGAACGAAATTTCGATTTTATATTAAATTTGTTGTTTTGATTTTATATTAAATTGTTGCTTTGTCTTTGCTTTCGTTTGGGGAAGCTAAAGAGCGATTGTAATTAGTGTTTCACTAATATAGACAAAAATGAGTAAGGTTGTCAAGCAATATTAAAATGACGTTTAAAACTGTAATTAAATAGTGACTGTACTTTTTAAGAAGAATCGAAATCGACAATGCAATTGTAGATTTTAATGAACACAACTGTGTTTGTACAAAACAATAGTTGATTTCATAAAAGGTTTAAAATAAATTGTCGGTGCATTTTAGCGTTTCCTTCAAATTAGAGTAAAACAACATTTAAATGACTGCTCGCATTTCGCAGAGCGCGTAATTACTGCTCCAGCCGAGTCTGAGTTGCTGCGCTGTGTCGACTGACAAACGATTTTTGTTTTATCAAATGTTTGTACGAATAGGATACCTGGGAGGTTACTCAAAGTGGTTTTCGATTGGCGATATCGTTGATGCAATCGACAAAAATATATGAACAATGACATTCGATAAGTCATGTGCTTGTCACCTGTGATATATCGAACATCATTGTCATTCCCATACATTTTTGATGTTCGCTATCGAATCGCTATGTAGCACATGTACTTTGGGTAGTGTAGTGTATTGACTATGGTCTGGTTGTCTATGGGTGTCTCGAGCATCGCGCCATGTTGTCAGTTGTGTGTCAGACGTCAAGCCGGCGAGGCGGTGCGCGTGTGGGGTACGATTGTAGACGTGGTGTAGTGATGGTTGATCCATAATATACCCCTAGGACTGGAACGTTACAGGTAGCCCCCTTGATATGAGATATGCCTATCGCAATTGCCACAGTTTTTGATGTCGAGTTGGTATATTACATCA
The DNA here is from genome assembly GCA_013186455.1 of Papilio dardanus tibullus. Taxonomy (NCBI): domain Eukaryota; kingdom Metazoa; phylum Arthropoda; class Insecta; order Lepidoptera; family Papilionidae; genus Papilio; species Papilio dardanus. Next base: position 272,829 of record QDHC01003445.1, on the reverse strand, counting down.
TAACAAAAAGCAAAATGTCTCTAGTTCTTTACAGTCAAAACGAGTATATTTTATTTTTCTATGATGAATTCGCACGGGTGCAAATCGGTATAATGCTGATACTAAATACTGCTGAGTTTGCAATGTAAGCGCTAAAAATGTGTTAATTTACGACATCATATTAAAAACCTCTAAATTATCAGTGTTACTCTACTATATTGTGAATGTATTATACATAGAAACCTTCCTTATGAATCACTCTATCTATTAAAAAAAAACCGCATCAAAATCCTTTGCGTAGTTTTAAAGATTCAAGCATATATAGGGACAAACATTAAAAAGCGTTATTGTTTTATACTACTCGTATGTAAGGATAATGATTAAGAAAGAGAGAAATGGTTCATCATAATAAAGTATTGTAATGAAGACAATGTATTTGATGTATTTCAAAATGGTGGGAGGACCTTCTCGGATATATGTTCTGAACGGAATAGTAAATCTTCACCTTTATTACATGGGCTAGCTCTTTAAAGGGCAAATCGGTCTCGGGGGTGTTATGATAGACCGGTCATTTTTCTTAGAGTTCTATCATTGTAGGCGATGCTAGAGTTTCATTATTATTTAGCTCTACGATTCTTAATATCTATCCACACATGAAAAAACAATATATGAACTTTTAGTAGATTTAAAAGGGAGAAAATTATCTCTGTTGTTGAGGTTGTGTCACTCTTTGGTCATGTCTTGATTTAATTACTTTAGTATAATAGTGATTTAAGAAAGTCTAACTTTTACTCATTTTAATTATGTAAAAAGTGCGCTGTAAGAAGTTCGTCGAACGAAATGCGAAATCGATTTCTTCGTAACTTCACAAAAAAAAGTATATTAAAAGTAGAAAAGTTTCAAGAACTACCACCCTTTTAGTTCAGAACTCGACATGTTTAACTTTTATTTTAAGTGAAATAGTTTTTAGATTACATGCAAAAGTTATGGGTTACTATTTTAACATGTGCACGTTTAGTTGTTGCATTTTACTCTTGTAAAGGACAAATAGTGATTTGTCTTCAAGATAATATTGAAAGAAGTACTTTAATAGTTGTTGCGGCGCTTCACTAGTTGTGAACTAGTGACATTTCGGCGCGTTAGTGCACCTTACTAATCCGCCATCTTTCTTTTCTTTCTGAAACGCGGCCGCGTCTTTCCTCCCTTCTGTCATTTCTTCCCTTCTTACTCACGTAAATGTGCTGTAAACCAGTGAAAATTACATCAAAGGTTAATATCCATTTAAACAATAGTTGTTTTAAAAGAAATATTCGACAACAATTTCGTAAAAGTGCCACTTATCTAAATAGTAAGTATCACAATAAAAAAAAAGTTAAAGATTCCGACCCACGATGGGCTCCATTTTCCGCAACTCCACGACTAGCGCGTATTTTGCGTGAATACACATATCTTTGAATTTCTTCGCCGATATGTGCAGGTTGCATCACGGTGTTTTCCTTCACCCAAGAGCGTCAGTAAATATGTACATATGAAATTCGAAAATCGAAAACACATTGGTACATGGCGGGATTCGAACTCGGGACCTGCAGTTTACAAGTCAAGAGCTAAACCCCTGAGCCACCGACGCTCTAAGTATCACAATATTAGTCATCAATCATCACATGTTACGCTTAATTTTTTACATATCTTCTAAAATGTAAACGGACGTAATTATACTCATTATAATACAATTAATTACATGGGGTTTGTTATTGTGATATATTGATTACATTCTAATTAGTCATTATTTCGCTGAAACTCGATGAGTTTAACTACTGCTCAGTTAAACAGTATTATTAACGGTTAATGAGGTTTTAATCCTGTTTCTAATTCACGGCTTGAATTGTTTATTTGTGTATTCATACATAAAATAATTTGATGAGCATAAATCGATGCTACTTTTTTAAATGGAATAATTTGCTTAATCGTATTTTGATTCAAACGACAATACATGGAGAGTTACACTAAGGCCGAATTTTCAAACGCTTAAATATTTAAGAGCGTCCTACATGTTAAGTCCACGTTTAAACTCTAAATTCTAAGGCGATCTCGTTTGATTTTGACACTACTTACATTTTAAGCGACGCTTAAATTTGAGAGGCGTTTGAACATTCGGCGGTTAGTGATTATATTTGTTTACACACTAAGGTGTTTGTTAATAAATAAAAACGTATACAAAAACATTTAAATTTAAATTACCTAACTTGGTTCACGCTTGCGAGAATTGAAGCGACGACGACGTAAGATTTAAGTGACGTACATTTTGTAGGTGCTTAGCGCTACCCTCGCACCGCCGCCGCCTTTTGTCACGCCACTTTCTTCTATTAACTCTCATTAAAATTACGAATGTGTATCTTATTTTTAATTTAAATAACTGTTAATTTATTTCACGTACAAAACACGAAAACTGTATTTATGATCTTATGGCATCTATTTAGTTCGTTTAGATAAACATTATTGATAAATTGTAATTGGCCGAAAATAATGGAAAACTTTTTTCTTAAAATCAGGCACCATCCTCAAGCCGTGTTTAACTATCTATCTAAACCCTTACCCTTGGGCTTCACTAGCCGATGTCTCGCAAAAAATGGCCTACGCCGGAGCAAAATCTACGTTTTTATCGCGTACTCGGCCTAATAAAGCTCTAGCATTAGAAAATATAGCTGGCTATAAGTTGTTTGCGGATGTAAACATCATGTTTAATTTAATTTACCAAGATTTTCTGTTACGTTTTCTTAATTATCTAAGTAATGAAACAAGAATCTTGAGAATTTAGTGAGGTGTAAAATATGGCGCTCTTAAGTGGTAAAATATCTTCCCCAAACTTATTACACAAACACATATTCTCTTTAGTCTATGAGATAATAATTCGCTTGCTTTAATTTAATTTTATTCGCCGACCTGACGAATATAATGGCGGTGTGGTCTTAGGGTCTCGTGGGACTTCTTTATTGTTGTCGGATTTGTTTGTCTATTAAGTTAAATAATATTACGAAATATAAATTTTTGTAATTTTGTTTGTTCTTTAATTTGTTACATCATTGCAAGAAATATAGTACAAAAGTTAATAATACGGTTGAGCACTAAAAATGAAAAGGAAATGAAGTAAATAGTATATTAAAGTTTATTTGATTAAAGGGAATTATTTATTTACGAAGACTTCATTGAAGTGGGAATAGTAAAGTAAAAAAAGTTAGTATTTAATAAGACAGTACGAGGTGGATAATACAATATTCAGTGCATGTCTGCGCTATAATTTTATGTAGTATCTAGAATCAGGTCCGCTTGTTGCGCTCCATTGAATCTAGCTTCCTCTTTCCTTAGCAAAGATTTCAATTGAAATCATTGTTGTGCTTCAACTTTGCAACTTATTGTTATAAATTCTATGAAAATATTCAATGCAAAAATGTTAATAAAATATAAAAATATATTTTATCCGTAGCAAAATACAGATTATAAAACAAAATCATTGAAGTCAGTGTGCGAGTAAAAATGTTTTATGTAATTTATTTATGTAAAAATGTTGTCATAAACAACAGTTAATAAACGAAGCCTTTTTCATTTAGAAATTTAAGCAGCGCTAGATTTTACAGTTACATGACGGCAGTACATAGTGTACGCAATTATACCGGAGTCGGCCGCGCGCGCCGCTCGCCGCTTGGAGCTCGGCGCTTGGGCGCAATGTGCCAAATCGCTTATTCGCGAGGCTGTGGCCCTTACTATTGTTTAAGAGACATTTTAATTTAATTTTGATTAAAAATAATATATTGAAACCGTCGACGTGTCTATACCTAAACATATTATAAAAAAAGAAATAAACGAACACACGCATCCCAAGTCCCTGACCTTCCTCATGTTAGGGGTAGACGAGAGGGCGGCATTGCGCCGCCCCAAAAAAGAAAAAAAACTATTGCAATTATTTAGCAACTGCGTCTAGTGTATTGTCTGCGTCTATAACAATGAGTGCCACAATTTATTGTACTTACTTATCATAATGCAACCTGCACATATCGGCGAAGAAATTCAAAGATATGTGTATTCACGCAAAATACGCGCTAGTCGTGGAGTTGCGGAAAATGGAGCCCATTATGGGTCGAAACCTTTAACATAATTTAAATGGACCTATATATATTTTGTAACGATAAATATTTTAATATTTGTAAATTCGAGTTGGTATCGAGTTGCAGTATTAAGGGCGGGCGGTGTACTGAGTCAGCGCCCGGCGCGCTCGGCTGCACTCCGCTTCCTGTCACCTTTGCTGCAGACTTTTACTTGATATCATCGTTGTGCGCAAATTCCAGACGACAATTCTATTATAACTTTACCCAATTAATTCACCTTTGTTTTTAGAAGTAACACACAATTAGGATAATTTGAAATTCTCTAACATAATTAGTTCGCGTATTTAAACTACGGTACCGTCAGTTGGAATTAGATTTTGTATGATATGATATTATTAACTTCAGTTGCCGCGTTGAAATTATAGTATTTTTAATGTATTATGTTTTAACCGATTTGATTAAAATATTAAACCCTGTGTTGATTTGTGGTAAATATAATCTTTACTAATATTATAAAGAGTAAAGATTTGTATTTTTGTATGTATTGAAATAACTTAAAAAATACTGGGACGATTACAAAAATAGTTTCATCTTTAGAAAGCTACACTATCCCAGAGTAACAGGCTTTTTTAATTCAACGCGGACGAAGTTACGATCAACAGCTAGTATTAAATACATTAGGGGAACCCCTTAAGTAAGAGTTATAAAACTCTGAGTGTGGCATTAAGACATTTTAATGTATTAATTAATACGTAGTTTCAATAATCTGTATTACAAGGGCGTGAAACCATAAACACATAATATGCTTCAATATTGTATTATAATATAATGATTAGATTCAGGCATAGAAGCGCTTCTACTCAAATCCCTGATGCAAAGTTGAATTAACATATTAAGAGCACGTTATTAGTTAAAATTATTAGAAAATTTATAATCTCCGCAGTTATTACATACTTCACAATCCTTATCCTTACATAGTATAACAATAAAGTTTTTTTTATATTTGTCCTTATATATGCTTGAATCTTTAAAACTACGCACTACGGATTTTGATGCGGTTTTTTAATAGATAGTGATTCATAAGGAAGTTTTCATGTATAATACATTCACAATATAGTAGAGTAACACTGATAATTTCGAGGTTTTTAATATGATGTAGTAAATTAACACATTTTTAGCGCTTACATTGCAAACGCTGCAGTATTTAGTATCAGCATTATACCGATTTTCACCCGTGCGAAGCCGGGGCGGGTCGCCAGTACAATAATAAATGTGGCAGAATATTTTAATAAGGAGTGAAAGAAACAAATGAGTACAAACATATTTTAAGAATAAAGTAATAAAAATCTATTAACCAAATAAAACAACTGAATACCTAAACGGTTTTAGTAAACAACGGTTACAAAACAATTGATTTTTAAACTATTTTAAAGCTAAGATCAATGTATGCAAGTTCTTACGCCTTAGGCACAGAGTGTCATCAGTATGCACATATTTTGACACTCACGATTCTCACCCAGACTGAATAACTGAATATCTGACAATATATGTCATAAGCGATTTAGTTACACCCAAGGACGTTATAGTTAGTATGGAAATTCCTTGGTTACACCTTAATAATTAAAACTTTGTAGAACTAACTGTCAACCACGACACCGTCCTCACGGAATAAAAAACTTAGTCGTCAATGTGTTTTTCAAGACTATGTTCTACATCTGCGTGAGATTTCATCAAGATCCGTTCAGTTGTTTTTGTGATAACTTCAAAAAAGCATCCATCCAGCACATTATAGACATATAGACCCCGCTTTAACATCTTCCCACGAATTGGCCGGAAGACAGGCGTCAAATGGAAGCAATTTCGAGTTTCGCCTGAAGAGTGTGGTGCCGCAGGCCTAATTTTAGTCCACTTTCCCATCCTATCCTTTTCTTATAAGGAAATGATGGGAAGGGGAAGTGGATATGGCGGGGGAGCGGATGTATAGAAAAATCAATTATCCTCTTGCTGTGCGTCTATTGCAGATGTCTATGAGCAGCGGTCACTTCGCTATTTCAACGAATCCAGGTGGCCGCTTGCTCGTTTGCCGCTTTATAATATTAAAAAAATCCATCGAAGCTTTCTAGTTTATAATATTAGTAAGAAATAAGATAGAATTCAGGTCAGCGTAATCGAAAATAACGTGACGTAAACGTGGTTAAATGCCAATGTTGATTCTCAACTGGCATATGGCAGTTAGAACTGATATCAAATGCCAGTTAATAATAATCAAGAGTCGGGCTGCAATTTCAATGTCTACGAGCTAAATGTCTTGTTACCGTTCACGGGGAATTCGAGCTGAGCTATTGAGTATCGAACGTAACTCGAGTGGAAATTCCGTTTCGTTTGCCTCTCCACGTCCACGATATTCTGAGCTCTGATATCAATAACTATGATTATTGAATGCAATACAAAATTGAATTAATAATTTAATATGGAATATATTATTTTCTTAATTTTATGACTATAAGATATCATTTTAGCTTTAGACTAGCTGTTCGCGGCTTCATCCGTGTGGATTTAAGAAATATAGCCTTTACTTGGCGATCACGTATCTTTTTAATTGAGAAAAATATTTTGAAATCGGCTTAGTAGTTTTTGAGTTATTTCAATACATACAAAAATACGAATCTTTTCTCTTTATAATATAAGTATAGACGTAGGCCGTTTTTCCTTCGTTTTTTATATTTAATTTACTTTCTTTTTGTAGGAGTCTTTCATCAGTAGAATTCCAATTACGATCTATAACTATTTACGTAATGCAAGTAATAGCTTTATTTCATTCTCCTCACTTCCATCTTTCTTATTACAAAACAATTTCCAATTATATAAAATTCCGATGAGTCGATTATCTGTCTAAAGGGAACCACTTCAAAGTGGCTTACAATGGCAATTGCTATGAGAACAAAGGGATTAGCTTGAAAGCCATTTATAGAAAATTTCTTAAAGGATTTTTATCTTGTTATGAAAGACTGCGAAACTCAATAAAAGAGATAATGTTACGTTTTTATTTTCGGGAACATTCGGAGCTATCGAATAGTTCATGTTACATAATAGCACATCAAAATATACACATACTATCTATTTATTTATTTAATTGTACAATACTGCAAGAAAGAGATGATATAATCTTGACGAGCAGGAGGAAGGTCATAAATTTAATCTATTGATTCATTTAAACAAATTTAAACTTAAAAAGATAATTTTAAACTGTAACAAATGTCGAAAACTGTTTTGAAAGATTGTTTCTGGCTGAAAAAGTTAATTAAAAATAAATTATATTTCGAATTACAGACTCTGGATACGATTAGAGAGCTACCAGTGGGCACAACCCTCTCGTCATCGACATCTGTGAGCAGTCGACAGCGAAATTACCAACCAGAAAAAAATAAACTTATTGTTTTCGTTGACCAATTTTTAACAACTCTTGGATTTTTTTACTTGCCTTTGTTTTCCATGATATCTTTACTGAAACATTTAGTATGATAAAGTACGAAAATACATTAATAAAGAAAAAAACAAGCTATTTTAATACATTTTAGTCATATTCATTACATGAAATTGGATCTAAAACGATTTCAAAAGATAACATAATAGATAAGTACTTCAAAGAACTTAAAAAGACAGAGATTTAGTCGTGATTGTTACAAGGATTTGAGACGAACAAACGTCCGTGAAAATCTTTGAAATAATACCCAAGTACTAATGCAGTCGGTCCTTAGCTGATGCAATAAAATAAATACAACTCGAGGACTCAACTACAAATTACAGGGACCTTGTTCAGCTTAAAATAATTAAGATTCTTTGTCTTGACAGACGGCAGTTTAACTTTGCTGTACAATGCATTTCTGCATTCCTAGTTTGAGACCATCAGAGACAATTTCCTTTACGATGCCATTTATATTTTAATTAATACCATCTTTGTTTCTTTATGGACGATACTTGTTCTCTTGTTTCTAATGATTCTTTTCTTATTTAACTTTGCTTTAATTGACTTTAGATTTTTTACTCAGTTAAATAAAGAGACATTTATCTCATTTTGGTCGATTAGAAATCAATGAAAAAATATAACGCATCACAGGTTTCTTTATTCATTATTAAAGTAATGGTAAGAAAAAGAACAAAGAAAACATACATCATTTTGTTCCCGCAAATACAAAACAGTGAATATTTTTGTTTCAGTGTGGCCGCAATAAACTACAAAGAAGTCACCTAGATTTTTGTAGTGGTTGTGTCGAGTGGGTCTAGAAACGCTGACTCGAGGGGCCTCGGAGGAGCGACGTGTTGATTTCCATGAGAATAGCGATAAACTAAATGAATAAAAAATCTTTTAAAGTTTAAAATCTTATGAAATTAAAAGTTGGAAATAATGAAATACTCTACGCTATCGTTACTACTACTGCTACGTGCAATGAGAAAGGCAATTTAAATAGAAACATATTTGGTTCACTGTAATTAATTAATAAATAGTTTAACAATTAGTTTTTTGATGGATCCTTGTATCCCAGTAGAACTTAACACAGATAATAAGATTATAGACCAGTTGAAATAGCTTTGAAAAGTTAGAAGTAGGAGCAACATTCAATGAGCGCTATCGATGCCGGTTCTCTTTGAAGCCCAAGTATTTTCCACTGGTTAATTGGAGAGACGGTCGAGAATGTCTTTTATTATCGTCCGTTTGAACGCTCTCACCTGTTTGCCTTTGAACTGCAAAAAAGTAGCACAAAAGTGAATGATTTTAATAACAGATCGAACTTGGCAAAAAAAATAAATTCTTTGTACAATATGCTGGCTAGTTGAAGTTTTTTTTATTTCTAGCTTTGAAAAATATACATTATATTTGTGATTCAACTAGTTAGGGCCTTATAAAGAATACTAATATAATAAACAGTGTTCGTTTACTAACGATCAAGATGCCGCCTCTCTATTACGAATAGCTACGGCTAATAAAGTCAATTTATCCGACTTAATTTCCTACAAGACATGATTCTTTAAGAATACGCTATCATAAAGAGTTTTGTAAGAGAAGGGAAGTAAGTGCAGGGGAGGGGAGAGTCGGGGCTAGGTCACGCCGCGCGCCGGCCGCGGAGAGCCCTTCGCTTTGTTCAACTGCAAACAATGCCTCCTACGCCGAGGGCTTACTTGAGCGCACTCGTATCAGATGCAAGCTATGTTCCAACGTTTCCAATTTCGGCTGCGACCAAAGTAATGCGACATTTTTTATTCGATATTTATTCGAGACGCACTCGTAAATGTGCCCCTAAAATAGGGGAAATTCATGTGATCTGGTGTATCAGTATTAGAATAATGTTTTGGCATCGACCACCAAATATTTATTTAGAGCGAGCCAAATTGCGTACATTATCACCAATTGAATAGACGTTGGCGGTGACAGGTCAAAATAAAATTGTGAGCAATGTGACTATTATGTATTCTACCTGTGCGGAAGGAGTTTTTTAAACTTAACGGTAACTTACAAAATATCAATACAGTAAAAATATATTGATAATTACCTCTTGTACGTCGTACTTGTCGAAAGTTGGTAACAGAACACATTTGTGTATTTTCTCGTAGCTTAACACCTTCAAGTTTCGTATTCTGCGTAGACCCAGCTACGCGTCTACGCCGTAGAGAAAAATAGTGACGTAGCTGTTTGGGTGCTTGACTTCTTAAAGAACTGCTGATTTTATTTATTTTATTTTATGCCAGATCGTGTGTTAGTACATTTACATGAGAATAGTCTAACATTCGTAGCTTAGTTTCCACGGAGTGAAACTAAACTAGTAACAAAGCTGAGTGGGGTGGCATTTGTCGCGCCGCCGGCCGCAGAGCCGCGGTCGTCACGCCACCTACCTACAGTTAATCACCCACCACCACTTTGCCTGTTTTCCTGTCTCGTAACAATGTTTCTTTATATCTAGAAAAATTTTCGTTGAAGTTATGAAAACTTTTGGTTAAAATTCAAACACCTCTCCTCTTGAGAGCTATTGTCATTTATCTATCATTGTTCATAAATAAGTTCACTCTATTGTGTTGGAAACAACAAAGATGTCGAAGTTGTATGACGTTTTATCAATCTGAGCGCATTTGCAAAGTGTCGCAAGTAATGTCGCTACAATGAAGCGTCAAAATTATGGCAGCAACAATTTGAAAAGATTTAAAAACGCTAGGCACTCTAGTTGGTGAGCAATTGTCTAGGTATCAGGTAGCCGTGTAGCCGCGCCTACATTATTGTCAGCACAACGAGTGGGCCGTAAGATATAAAGGAGCTAGAACAAAAGGAAGACTCTTTTTAGAGTTCTTTTATTTCAAGAGATTGTAGCACTAGAGTGCGGTTTAATTGTATGGTAGAACTTTTAACAGTTTCATGCTACTATTTTTGTTCAATGAATTTGAATTCGATGTCTTTTAGCGCGCCCGGAGCTCGCTTGTTGAGAAATAATACAGTAATCGATGGAATTTTCTCGACGTTCCGCTCGTTTCATCGCAACTATTTTAAAACTACGACACTTTATTCGTGCTGGCTTATGTTGAGTTTCTTTTTCTTAGAATAATGAATTCAATTTAGTTTTCCTCGGACATTTGAAATCGGTTTAAAGCGATTGTAGAAAGTTTGCCTTTGTAAGATAGTTGGAGTCGTATAGAAATCCGTCGTTATAAATTACAAGTTTTCCGTGACCGGTGAAGAGGACGGGCGACCCGGTGACGGTCTGACTGGGCGGACGGTCTAGTCACGCCGTGCGCCGCTCACCTATGCCCTCCTCGGAGACAATTGCGAGCCAATAAAACTTTTATTGCGCTCTATGATTTCGAAAACGTTTTGCGAAGAGAATTTTTATGAAATTTTCCAATTTATTCGCACAATTCGAAATTCTCTCAGTCATCGTTGTTTGACTTGAATTTACTACGAACAATTCAAGAGTTTCTATTATCTTGAATTATAAAGCGAATGAAAAAAAAACTAAAGACTTTAAGCTATGTTCATAAACCCCCAAACCCACAATCAATAAATATTCTTTAATAATAAAATAATTTAGTAAGTTAAGTTGAATTATAATGTACTCGTATTACATAAAAGCAAAATTTAAAAGTACACGAGTCTGTTATTTATGTGTACGAGTAAGGTAATAGTGGTTCGGGAGGTAGCGAGATAAGAATCAAATAGATGTTGTTTCGCTGCGACTGTATCGCGCGACGTATGCATTTGATGACAAACGGTGTCAACATCTTGAGACTTGCGGCCAAATAATGTATGAAACATTCTACCTTGTTGATGTATTCTTGATATTTGCGTTCTTTAGATCGTCGGAAAAATAATCACTTTTATTGGTAAGTATTATATTATATACCCACTCTATGTAAATAGAGATTAAGTCACATATTGAGTCGTTTATTCATTTCCATATTGATTAAAATAGTAATATTAAAAAGAGGAATGATTTGTGTTTTTGTATGTATTGAAATAACTCAAAAACTACTGGACCGATTTCAAAAATTCTTTCACCGTTAGAAAGCTACAATGTCGCCGAGTACATAGCTATATTTTTTAATTCCACGTGGACGAAGTCGCGAGCAACAGCTAGTCTAATAATATAACATAATTTAATTAATAAATCCGAAAACGGTAGTTAATATATTAAAAGGATATTTTTTATTAAACACTTCGAGAACAGATTGCAATTAAAATGCAGTTTCGCTGAATTTATTTTAATTCGAGATCAAAAATACACATTTTCCGGCGTGGAACAGCGTACATATGTAAAATGTGTGGGAAAAGTGCAGCCGGTAAGTGACGACGTAAAATATATTCGCTAAAAATTGCGTTTACCTGCGACAAGCAGTCGCCTGCACTGAAATCAGAGTTTTTTTTTCATACAAATAATTTAACGTGTAATTGATATTCATTTTAAATGCTAGTAGGATTTTTAATATAATATTTTTGCTGTTTGGCAGCGGTAGTTTTAGGTATACATTATATGTTTGTATTAGTAAAAGTAGAATCAAGTTGTAAAAAATCCTTTGATACCTTTATTACTTTTAAAAAGTACAAAACGTTAAAATAAACTAAATCATTTTATTAATTTATTTAAACAATCAAAACGTTTCAAGCACGCTATAATGTTACCTGAAGAATGTTTAAAAGTGACGTAACTGTCGTGAAACGTATTTTGGCAGCGCGATAAGGAAATGACACAAAGAAAACAAACTACCGTCCGCTTCGGCCGAAAATTTGTGACGACGAATAGGAGGGGTGGGTTGCGGGGTGAGAGGGGGACAGCAGGGTACGAGGCTGAGGGGGAGGGGCGAGATAGCGCGAATGTCAAAGTTATTGGAACGATGTCAGAGATCGCTCGCAGCGGATATCTACCTTTGCACTCTTTCCTTACTCTCAGCAACTGTTGCCAATATTATTTTCTCAACTTACGATACATTATGTATTAAGAAATTAGATGGAACTTTGTGTTAGAACTTGCCTTGTAAAAATTTAGTTTCATATAAAACTCAATTCCACATTATTAAATGAAATAGCTTTTTATAATGTTAGGTAAGCATGTCACTATAGGCCAGACAAATGACTGGTGTAAATCTCAGCACAATTCGTTTTTAACAAAAGGACCGAATATACCAAAAATATTTTAATATAGCTATTAATTCGTTACACAAAATAATTAGACTGTTATATAGAAAGGTTACATAAGGTTAATAGGCTGATTGTCTTTTCCAACTGCATCGATACCATTCGTGCGGCAGACGATTGATTGTTAGCCACAAACAGTGCAGTCTATTTAAATCCGGATCGATGTCAATCGACATTAATAAAGCATCGTGTATTCGAACCCGTTTCACTTCCCCACACGACAGACACGCTATCGACCGCAATGGCGCGTTACACGTCTCAAAATAGCCTTCCAAGAAACCCTTCGAATAGGTCTTCGATTTAATAAAGGACACTAGTATACGACGATTTGTCAAACGAATGAATTACAACAAAGGGTCTATTCATTTGAATGGGAACTTGTTGGACGGACCGTTTTAATTTCATAAGTCGTTTATCATAATCAAGGGCGCTACTGCAGCGTCGACCCGCGTCACTGTCTACACGATTTCTGTAGACGTGATAGCTTGTAACTTTCGTGGACGATTGTGGACACGGACTACGTATACTGCGATTTCTATTAAAAGTACATTTTCAGGATTGAGATTATAAATGGCTTTGAACTGTTATGAGGCCAAAAATGTGTTGTTAAACTTAGAATATACTTGTCTTCATTGACATGTATAAAATATTGTTTATTATTTTTAGGCAATCTTGAACCTAATTTTTTTACACCAAGAGTGAAACTAGTCAAAAATATTCATCATTAAAAATATCAGTGTATTCTGGTTTTGTAGCTAAAATGTAACTTACTTCGGAAAAGGAATGATTTTCTTAATTTGCATTGGATATCGCTTGTTTGCTCTGACATTTCGCAAACAAACCACTTTGCCTTTTGCCTTCAACTCAATTGCAAGATAATAACGTGAATCGTTCCTATATTCTTTTACATTTTTAACAAGCGATCGTTATTTCTAAGGACGTTTATGATTCAAATATTGTTTTATTATTTGGAAAAAATGTCCACATTATAGTTTATTATTGATTATTTAGATTACTCGTTTTGTTTTGCAGGAAATACTATTTCGATGATTAAAAAAGTGGCTTTGGGAGCGAACATATTTACCTACGAGTAGTGAAAAAATTAATTTAAATTCGATGAAAAACTTCATTGATGTAAATCTCCTATTTCTATGACATGTAAGACAAAACAAATGACAATATCGTAAAGAAATATAAACAATATGAAAGCAATCTTAAGTCAAGGACTTTCCGAAGGCATAGGTAATATCCCATAAAATATTTCCCCGTGTTCCGCTATAACCGAACGAAATCTAAATAATAAAGATCGCGACTGAGGCCCCCTCTGCCGGCTGGGCCTGGGCTTAGTCGTACAAAATTGAAGTAATAAAGGAGGAATGCTCGCGAAAGTTTTGCAATAAAGCCGACGAGTATCGACTGTTAAGAAGTAAAGAGTTAGCAAGTGTAATGGCCAATGTACGTACATAAGCCTCTTATCTACTAGTTTAAACTTCGTGATTTGTGTACTCGTAACTAATCGCTAATATATCACGTGTTTAAAAGTCAGTGACGTAGTAGGCGATCCTTACGCAATGCGCCTTATAAAAAGTGTTTCTTATTTTAGTTAATTTTTATGAATTCTCTTGTATCTTACATAATAGAAATACAATTAAATTGTAAGTAATTTTAAAATAACCAATAGGAAGAACTGTTTAAATATTCTTAATTTAACGTTTTTCGAGACCCTAGCAAAATAATTAGATGCCGGCCGTGACGTATAGATGCTATTCAGAGCGAGCCCAAAGAGTAATGGCGACGATAAACACTCACAATTAAAGCATTGCCAAGCGACGCACGCCTTTCTTTGCGCTTCCCTTAATTTAGATTTGTGGTTTTCCACCGCTTAGTTCGGAAAACGATACCTGGCTATCCCGGCGCACCGTCCGCTGTTACAATTAACAATGTATGGAACGTAATTATTACGTAAATAAGGGATAATGTACGAATTAAGAAACGATGGAAATCTGCACTACAAAAAATGTTCGGTTTCTTTAGTGTTAGAGGATTTGACTACCTTGGGATATAATTATAGGATATAATTATACGTTATTTTTTACAATTATGGCTTAAATACAAATGTAGTGGTTTTCTTAATTCTTATACTATTAAACAATATATCACCGTCTCTGTACTCTGAAACATTTGTATGAATATTACCATAGCATAAACTTATCAAATACTAGTTAAAATAATATATTTTAATAACGTTTCTATCGCATTTCTATTGCTCTAATTAACACGAACGCTATGAAAAAAGCACTCGAGTTGGCAACGCGGTGTAGTTACGCTGCCATGGTCAATTAAGCAAATAACTGCAGGCTCTTGCGGGAACTTTAAGATGTAGATGTTTCAGTGCTCTTTGAAAGAGCCCATACATTCCCGGCTAATTAATGTTAGTTGTACAAATAAGACGTATACTATCGTATTCCGAAAAAAATAATAAGTACTGCGATAAACGAGGACCAATAAGTCGTCGATTATGTGATATTGGAGGACACTGGGAACTAAATAAGATAGACCAGGGGTCTCATGGGACCAAATTGTGTATCATAAAAATACCAGGAACAAGGATGTTCTGTATTTTGGAATACATTTTATGAATATACCAGTACCAAACGTAGAAAGTACAACAGTAATAACGCTGATTCTCGTTTTGAAATAAAGTGGATAGAGCACTAATGAAGTTTGAAAATTCACATTTAATTTTAATGTTTAAGAAATACTAAACTTCTGTTGTTATTATTGTTTGGTCTATAGCTTAAAATATAGAAATAGGTAGAAAATAATATTCCAAGCAAAAAATACTATTTTTTTAACAATTTTTTGCCCGTATAACTTTTAAAATCTATTTATAACTAGAGGCATGTACATGGCTATCATTCGTATGTAATATTTCATGCGGCCGGCCGTACCTCACGATTTGGCAAGAGTAGTAGAGGGCCCGATCGTTTGTTTTGTTGCGTAATTTATAACACGTACGCACAGAAATATTTCCTTTTACGTACGCAATGAATTTATGGTCTGATCATAAAGGCACACCTGACAGCTCATTTCTTATTTCTTAAATCGTTATTTATTACCTTCATCAAAGGAATTATATTTTTTATTAATTTTTATTAGTTTACTGAACAAATGAAAGTGCTATTTAACGTTATTAATTAAGTTCAGGCTCAACACAAAGCTTTTAACATGTGTGTAGAAGATTTAAAAAATTAAAGTTCCGTGACGCTACACTAAATGCAAACGCTCAAACGATGTCCAAGGATAAAGATAGCGTAGAACATTTTTCAATACCACTAATGACATGAAGCCCCTACTTAGAGAGAATAAAAGAACATATTTTGTAAAAACAACTAGAGAAAATCCCCTTGGCCGCTTTAAGCCACGACCGAATCAAAAGATAGTGCACGCTTTGCGGACAGCTTGTATTTCTTTCCATTTAATCGCATTCTATTTCAACATGTAAGATTATAAATGTTTCTATAATGCGCTATTCAGAGCACGGTATCATCGAGATTAGAGTTCTCGAAGCGGACAACCGACCTCTAGATTATTTGCTAATGAAACGGGTTTCATCGTAGGGGAGTTATATTCCCCCTGATCCAATGAATGCCTCACTTGATGAGGTCAGTGCGGCGTCGATAAACTTCTACGCAGTATATATAAACAATCTCTTACGGATTAACGTTGGATTCAAACTTATTTTGTTATATTTCACCTTTAAATAGGTTGTTAACTTCTCTCATCGCAAAGACCACGTGGTATATAAATTGACCGACGCTAGAAATGTAATGTTTTTTTATTACATCTTATTTGTGGAAATCGACTAGATTTGAAGAAGCAAGTGAGATTTAAGCCTCAGCTGTAGTTTTAAGCGCAAAATACCCCACTAGATATATTTATCTAGTAGAGTGTTCCGACGATGACGCTAGAGTATTCCCTAACGTCATTAATTCTAGTCAAATTAAGACTTTATTGTAAACAAACAGGACATTTAGAATACAATATTTATTAAAGTAATGCAGTTTTACATAGCGAATGTACACATAAACAAAGTTTACAATGCAAATTTATTCTGGTTACGGGATTAACGCTTCATCATGAAGGCCTTGCAGTAATTATGTTAGTCCGGATTACGGATGCTCCGGCGAATATACGATACATGTTCTACGCCCTAATTACACAAATTAATATTAAAATCCAACCACATAAATACAGCTTTGGGAATAGACACGATAATAAAAGAGGTAGAGAACATTTAAATAGTAAATAATGAAAAAAAACAACTTAAAAACTCGTGTAACATCCAGGGAGAAATGGCATATCGTAGCGTAGGTACGAGTCTTAGAGACTTGAAATTTTTGGTTAGGTTTAGGTTAGGTTTAGGTTAGGTTTAGGTTAGGTTTAGGTATCTCTAGACCTTTGTCAGAAAAGAAAGTGATTCCTTTGTCAGAATTGCATGAAAATTGGAATGAGTGCTCTTTAGCATGAATAAATAAGTTTGTTACTTAAGAATTTAACAATTTTTATTTTGGGGGGCATAAAAAGGAGAGGTCTAAGTTCGAATTTCAAAATATTTGTCACATCGCAGTTACGAGTCCTATAGACTTAAAATTTTACATAGAGGTTTCTGTTACTACGTAAGAGTGCACTGAGAAAGAATATTACGAAATTCAACCGCTAAGGGTCCGAAATCAGTATTCAAAGTTGGACCAACGAGAAAAAAACTTTGTAAGAATTCCATGAAAATCGTAATGAATTGTCCTTAGCATAAATAAAAAACTTAGCAATTTTATAAATTTCTTCTTTGGGGGAAAAAGTGGGGTTATAATGCGAATCTAAAAATATTTTTCACGGCGTAGATACGAGTCCTAGAGTGTGGAAATTTTCCATACGGGTTTGTATTACTTACTTCTTCAAATTTATTTTACAAAGGTTCCACGCGGACGAAGTCGCGGGCGCCCGCTAGTTTATATTTATAGACAATGTATAAGACGAAATACCATTCAATACATTTATTAAAGCTATAATTTTAATAAAACCTTTTACATTATGATACTTTGAAATAAAAACAAACTGTGTTCACAGCTAATCGGGACAATGTAAACAAAATGATCAATGTGTGAATTTGTGGTTGTACGAATGGCAATAATTCTAAGAATCTTAACAAGGGTCTTGTTTAATTTAATTTAAACACGAAGTGGGGCTTCGGAGCAAGGACACAAGATTTTATAGCTCTGCTAAAATTGAAATACGTTTATTGAGTTTGTCTTGAAGTTATAATAATTGTTAACAAAATTGTATTAAAAATAATTCGCGCATTTTCATGGCATACAATTATTTAAATGATTTTAAATAGGCAACATTGAATAATAAATCGACTCATAAGCCGGCTACAGACATTCATTTTTTAACCGTACAGGTCACGTCACCGATGTGGTACTTCAGGGGATGGAACTTTTCATCCCATCATCTGTTGTGCCCATCGGAGGCAGTTCTCGGCCCTGGTTCGGTCATTCTTGCAAATTAGCTTCTCGCTACAAGCAGGATTGCTACCGAGCCTGGGCTGGGGCCGCGGCGGCTAAGGATGTAAATACCAGCCTGCTCAAAAAGAAGTACAACTCAGCCTCCAGGTCCTTCAAAAGTGTGATTACCAAGGCAAAGTCGGAACACGTGGCCAGCATTGGCGAGAGACTGGTGCACCTCCCTTCGGGGACACGTGCGTTTTGGTCTCTCGCCAAAGCTGTCCAAGGGAACTTCTGTAAGCCGTCTTTACCATCTTTGCGCAGGGGGGATGACTCGTTGGCCCATACCGCAAAAGAGAAGGCCGATCTTCTTGGCTCTCTTTTTGCGTCCAACTCGACTCTGGAGGATAAAGGAAGCTCACCGCCGAAAATCCCGCGCGGTGATACCTTAATGTCCGAAATCCAGTTTCGCCAGAGATCAGTGCGTAAAGTGCTACAATCTCTGGACGTTCAAAAGTCGAGTGGGCCTGACGGGATTCCTCCCATCGTGCTTAGGACTTGCGCTCCTGAGTTGGCACTGGTTTTAACGCGCCTGTTTCGGTTCCTTTATTCCTTAGGCGTCGTCCCGAAGTCTTGGAAGAATGGCAGTTTTAATTACACCCGATCCCAAAGAAAGGCGATAGCTCCGATCCGTCCAACTACAGACCGATCGCCATTACCCCTTTGTTCTCGAAAGTCTTGGAAACGACCATCAATTGCCAGCTCATGAGGTACCTGGAAGAGCACCAGCTGATTAGTGACCTTCTTGCGTACCTCACGCATCGATGGTCGGAGGCAATCGAGGGCAAGGGGGAGGCCCTGGTAGTTAGTTTGGACGTGGTCAAGGCCTTTGATCGGGTGTGGCACAAAGCACTTCTTTCGAAGTTGCCTTCCTTCGGGCTGCCCGAGAAACTCTGCACCTGGATTGCCAGTTTTTTGGAGAGTCGGAGCATCAAGGTCGTTGTCGACGGTGCATGCTCTGACCCCAAACCAATTAATGCTGGCGTCTCTCAGGGCTGTGTGCTGTCGCCTACCCTGTTTCTTCTGCATATCAATGACATGTTGCAAATAAGCGACATTCATTGTTATGCAGATGATAGCACGGGTGACGCATTGTACACGGCCCGTGCTAACGTTTCTCGGGCTACTGCCTACGAGAACCGGACCAAACTTGTGTCTGGACTGGAGACCCTATTGGGTGAAGTCTCGGACTGGGGTCGTCAAAATCTTGTCGACTTCAATCCCAAAAAGACACAAGTATGCGCCATTACCGCTAAAAAAGATCCCTTTGTCGTAGACCTTCGTTTCGAGGGCACTCCCCTGGTTGCCGCAGCCAGTATCGGTATTCTCGGCGTTGACATATCGAGTGACGATCAGTTTCGCGGTCATTTGGAAGACAAGGCCAAGCTGGCCTCTAAAAAGCTGGGTGTGCTCAGTCGCGCGAAGCAGTATTTCCAGGCGGGCCACCGCCTTCAATTGTATAAGGCGCAAGTTCGGCCCCACATGGAATACTGCTCGCACCTCTGGGCTGGAGCACCCCAATACCAGCTTCTTCCATTTGACCGCATACAACGGAGAGCGACTCGAATCGTCAACGACCGAGCTTTTACCGATCGGCTCGATCCTTTAGCGTTGCGGAGGGACGTCAGTTCCCTCTGCATTTTCTATCGGATATACCACGGGGAGTGCTCCGAAGAATTGTTTGGAACGATTCCTGCCGCCGAGTTTCGTCATCGAACGACACGACAGACCACCGGCTTCCATCCACACCACATGGATGGCTGGCAATCCACAACCGTACGGTTTTCGCGGAACTTTCTCCGCACAGCCGCGTTGTGGAATGGTCTGTCCTCGGCGGTATTTCCAAACTGCTACGACTTAGGGTCCTTCAAGAAGCGAGTCTATCTATTCCTTAAAGGCCGGCAACGCATTTGCGGTTCCTCGAGTGTTGCAAATGTCCATGGGCGTCGAAGATCACCTCGGTGATCTAGCCGCTCGTTTGCCCCCTTCTCATATAAAAAAAAGGTTTAACTGTGCAGTTAAAACTGACGTACACACGTCAGTTTGAACTTAACAGTTCTCAGTTTTGCCTACACTCGTCAGTTTTAACTTCGCAGTCGATCTGTGTAGTTGCGAGCTCTTCATGGGTTGAACTACAATCTGTCTATCAATCAATATTTTAGTTAATTGTGACTTCAAAATTCGATAATTATGTGTATCCAGTAATTAAAGTGAATAATGTATCAAATCGGCGTACCGTATATTTACAGAAGCAACCATAAACGGTATTTGCGTAATCACTCCAAGTCCTTCGGTGATGAGCTGATAATTCGCTAACCGGAACAAATTTGCATCTAAGTTTCATTACTATGCAATATCGTTGCTTCTAATGCGTGCGTAGTACACGGCATCATAAGATTATATTCTATGGTTAGATGACATTGTGCTAACATAACCTCTAATTACGTATTTTTTGTATACATAACACTAGCAGTTGACTTTGAATTCGAATTTTTAACACCATTTCTTGTCCCTTTTCCTTTCTCCTGTATATCCAAAACTCTATTTCTATTCGCAATTTCAATTTATGGTACGTATTTACGTAGTTTGAGCCACCCTCGTTTTGGCCTTTACCCGCCGCCTTACAATGCATAAAGCAATGCTGAAACGCCCCATAATTCGCGTAACATTTTACTGACCTTCTTTTCATGGCTTACGTATTCTTTGTTAGTGGAATTACGTGAAGGTGTTTTGAGAGTAGATGCGAAAACAAAAGAAATGTAAGGATTTAGGTCACAACTTTTGTCGAGTTTCAGTGCAATGAAATGATTATTTTTACGACTCGATTTATTTTTTCAGGTTTGTTTTTGAATCTTTTTTTATTAAACTGAAATATTTGTAACTGAGTTTTAATAATATTACTAGCCTTGCTACATGTTATAACCTTTTTAATTTATCAACAAACATGAAAGTGGGAAAATCGTGGAAACAAATCGTACAATAAGTCCAAAGTATCCAGCAGGAAAGGGACGTATAAATAATAAGTTTCGTCGTTGGCATTGTATTAATCAGAGCGTTGGAAAGGGCAAAAACTACAAATTAATCGGCAACGATACCTAACCACAATAAAGTCGACGGTCCCAAATTGCACGCTACTTGAAGGCGTTAATAAAAATCGTGGGGCGTCGAAATTAAGGCCCCTATACGAGGCGTCGTCATTAGGACCGAAATAGGGTTGTATCCTGGCGGTTGTAATAAGTCATGTCTGCCGCAGGACCCGGCCGCCCTCGCCCCCGCTCCCGCCCCCGCTCCCGCCCCGCTGCCCTGCCATTACACCACTAACAACGAAATCGCTGTGACCAATGACCAATTTAACGCCCGATAGCTAAATCGAAATGTATTATCAATTAGAAAAATAAACAACATTATTTCTTAGTGCTTTTTATTTTTGTTATTCCATAATTATGAATTTAAAATATCTGAAAATGACACAAAAAAACGATTCTTACATGTGAGAGAGTGATATATCAGTATAAATTAATAAAAAAAATAATGACACAATATAAAGAGACAAAAAATGTCGAGTGTGGAGCAAGTGCTGTACAATCCGAGGTTATGTGAAAAGAATTATTCTGACGTTTATATTCTCGGCCGTGGTTATAAATTTTCACCTTTTATTTTAAGAGAAAATTCCATGTAAATACCTTGCACACACAAATCCTAAACGTAAGCTGGAGCACTTTCCTGGGTCCCCGGTATCAGTTCGGTCCATAAACTACGCCTCCCCCCGACCTGCCTCACCCTGCTTCACCCCCCTCGCCTCTTCCGGGTGCCTTCCGCTCTCCCGCTTTCAAACATAAGCCGAGTCATTTTTTAAATGCGTGCCTCGGTCATTGCAGTATGTAATATCGACGCTTTAAACTTACTGTTATTTATTCAATGCTGTTCATTTCTTTTGAAATAGGAGTGAGTACGGATGTAATTTTGGAGGCTCCAAGCCTTTTAGGATGCAATCTAGTCGTAGTAGATTTGTTATTTGTATTTTCAACTGGCCATTTTGTATAAAAAGCAACAAACTTCCCTAATAAAGAGTTACTGTTGTCGCAATATTTGATGTCGCAAGTTTTCTTTTTATTTTTTCGGTTGTTAAAGCTTTGACTTATTATTCCATTGGATCTCAAATGGCATTGTGTCAACATAGAGGATTTTAAAACTAGTCTAGCTCATATCACTTTTCGATGGTATGGAATTATTATAGCTTTACATTATTTGTATTATATAATCGTAAGTTAGTTGTTACTTCAATTGTACGCACAATAAAAGTCGCACTTGAAATGTAAAGCGAGTAAATCGCGCAACGCTGCTGGTGGCAAACATAGAAACGTTCATTGTTATTCAGTTGATTACTGCGGTGGAAATCTTGAACGTGAAGTGGTCATTATAAGCGAGAACCTTCATTAGCGTAACTAGACGGGCTGTTCACGTGTACGTTACAGCGCGCTAAATGTGTCTCTACGGATAGTTTTTTGCAAGAGGCGAGCTCTTCCGCGCTCCGACCGCGAGAGGCGCGGAGTGTGGCAATTAAAACTTGCTAATGTCAAGTGCGGACCCGCCGAGACGGAGTGATTATTATTTTTTAATTCTACAGCAATAAATAGAATCCATTTAACGCGCGTTTTCAAGTGTTTTTGATACCCGAGTTAGTGAGATCTAGGTTGCTATTTTATTAGGTAACGGTCGTATAATTTTTAATTTATTAACATTTTGATAAAGGGTGATAATTATGATTAGCGTTTCTAGCAACTGGTTTTTCAAACTATTAGGATGACTCATGAGTCATCCTAATTGCTCATGAGCAATAAACAAGTAATAGAAAAAGTATGTTTTCAATACTAAAGAGGAACTAATCTTGCTTTTGTAATAAGTAATAATAAAAAGGTAACTTTAATAGCAGACATTTTAAAATACATAAAAGGCATGAAGAAGTTCATTCGAAACACTTGAAAGCCGGGGCGCCATCAACACGGTCATTAACGATTTCATAAAAGGCTTATGGGGTGCACTACACATTTCCTTTTATCATATTTTTATGCGTCGAGCCATTTCTGAAATTTCTTTTTTCCGTAAGGTAAATATTAGGAGGGGTCGGCCAGAGATACTTTGGAAGATATATTTTTACATTTATATCTGTAACGTTTGCACCGATCAAATTATTACTATTTACCTACTATAGGTATTTAAGCAGTTAGCAATAGTACTCGTATTCAAAAATACGTAAATTAATAAGTATAATAGTACTAAGAATGCATGAGATGTATCTTCTCTATTAAAACTTCATGTCTACATATGTACTTTGATTTGTACTTTTAAAATGCTTTTCTGCAAATAAATATACAAAAATGCTATTAGGCCTAAAAAACTGTCATATCAAGTATCAAATAAGCACACAAAATGTTTGCCAAATAAATGCTGTATAGTGCATTAAGGTAGTTTGAATGTGCCTATTTTAGTTAGAATTCAGGCACACATTATACTCGAAATGTACCACGAATAAGGTTCCATATCTCATATGGACGTTGCATGCGGCGACGCTGCCAAATTCAAAGCATAATCTATTTTCGCCAGCTAACTAGCTTATTATCAACAGGTTCTACTACCGGCTCGTGTGCCGTTATCACAGGCTACAAATACAAGTCCTATTACTATGTGCGATAACTAAAATAGCCCAACACCACCCATTACTGATATACGAATCACAACGTTATAGCACTTGTAATAAGATGCATGTTTCTATGAATGAATATTTAGGTGTAATTTTACGACCTTTTGGTGCAAAATTCGTTGTTCGGTATGCAGGTATATGTACGTTTGTGCAATTTAAATTCGGCCTTTTTCATAAAAGAAAATTCAAAGTTTATTTTGAATTAGGATAGCAGAGCAAGGACCAGGAAAGCATAGCATATGAAGGACAGCTAGCACAATGCTTAAGAAAACGACATGATAAAAACGAATCGATCTCAAATTAGGTCAATTTTTAAACGATAATTTATTTAATGTTATCTGGTACATTATATTATAGAATTCTTAATAATATCCAGCGGGGTTACCCAAATTTTTTTTCGATTGGCGATATCGCTGATGGAATCGACAAAAATGTATGGAACTGACAATGACATTCGATAAGTTATGTGCTTGTCACATCGAACGTCATTGTCAGTTCCATACATGTATTATGTTCGCTATCGAAACACTTTGTAGCGCATGTACTTAGAATAACTATCCTAAATAGAATAAAGTCACCTTTCATGTTTTTGGTAATAAATTAACAAAATAATTCCTAATTTTTGCTTTGTCCTCTATTGCCCTTGAAGTTATTACGTGGTCGTCGGCAGATATGAGAAAATCAGCATTGCAGTTAGTTTGCTGCATTACACCGGTCTTAAAACAAATTTGGCACCAAACGTGCACCTTAATTGTTTTATTTTAGTAATTGTTAAATATTTATGAGTGAAATCTGTATTTTCAGTGAAAAAGGTAGCGGAAATCTCCAAAATTTATACATGAAAGGAATATAGTTTTTTTTTGTTCGTTCGCTATTCAGTTCCACTGGTTGGAAACAAAGATATGAAGTAAAATAGGTCAATAATGTCATAAAAAAGTTCGCCGCTTTTGTTTTTACGCTAGTGAATGACAAATCTGTATTTTTGGACAGATTCAAACTATTATGTAATGTTTTCAACATTTTAATATCTGAGAAGGTATAGCTTACCTCCTCTTCTCTCCTCTTCTCTCCTTTTCACCTCTTCACTTCTTTCTTGTAATTACTAGTTAAGTACTCAGGATTTACAAGTAATTAGTTAATATGAATAATGAGTTCTATGGACATCAAATTTTTTGACGTCATTCGAATTTTAGCAATAGTTACATGATAATTTACTGATTTTACAATTTTCTTGCCCAATAATATGTGTAGAATATTAATAATATTAACAATTTTAATCCACTTTCCCTTCCTATCCTTTTCTTTTAAGGTAATGATGGGAAGAGGAAGTGGATTTGGCGGGGGAGGGGGGAGCGCATAGGAAGAGGAATTATTTTTTCGCTGTGCGTCTCCTCCTCCGTAGATTAATGGTAGGCAACGCATCTGCAATTTGCAGATGTCTATAGACAGCGGTCGCTTCGCTATTTCAGCGAATCAAGGTGGCCGCTTGTTCTCGTTTGCCACTTTTTAATATAAAAAAAGATATAAATTGACAAGTATACCTAACTAAATAAGGTCACCAATTTTCAATATGATTAAACATAAGTCTGGGGGTCTTTTGAAATGTGTCGACTTATTGGAAGCTTTGGTACTCAAGTCACGAGCCACGTTTTACTTGTACGTGAGCCAGATCAGAGCTGACGAATCAAATTATAAAATACAAACGCCGGAATATTCTCTATGAAAATAATTGAATAAAACGTCTCTTTCTCTTCACGTAAAGTACAACATTCGAGCACAAAAGTTTACCTTTTGAAATAAGTAATGAAATCGTTTTATAAACATGTTGTATGGTTCTGTATGTTGTTTATTTTCACAACCACGGAATAAGTGAATTGTTGTTAGTTTTTAACATTGTGCACATAAACACAGGATTTTGGCATAGTCTTCTTCTTAATTTTAAACATTTACAAGACTACACTGTCATTTTTTATAGGTTCCTTGAGAGATTACTTAACGACAATATTGTGTGAATTGATGTTTAATTTACATTTTAAAACTACAAACTGCATTTGGTGACGTTTAAATAAGAGATGTTTTATTTAAAAATTCAATTAACGCAAAATTTGAAAAAGCGTTCGTTATATCCCGTCCGGTATACAATATGTAGGCCATATCCAATTTACACAGGCAGTATCACAACTGCGGTCGGCCTGGAAACGTAAACGAGTAACACTCGCAGCCGTGTATAAAATTTATTGGTCACTAAACGATTTTACCCGCCCACATCAATAAATCGAATATTCCCAAACGACTTCTAATAACATGTTTTTTATCCCCAAAAACTTTTGGTCCAAGGATAAATTCGAAGTACAAACTCTGAATTGTAAAAATGAACTGCGAATTAGTTCTACGTATCTCATGTTAAAATACGAGCAATTTTTTTTTATATAAAAAACGATGCAAATGAGTAGCGGGATCACCGAAGTGATCATCGACGCCCATGGATATGTACAATACCGTTAATTAATCAAATTTGCATTATTATTAAAAATTAGACAATGCTTTTATAATTTTTATATAATTAATTAAGTTCTTAAATGTTTCGTCATAGTTAATAGGGGTCTTGATTTTATAATTCTTAATTTTAGCTTTAAGTGTTTAGATTTAAATGATTAAGAACTATGATCTCAAGAAAAGTAATTGAAAGTTTTAGATTTTAGTTTTCTTGTATTGTATTACTTTCGATATTACGTTTGAGTTAATTGAATAGATTTAAAACAAATATCAAATTGTAAAGGATATAAAAATGTCCGAAGTCATAAATGTAAAGCAATAACCTTTAAAATGCCATATATTTCGCGTACAAATTAAGTTGCGGGGCAGTGGCCACATCGTAGAACATTTATCATTTTGTCGCTAACACTAAGCGCAATCGTTTTATTTATTGCCCACCCATTGTACTTAGTGACATTTGTTTTATAACACAAACTGCCTGTTTAATTACGCTAAGGGTTAAATATATCGCATAAACACATAACTAAAGTTGAAAATAATTTGCCCTTTTAAAAGTTTATGTCGTTTTAGAATAATTTATCGGGACAAATATTTCTAAATAAATTTTACATGAATCATAAACTACATTGTAACAGTTTGTACTAAAACAAAGAACATATTGTATTAATTTTAACTTCAATTTGTTCACAAAATGGCATGTATTTTTGTTCCCATCACTAAAGCCTTGCGTCGTCATTTCTAAATCTATCATAATATAATATTTTAAATGGAAGCCACGTGAAGATTGCCAACCCGCAACTCAACGGAGCATCCTCATGCACTCTTCTAATTAGTGGTCAGTTATTTGCGTGCTATGTTCTAGAATATTCTACTATCTAAATGAAATGATATTAAGTAATGAATTACATTAGACGAAAATAGGATAAGGATCATAATATTCTGGCAGAAAATCAAGACGTGAGATTTTTAATTAAGGATTTAGTATATGTGAAATTGCAATCATTTTCTGTAACATTTGTTTATGTAACATCTATACTATAATAATATTATACTGAGAGAAACTTTGTATTTTTGTATGTATTGAAATAACTCTAGAACTACTGGGCCGATTTCAAAAATTCTTTCACTCATAGAAAGCTACATTATCCACGAGTAAGCTATATTGTTTATTTCCACGCGGACGAAGTCGCGAGCAACAGCTAGTTTTGTCATAAATCTAATTGTTTTAAGTCAAACTGAAATTAAATTGTAAACCTTACATTACAATCGAGTGATTATATTATCAAAAATTAACATATTTTGTTGGGGACTGATTTGAATGTGAAGAAAATTTGCACTTAGATTACTTTCGTAAAAATGCAAATGTCCAAAACAAACGATAAGGCTTTGTTTTTTTATTAATCGCTCTATAAATATAATTGTTTCCTATGTTTGTTCCGAGCTTGTCAAATGTATATTTTATGTAAATGCAAATTTTAATATTAATTTTCTTTTATGTTTTGTTTATTACCTCAATTGAAATTTCAAGTAGAATATTTTTTTATAAAGAAAAAAATATTGTTTAGACTTCAGGCAATAGTATGTTCTGGTAAATAAATAGACACAGGTAACACGTAAACATAAGTTAGAATATCAAATTAATTCACACTAGCCCATGGCCGAATTTCAAACGCCACACGATTTGAGTTAAGAGCGTCTTACATGTTAAATCCACGCTTAAACCCCAAATTCTACGGCCTACGGCCTTTCTCTGTCCACTGCTGAAAAAATTGCAAATTAAACTTAAATTAAAATCCTACGGCAATTACGTTTAATTTTAACACCACTTAGATTTAAGCGACGCTTAAATTTGAGTGGCGTTTGAACATTCAGCCGTTAGACTTTTTTAATACAAAGTGGCAAACGAGCAAGTGGCCGCCAGGATTCAATAAAAAATCCGAAGCAACCCCTTGCTAATAGACGTCTGCAATTGCAGATGCGTATTTACTTTTTATAAATACTTTGTTTACTCGATTGTCAAAAAACCGAATGGACACAAATTATTTGCTATGGTTGGATTCTCGTAAGAGGTATAAGTTATCAAGAGAGGTTCCAGGAAAGAGTAAAAGAGGTGTGAATCATTAAGATCATTGAATAGATTAAGTTTAGACATAATGTTTGTTTATTTAACTACTTGTAATAGACAAAACGAACGAGTAAGAATATTTGAGCTTGTATAGAGATAAAGTTGTAGCGTTGTCCGCGGCGAGGAGCATATATCATTTTTATCGCTTTCACTTGAACCAACCGTTTATTTATTGCTTACCTATTGCACACACTTTTGTATGAAGACTCGCGTGTTTTTGTATGATTATGAACATATTCGGCTTTATTTCGAAACGAGAATCGGCGTTATTACTGTTGTACTTTCTACGTTTGGTACTGGTACATTCATAAAATTTAAAATACAAAAAATCCTTGTTCCTGGTACTTCTTATGATACAATTGGTCCAATGATACCCCTGGTATATCTTATTTAGTTCCGAGCGTCCTCCAGTATCGTATAACTGACTTATTGGTCCTCGTTTATCGCAATACTTTATAATTTTTTTCGGAATAAGTCGGTATGTATGTACTCATTTTTTTTGTAAATTGAGATAATAATGGTATGCGTCAATAGTGTAAATAATTAGATTCCAGAGCGGTGTAAATAATCAAATCTGAAGCTTTAACAATTACCATACTCAGGTTAAGTAATTTGTTAAAACGATTCTGGCGTTAATAATAAATTATTCCGTTATCTAATCTGAGATTATAGTTAATATTCAGTATTTACTGAGTAGATTATTCATAAGATAGAACAGTTCAAGGCGCGTTATTAAGTTTTTAGGAGCAATTATAAATCTCTATCATGCTTTTATCTGCTTACGATTTAATTAATTTATAACTGTTTTTTTTAGTTATCACACTCTAAGATCATTTAATACCAACTAGATTGTCTATGATTTTAGATTAATAGAAAGGGAGAATAAGTAAACGAGTAGTGTAAATAGGGCTGGCACTTAGTTCAATATATGCATTTTTGAAGCTTGCCCAGTGTATATTCGGGCTCTGGCTTTGATATGTTATATCGAAAGTTGACAGCCCTAATTATAGACAAGCTTTTATTTTTATCATTGTGAACTAATTAACTGTTGTTCTAAATTGTTCGAAACATGTGTGACGTCACTCGGTATACTGATACAGGGGTGTTGTTTATAACGCTCTCCATTGTGATATATGTCAAGCAGATGTGTTAGAAACAACGAAGGTAAGCCATAAATATAGCAAAGGGTGGGCGATACGTACAATAAAGCTGAATTATTAAAGCAATACATTGTCTCCTTCAAAATATACCACATTTAAAAATTTGTAAATAACTGAAAACAACATAATCAAAAATCATCTTTTACCAAGATGAAAAGAATTAGTTAGATAACAATAACTTAACCTTACTTAATAATATAAATGGGTATGTCACCGATGTCACGCGAAAAAATGGCCTCTTTCCGTAGCCAAAATCTAATGAAGCCATAGTGTTCAAGTAGTAACCACAAAGTTATTCCAAGAGTAAACTCCGTGTAGCAAATGGAGGGAAATCATCATACATGGTGTACAATAGGTAAGCAATGAATAAACGCTCCAGACGAATAAGAGCGATAAAAATGATAAATGTCCCTCTATGTGGACACCATTCTTTATACCGCACTTTATTTATACCTAATGGGTAAATTCTTGCGTTTCTAGTACAGGAATTACAGGTGAATAAAATATTATTACATTCAAATGAAACTACTAATTTAGTTTTGTAATGTTTTAATTGTAAATAGTTTGCATTTTTATGAAAATTTTATATTTATAGCATTTAATTAGTCATTAGAAAATTGTACCTAATTTTATAAAGAAAGCACCCAAAGTCTTTGGTTTCACCATGCCAAAGTGAGCACGAGAGGGTGGCATAGCACAGCCCAAAAAGCAAAAAATAAAAGAAAATCCTAAATTTACAAACGCTGCATATATCATATGGTAATGCTTTAGCTGTCAAATAAGGCATTTAAATTACCGAAATACTTATACAAAAACTTATGGTCCTTAGTCTCACTCTCCAAAAACACCCCGATTATTTTGTATGGATGTTGTGAGTGTGACGTTTAGCGGTAAAAAAGCAGATTCTCAATGCGACGACATATGCGGGTCACAGACGTCATGCCCGGCAATGAAGTGCTCGCATTGGGTACTATTATAGACGTGGTGTAGTGATGATTGAGTCATAATATACACATAGGACAGGAAAGTTACACTTTAATATAGATACATTAACATAATCTGTATATATTTATCTATATCTATACTAATATTATAAAGAGAGAAACTTTGTATTTTTGTTTTGAAATAACTCAAGATCTACTGGGCCGATTTCAGAAATTCCTTCACCATTAGGAAGCTACACTATCCCCGAGTAACATAGGCTATATTTTTTAATTCCGCGCGGATGAAGTCGCGAACAACAGCTAGTATTTTATATGAACGTAAAGATGCCAGATTTAAACCAAATAGGAATAAGATTTTGTTTCTGTTTCTGATAACGGTGTTCTTTAAAACGGCGTCCGTCGGCCGTAAATTTGCGAGAGTGGGTCAAGTGTGGTCTCGGGCTGCGACACTGAGGTTCAAAAGCCGCAAACTCTAAGTTTAAAGTACCACGTGATTTTTCTGTTAAAACAAGAGAGCCTTGTGTTTTTAATTTTTTTTACTTGAATCTTTTTGAATAGAAGTTGCTCTATAAAATATAAAGTTACATAATTGTTGACCAAGTAAGGATCCGAATAGATTAGTGATCACTAATCTACTGCAGACATAGAAGTGAGTTTCCATTGTTTTGAAACCTGTGTAACAACAATATTGCCATTCTTACTCGTATCTCGGGATGTAACTGAGAAAATACATATTATGTTTTATTAAGATTTTACAATAATCAGACAAATTTTGTATAATTTCTGCCTACCCTCAAAACTAGTTAGGTAATTATTAATTACTTAATAATGTCACTAAAATTAATTATTTTGTAGTAATTAATTCAATGTCATTTGATCATAGCTGTCGTATCTGATTAGAGTGAATATGAAACATCGGTTAATGAGGGATTACGTTCACTTAACTTGCCATTCATTAAACTCTCAAAGCTATTTGAGTTTGAGTGATTTTAAATTGAACTGAAAATTAATACAATTATGAAGTTAAAGTAGCTATATGATATAACTTTTTTGTAATTATTTTTAAATAATTGAAGAACTTAAAGTAATCACTAATTAAAATAGTCCGGACATTCTCCAATTCGGTATAAAAGCATTTTTTATAATAAAACTCTTATTGCAATTTAAGATTTTTTTACGATAAAACTCCGGACGTGGGTATTTAAAATAGCTTTAAATTTATGCTATGTACATGTTTTCCTATCTATTTATACAATAATACTCATGTACTATAATCTGAATATTCCTTAAGCTTTTACTGCAAGTGCGATAACGTTTATGTTGAAGGTTTTAGAGGCAGATAAATACGTTCTACGTTGCTACGGAAATGTAATCACGCGTGCTCGTAGAATTTGAAAACATGTAGTTTGAAATAATTTATTGCCGTACATTTGTATTGCAACTACAATCTAGCTAAAGGATACCGAGAAAGAGATAATGCAGCGATAAAATTATAAAACTTACGGCTGAATTTTCAAATGCCACTAAAATATTTAAAAGCTTCTTACATGTTAAGTCCACGCTTAAACTCCAAATTCTACGGCGATCTCGCTTAGTTTTGACACCATTTAGATTTTGATGTGACGCTTAAATTTGAGTGGCGTTTGACCATTCAGCCGTTAGTGTTTGCCTATTTACAAAAACATCTTGGAATCCTCATCCTGATAACTCACATAAGAAGAAAAAAGATAGGATAATAATAAAAATGTGAAGCTAAATATTTATAATTTCGGTATTTAGTTTGAAAATGATATGATTAAATTATTAATCGTGGAGCAGCTCAAGTTAATCTCAAGTGAACTAAATTTGTAGCTCAAAGTTTTGGTGTGGAGAACACGTGCCGCATAACACCTTGCCGAGTGCCTGCGACTTGCGCCCCTCGCCTCGGTTTCTACTTATATTAATTAATTTAAATTCACTAGTCTCACTTAAGAGACGACCAAGAAATTAAGACGATATAAAAGTTATAAACAGAGTTAATTTTATACCTCTATCTCTCTTTTTACTTTAGCCGCCCCTCTTTGATATTTAGAAACACATTGGACACTATTTTTAGGTAATCTCTGAAGTAAATCAAAGAGTTATTGTGGCCAGATTTCAAGGTTGGTAGTGTCATCAAACTATACATATTTTGAATGGTAGACAATGAGGACAAAATAGAATGGTTAATTTAGCTATCTACATTCTACGCCTCGTCTACGAGTTTGCTACGCGTAGACGTCGTAGCGTTATCGTAGCGGGTATCAATTGTATTGTTACTTAGTTAAAAGCTCTTAAAAAAAAATTTTTTTTACTAGAATATTGGAGATACGGACATACACATTATAAAAGTCCCTTCTTATATAATTTATGTTCATTCAAGTTTATAAAAGTTTCATAACTACATACATTTATTAAATTAAATGCTTTTTACTCCACGTTCTTGTGCGAGACGTACTCTTGATTTAATGCGCACTTAAAATGTATTTTCTTTCATTAGTTGCATTACTTTCCTAAGGACTTCTTTAAAGGCCAAAATTATTTTACTGTTTTAAGACGCGCTTTTGGAATACGCTGTGTATAAACTATTGGACTATTTTGATATATAAATTATATATAAATATAGTATTATTTCAGGCATAAAATGCTTTATACTATTAAAGGTTAAAAAATTATTTAAAGTGAATTCGTATGATTTTCGAAATCATTTTAAATTTGAAATTCTGAATTATAATTTTGTTGGTAACTGTACAAATTAAAAATAATGTGATTTTAAATAAAATAAATAAATAAACTTGTAGCACCGAAATATTTGACGTTCGTTATAATTTGTTTAGGTCATTTACAAGGGTCCACAAAGATTTTAATGAATCTGTATTAATTATCAAAACAGTTTTTTTTTTATCTGCAGCACTCGTCTCGACGTCTCTTCAGACATACCTGGCCCGTGTTCGAGCTTTCGAATAACTTTTATATTTTTAAAATTTGTTTTAGTTAAATTGTGAGGAATCGTGCCAAGTGAATGGAATAAAAATGAATCGTTATACAAAAGAATAACGTAGTACTTAATGATACTTCAATGTAAGTAAAGTTAATGTGATTTCGTCTTTTTATAATCTAAATAATTCAATCAGTACTTTCACCAATACTAATGCTCGTTTTCACCAACCAACTAAAGTAGTTTGAGATAGGTGTCTTTTTGCTTAAGAGTCTCCTTAAGTCTAACGGATCCCTTACGGTCTAATGTGATACTTAACTATTGGTGATAACGAAAGTAGTGGTAAGTGACATTTAAAATGCGTCAAGGGTTATCTTAAATTTAGGGATTGTTGGTGAAAACGGCTATAAGTCTTAGTATTCATTTATTACCGTGGGTTTTACTGATAAACTACGTTTTAATCCATAGAAAATATAGCTATTTACTGTCTTACTTCAATCAAAATTTAAGCTAGTATTGCACTACTCACTTTTGTCGTATCTAAGAGTAAAAAAATGATGTCTAGTTTTTAACAAACATTATTACAGTATCGGTTCAAAAAGGACAGCTGATAGTGAAGTATGGAAGCGTAGTACATACTGTGCCGACCCTCCACAAGGGCAATGACAAGATTTTAATGAATTATAGTATCGGTTCGTAATCACTTATTTAATTATTATCCTTCTTTCGCAAATATTAATAATATTTTTAACCTTAATTAATTAATATTTTAATAACAGTGACCCTGTAAACAGGTGATATTGGCTAACGATGTCTCAATAAAGGTTTATCCCAATTATAACACGTTACTTACTTTATTGGAAAGGGTCTCTGTTATATTATGAGATGTGGTGTTATTTTGTTGGCTGTAGTACGACTGCCACATCTTAATACTTTACAATAAATCTGGAATTAAGCAATACTTTTATAGACTAATTTATTCCTTGGTGTTGTGGGATAGGAGTATGAGGGGTTGGGAATTATCATTTTTTTGCATTAATAAAAATCCCACAGAGAGCTTAAAATATACGATATTTGTTCGATAGAACATTGAAATAAACTGCAATTTGTTCCACATCAAAAGAGAGACAAAAAAGATAATATTTCAATTTGGATGATGCAGCTTTTAATCTATCTACAAGCGCAAACCATTCTAGTGATTTTGGATGTTGCCAATGTAAAATGAATTGCTTTTATATTCAGATTTAAAAAAATGTATTTCGACAAAAAAAATAATTGTATTAAAAATGATTTTTGAAAGCCATTGTTGCAGTTTTATATTAAAGATTTTAATGGAGTTTAAAATGATTTTGTACTTTATGACAAAACATAAGGTTTGTGTTGAAAAATTGTATGAAAATTCTTAATTGTATAGGCTTAGTAAATATAATATCGTATTTAAAATACTTAATATCGTAACACTTATAATGAAAAAAACTACAAGAAAATTGTTGCTATATAATCTGTGAGCATGAAATAAAAAAGTTAGCTATTTTTATTATTTTAGGCAAGAGTATTATGTTAAAATGAGGTAACCATTGTTTCGTCTGAAGGTTTAGATTACACGCAGAGTCGTTGTTTTTGCATCTTATAAATTATTAATTTCTTAGTCCTAAAAACCACAATGGATCAAGGAATAAGTAATGAAACCTTACATACCAGACAATGTGCTCGTCTTTGATGATGTAAATGTAGGTTATTTCATTTAAAACTATAAAAAGAAAATATTTTTGTAATATTAACCTTATTTTAACTGTGATTTAAATCTTGACATTAGGGTTGTGACAGAATATATTCTGCATTTAGCTTTTTATCGCGAAGCGTTGGATTTAGCGTAGACAAACTAAACAAAGTCGAATAGGCCGGCAACGCATCTGTGGTTCTTCTGGTATTGCAGATGTCCATGGGCGTCGTTGATCACCTCGGTGTTCCCGCTGCTCGTTTGCCCCCTTTTCTTATAAAAACAAAACAAGAGTCATTTTAGAGCGATCGTATGAGCGAAGACGTATAAAAAGCTTCAACGCCGGCATTTAAAAAGCCTCCGTGTAAATGAGGGCTAATTTAACTTCGGCCTCCCAGTCGTATTCAGTAGGAAGTAAATAGTTTAGATCAAATAAGTTTATAATAAGAATATTAAGATTGTTATTTGTATTATTAAATCAAACTAATTAATAATTTCGCCCAATCCCACCTTGTGTAAACTCCCGCTGTGAAGTGATATATTAAGGCGACACCCTGCGTTTATATAATAATATATTTTAACGATAAAATACCTGAATAGGTACTTCATCATATCGCAAAGCCGAGTGTCAGGACGCAGCAGCCGTATGATGAACTGGTATCCTGAGGATTTTCATTGAATCCCTTGAATACATGCAAAATTATGAACATCAAAAATGGACCGAATAAAAAAATTAATACCTACATTCAACTAATTTTTAGTAATAACGAAATAGAACATGATAAATATTTAATTCACTTTTTTTTAATTTTAATTATTTATTATTCAGATATCTTTTAGTTTGATAATAAATCTCAAACCGTACTAAAGAAGCAATTTAAAGCAGTAGGCAATCTATACTAGGAGTAAATATTATAATTTATATTTTCTATACCTACTTTAGGTAAATATTAATTTTGAGTAAAAAGACTCGTCTGTAAATCCTTGTATATCTCAGATTTTTTTTAATTGTTATTACTCCATTAACAACAGAATTAATAATAAATCATTCTTAATTAAAATATTTCACAATAGCTGTAATGTTCGAAATGGAATAAGTAATCCAATAAGTGTATAAAATAATCCTGTTTTACGAATATAATCTTCTTTATGGGATTCAGAATTTATTAAGGGGAATACCGTATAAGTTATTCCCTTTACCAACGTCGAGTAGAAGCTTCGGAAGATGGACACGTAATTTTGTTATCGTTGTGGTATCCTTAATTACGTTATATTTTAATCACTCATTCATTCCTTTTGTAAGGAGATTACGAGAGCAGACATTGAATTATTAGCCAAATTAAAATATTCTATTATTTATATTGCTTTCTATTATCTTTGATTGTTTTAAATTGTTCATAGAATTTTTTCAATGCCGCCAACGCTTCTTTAGTTCCTCTGGTTTTGCAGATGTCCGTAGGCTGATCACCTCGGTGTTTCCGCTGCTCTTTTGCCCCTTTAATTAAAAAATAACATAATCTAAGTATATCTATCTTACTTGGAGAAACTTTGTATTTTTGTATAAAATAAATCAAAAAGTACTGGACCGATTTCAAAAATTCTTTCTCTGTTAGAAAGCTACGTTATCCTCGAGTAGCATAGACTATATTATTCTTACTTCAGATAGTTTATAAGAAAAACCTAGATAGCTTAAATGTGGGAACCACAATAAACATAAACACACAAAAACATTAGTATCGAAAGGCTATTCAACTTAATACGTACTACTAAAATTCATTCAAAAACATGTATTCAAAAACCAACTAGGTCCTATTACCATATTGATATAGTACATTCAATAGAAATTACTATTCAATCGTGTAAAGTGCTATCCTTCAAATGTACGCCTTTGTTAGCTACCCACAGGTGTCCGATAAGCGACCGTGAATTCTCACCCATTCATGATGAAATTGTTTTGTACGCCCAATACCAGATTATATTGAAGTAAATTTATACAATGATCCGAAAAGGAGATACTCTCTGTATAAATTTATGTTTATTACTGCAATTTATATTAAGTAATAGAATTCAATAAGTTACATATACAAAATACAAGAAATATTATCTCAAAAACATTAATTTTCGTAACTACACTTACAATTAACGATAGCATAAAATATTGTGTTCGAAACTTCAGAGAAAATAAACCCTTAAATCGTTAATTTTGTGAACAACCTTACTTTACGATAAGTATCAACATATTTCTTTACATCCATTTTACACTTACCTATAAGTATCATAAAAGAAAAAATCTATTACATTTTTATGAACATGTAAAGGTATTTTTAATATACTATGTTATTCATTAAATTATTTTACAGTCAGCAGTTTTGTATGCGTGTAATTCATAACAAGCGTATGCGTCAGAGACTATGTTAAAAATGTATGGTAAAGAGTATTTTATGTATTTTTTTATTTCATTTTAGATTTATTAAAAGTTAAAGTATCATCGAAGTTGTATCCAGTCAAGTTTTGATTGCCACTTCAGTCTATTTAGCGCTGCACGCGCGTCGCGCTTCGTTAAGCAGCGGAATAACTAATTCTAGCTTACGGGACTTGATGGAAATATTTCAAACATCCCTCCGTATTCAAAAAGCTAGATACCAAACTGTATTAAATAACAGACATAATCTTTTGCACAATAACTTCTTGGGTAAATAATTCTCCTATTCACCGAAATCTGCGTCCAAGATTATTATTATTATTTTAATACACACTAGCAACTTAGCTGATGCATTGTTGAAAAGTTTGGAGATATTTACTTAATTTATCTAATTTATTTTTAAAGGGGTTGATTGATTGAGCCATCACTACACTCTCTGGGAGTCTTTTCCATGCAGTGACCACTCTGTTAGGCATGAAATGCCTTATTGATTTCCTTTTGGTTGACCTTCCTAAAGTTTTAAGGGATGACTAAGAAGCCGTAAGATGTGTATAGATATCTATTATAGTTGTTTAGTCTGTACACTATTAATAGAATATATACGAGAGCACTATGCAAATGTTTGACCCGTCCCTATCTCAAGCAAATATGAAGACGTGTGGTCCTGTTCCACAAGTTTTAATTAACCACCTCCCCTTCGCTTTGACATCGTGACAGCAACAATCACGCAAGTAAAATGTCATTAAGGAGACCGATATGTGTGGTGGAATTACGTGTATCAAATCAATAGTCTATTGACATCAGACCTATTTCTATTGATTTTTAATTTTAACAAAATTCATTTTTAAATAGTCTTCTTCGTGTTATTTTTCTACTAGTAATAAGATAAGAATTTATTTCAAAACTATAAAGTACCGAAAAAAAAATACAAACTAACAAGGTTTAAATGTCAATCTGTCAATAAACACTATATAATTACCTATAAAATAATCGTTTGTTATACAAATAACTTGCGCAGTTATTTTTTGAATATAACTGCGCAAGCTATATCGTTTTGATCCACTGCTACAAATTGACGTACATCTTAATTTAACTTTTTTAAAAGTCGTAGTCTATCATGTGACACGTAATTGAGGAAATCGCCTATGATTAATACCGGTCAGGCGGTGAGTCGTGCTCAATCGCCATCTGCCCTTATTAATTGCCTTGTCAGGCGTAATCGTGTCTCCTCTCTATAGCTCCCTCCTACATGTCCGGATTACGCGCTTCCATAATATTGATATTTACTGAATTAACGTTTTCACAGGAATTAATTATCTCATACGTCACTATATTGTCACAGAGTAGTTTGCGCGGCAGAGAAGTTGTGGGCGGGTTGTATTGATTTTATATACAGGAGCAATACTCTACGAGTACATTTCACATTTTTGTAATGAATTTAGTAAAATAAATTGCAAATAGAGATACATGTATCTTGTGCTTGCTTATTGTAGTATTTTAAACATAACTTTAAAACGTTTCTCAATGATTACCGTCCTGCAAAATATTTGTGCAACTTTAGCCATCAGTGGAGTCAATATAAGCTATAAATACATATTTTTTAAAATTTATTTATTACACAATATATAACAACATAACAGAACAACTACAATACGATGCTACATGAAACATACACTATAGATAATGAAACCAACAATACAAAACAATGGTAATATACTACAGAAAAACACACAGTTAGTTAACCAATTACATCACACATATAAAGGTTAAAGGTTTTGACTCATGATGGTCTCCATTTTCTGCAACTCCACGACTAGCGCGTATTTTGCGTGATTACACATATCTTTGAATTTCTCCGCCGATATGTGCAGGTTGCATCACGATGTTTTCCTTCACCTAAGAGCGTCGGTAAATATGCACATATGAAAATCGAAAAACACATTGGTACATGCCGGGATTCGAACTCGGGACCTGCAGTTTACAAGTCAAGAGCTAAAACCCCAGAGCCACCGACGCTCTACATCACACATATATTATAATACAATATGTATTTAATATGCATATAACATAATAGATCTAACATTATAATTAATAGGTCAATTATTTGGATCGCAACTGTCGCGCGACGCGTTAATCACGCTTCAGATTATGGATTTGACTTATTAGTACATAATTAAATTAGGTAAACGCGTAGGCATGATCGTGAACGGTTCGTTTTGACTAATGATTTGTGCGCGTTGAGCACAATCAACAGATGACAAGCAATTAATTGAATTAATTGCAAGCGTCGGTTGAGCGGACTCGGTTCAGGAAAGTTCGGTCAAGTGTTTCGACAGTTTCTGATGGATTGTCTAAAACGTGTGAATATGCTTTAATTAAATTGATTAAACGATGACGTTCTAAGGTTAGGAACCTGAATGATCCTTATTATAGTCCGAATTACATTCTTAAACATTTTAAAGTTAAATATCAAGATACTATCAGCCAAATCAATATCAGCTAAGAAACGTATTTTGAAAATGTATGGTAAATATTATCAATATTATTTTATAATAAATATTAGAGAGCAAAGAATGGATAAAATTGTATAAAGAAGGGGATTATAAGGGTTGCGGTATACCTTTTGTATTTGTAAGCGTTGTGAAATTATTTCTTTAGGAACATAAGAGCATGTTGTAAAACGGATAACATAGATACCAGCAATCTTTCTATATCCTCTGTCTTCCCGGACAACATTCTAATACGTAAAACGTATTTGTAAACTAAGGCCCTTCGCACACAGGGCTACATGAGTCTGGTATTTTAATCTTTAATTGGATACGTAATACAATGTCACATGAAGACATACGAAGGACCTAAAATAAAATAGTATAGTCGGCTTTTGTCAAGTTTAAAAAGAAAATCAAGTTTTTTAAGACTGCTATATAAGGGCAGCTTTTTAGCAATCAACTGTATCTGCCTAAGCCGTTACATATGTTTGGAAGAAGAGACCTTAGATCGTACTTTATTAATAGTTGTTGATTGTGCTAAATATAAATCAAATGATAGAAGACAGCGATTACTAAAGTTTAGAAGATTAACTGAACTGAGTCCAGCATTACAAATGTTACAAACAAAATCACGAGGCCAGTAAAGTTCAGCACAAAGCATTTCATAGTGAAACCGGACAAAATAGCAGATAAGACTAAGCACAATCCATTTCAGTTGCAAGTGTAAGGACAAATTGTATTGTTATTTTACAGCAACCACAAAAGTTTGACAGTAATTAGAACTTTAATTGTTGACTAAAGACCCACGTGGTCTCCATTTTCCCCAATTCCACAACCAGCGTGTATTTTGCGTATCTTCACACATATCTTTGAATTTCTTTGCCGATATGTGCAGGTTGCATCAAGATGTATTCCTTCACCGTAAGAGAGTCAGGTAAATATGTACATATGAAAATCGAAAAACACGTTTGTACATGACGGGATTCGAACTCGGGACCTGCAGTTTACAAGTCAAGAGCTAAACCCCTGAGCCTGAGCTCTATTATAGGAATAATATCCCAACAGTCCAATAGCCCAAAATACTTTGACGCTAACGAGCACGTTTCACAGACGTAGTTCAAATCATCCTACACTTAGTCAAACTGAGTAGTCCACTTACAATTACAATATCTTTTAAATTATTAAAACTAGAGTTACTAATCCTAATTTCAATAATTACTGTAGAACAATAAAAAAGCATATGTAATTTCAATTCTAATGCAATTGTCATTAAGTATGCGTAATAAAAGACATTTATAAAACTATAAACATAAAACAAGGCATCATTTTCTATTGATAGACAAGTTGATGTTGCTTCAATGAATGTCATTTATTACAGTAATGAGTGGCTTTGAGTTGGATCAGCCCTTATCGATATAAATAATAGTCGACTACGTTTACCATTAGCGTAACAACCAGGCAACTACTATGATTATACCGCAGGAGGCCCGCTATTTAATTATATTGTTTTTTATTGTGTAACAAACGAACAAGCGATCAATATAATGAGGAACTAATAAATAATATGTCTTGGCTTTGAGCATATCATATTTGATCATATTATTTCGTACAATTAGAGCATACATAGAGCGTCTATGTTTCTATGAGGTAGGTGTCTCAATTTTGGCGTTTTACTAAGTGCTTTTTACATAGGTTTTCCTGTGGCGAAAATATACAAAGATATCTTGTTTTGTCTTGTCCTATGATTGTTTTTTTTAAACTGAGATAATTATATGTTTTAGTTCAGGAGGTTTTGAAGTATTAATTCACGGAAAGGCACTCACTCACAATATAACTTAATTGTTAACAATATATGTAACCTAAGTTAGTTACCAGTGTTTCTATTATAGAGACGAAGTTTGCGCA
Source organism: Papilio dardanus tibullus (assembly GCA_013186455.1). Taxonomy (NCBI): domain Eukaryota; kingdom Metazoa; phylum Arthropoda; class Insecta; order Lepidoptera; family Papilionidae; genus Papilio; species Papilio dardanus. Next base: position 230,594 of record QDHC01003445.1, on the reverse strand, counting down.
AATTCAAAAGCAATAAACGATTTAAATGCAATTCTCTCTATTCGATTCCATTGCGACGGTGCCCGAGTGAGTTAGCTAAAATTTCTAATTTAACTTACGCATTGAAATAATAATAAGTTTTGAAACTTAGGCTCGAAAACTTCGTTGTAGGCGTTCATTTAATTATAAAACAATACAACAAAGATCAGACGGATGAACTTGGCTGTTTAATAGAGGAAGTTTTTAAATAATGAAATATTTGAAGACAGCAATTAACACTTCGAATTGGTGATTAAATATTTCTAATTTAGTAGCTGATTATTAAACAGACGTATCAGTTTGAATAGCATTTACATTCGATGATGATTTTTTATTTGAGTGTTAATTAATGCGTATTATTAATGACTCCATTGTCAAATCTTTTGCTACCAAATATCATATTATTAAACATTTTATTTTTAATATTTAAAGAAAGATCCGGTATATTATAATCATCATCAGCCTTTCTCTGTCCACTGCTGGACATATGCCTTCTCCAATGCCTTCCACAGTATGCGGTCCTCCGCCTTCCGCATCCAACGACTTCCCGCCGTGCGCACTAAGTCGTCGGTCATTACATTGTATGATAGCTAAAATTTAAAATCCAGTGAAGATCTTCTTAGAAGGTTACAGGATAATTGTCTAATTTAAATTCACAGTCTTAAATTGTCTTATCAAATATTAACGCGTCCTTTTTGTAGATATTAAAAATGGACGAGTCTTCGGCACAGTTGGAACTTAAGTGGCAGCTATCGCCGGTGTTTCCAGACAATTGTTTCAAATAAAGAATTAATTATGAAGAGAAAAGGCCAAGTTAGCAATGGGTGAGTCTCAGAGTTGGTTACAATTTGTGGGAAGGCGTCAGGTGCGGAAAACTTCTGACACTACTTCACTTCGCTTTGTTGCCTTCTCAAATGATAAACTCGATTTGAATCGCAGATTGTACGAATACGTTGACTCTGACGCTGAGCTAACTTTCAGATCTACGAGAGTTTGCCGTGCTGTTGCAAAACTACGGCTTAAATCTTCAAATAGTTTTGTTTCATTGTCATAATTACTAGTCTATCTACGCTTGGGTAAATAAATTAAAAAAAACAGTCTCTGAGAGTTTTCTATGGGTGAAGGTTTTCGAGTTTATCTGAAAAAAAAACAATAATATTCTAATCTTTTCTATTGCGTTTAAAAAGGAAAAAATCTATCTGGTATCTTATCAGTTGAAGTTTAAACATTTATTACGAACAAATCACTCAGCAAATCAATGTGAACGTCCAGCGCTGAGCCGCTGGAACAGACAGTGGCATGTTTGTGTTACTGCCATTGTGCCGCTGCGTGTGTACGCTCGGATGACAGATGGATCCCTGGATGGAAATCCCATTGTTCATGTTATGGGATAAGGGAATGGAATTTGCACGATTAAATACGTTTCGCCGTCATCCGCGTCCGTTTGGGGTTATTACATTTGATTGTTTTAAAGTTATGTCAAGTACCTATGTTTGTTTTTGAAGATTGCTTTGAAATAGCTGGCTTTTCCAAGACCGTATGACAGAGACTGCAAGCAAAGCTGATCGTTTATCCATTTCTTCGCTAACAGCTTTACAGCGTCTTATTCCTCTTATTGTTTCTATAGTAGGTAAACATATCTGAGGGGTTACCGAAAGTATCTTTCGATTGGCGATATCGCTGATGAAATCGACAAAAATGTCAAGTGTTAGATATCGAACGTCATTATCAGTTCCACACATTTTTGATGTTCGTTATGGAATCGCTTTTTAGCGCATGTACTTTGGGTTGCCCCCTTTTGTGTTTTAAATAACATACACAAATACAATATCATAAAAACGTTTAAATTTTTAAACATAAAAATATAATAACGTAACACTCTAAACGTCAGTAATTTTTTCACATTAGCGTCAATTGCAATCGCTTACGACAATATTGCACATAATCACATCATTTCACTTCATATGCATAATTGACGCGCAGTTTCCACAATGGAGCATCGGCACATAGACTACGCATATTAATCAGCTATTTCAATGGCTCTAATTAGGCCTGACACGGACAGAGTTGCAGTAAGCGGCCAACGTTATAGCCGTATTTGCACGACGTACCGACGGACAAACATTTCACTCATCTCTATATCTTTCATTTGCAAGACTACTCTTTCAAGCTTTTAATAAATTATTAAACGTTTAACTTAGTTTTAAATCCGTGCATTGTTTTTGTTACTGTATGAAAATGGTATGTGATAACAAGTGAGTATTAGTTTCAGAGTACAGTTGAAACTGACGTAAACACTTTAATTTGAACTGCACAGTCGAACTGTGCAATTCTCAGTTTTGCCTACAGACGTCAGTCTTAACTGCGCAATCGAACTGTACAGTTAAAAATGAGCGTCTATAACCGACTTTATATATATTATGGTACCACGGATAATAGACATTAAGTAATAAAGTCAGAGAAGAGGGACTTGGTAAAACTCTAATAAATACAGTAATAACTTAAGCCATAATTAGCTATCCTACTTAAGTAAGTAAGCCGCGCTCATTATCTACAAAAGCTTCTTTAAGATATAAGTCTATTCATTCGAACCGGCTGAAATGTACAAAGATATCTCAGCGTCTTTCAAATATTTACGAGCGATGCGAAAAAAAAGATGCCTAGCTAACATTACAATTACATTTAAAACAGTCGCAGAACATTGAATAGTAACAAACAGCGCGTCGTAGGATGACAAAGCGGGCGACACAATAACAGGAGACAATGGCGCGGTTTGCGTCACGATGCAAACACGCCTCGCTCAGTTCTGTCACTGTCAGACCTAATTAGCACAGCCATTGAGATTGTCTGATTAATATGTGCATTGTCTACCACCGTCTCGCTCAACTTGTATTGCTGACTAGTTATTGACTTTTTGTCATATCTGCGAGGTGCTGGCTTCAATTGCATCAGCCTTCGAAACACGAAAATTGAATCTGAATACTGAATTTCAGATTTTAAATTTGGGTTTTTATGCAGCTTTTATCAGCATTGTTTTACGAATTTTTAATGAAAGAGTTTCATAGAGTACTAAAGGAAAATCCATTTGATACATAACGTAGTACATCCGGAATGTTATTTGTTTATCTCTTTACTATCTTAGCCTACGGCTTCATTAGACCGATATCACACAAATAACGGCCTTACGCCGAAGCAAAAATCTCTGTTTTTATCGCGAACTCAGTCTGAAGACATAGAGTTAAGTACAGTGAATGTACTCGTAGTAATATGAATTTAATGTAATTACGAAAATTAGTACACTCAAAGTGTAGAGTCACTAAATACTGTTCCCATTTTGGTCGGAAGTTTTTAAGCAACTCGAACATTACGGTCGTCGTAACTGACATAGCGAGAAATACATTAAACGAAATTACCACTTTTTGTTGATAAATGTTCGTGCTACCCCGCAGGCTGCTGTTTATGTGCCCATTAACTTGCTATACCTACTTATTAATGAGTAATCTGTTATAATTACGATTCCTGTAACGTATCGTGCGTGCGGTGCAGTTCAGACTTAACGTTTACTCCAAGGGGCCTATTTGAGCCCTTTTATTGTCGTACTGCCTCGTCAAGTACACGTGTAGCGTTCAAGACTAATTTTATGTTGTGCTATTAATGTTACGCAGTTATAAAATGTACATATCTTTAGCTATGTAAGATTTAATTGGATAGTTTTAATGTCTGTGCATGCGATAGAGATTTGACGTCTGAAATGGTGCATAATACGTCGGTTTGAAAGACGAAAACCTGATCCCAAATCTTCTCAACGTGTCATCTTTTGTCGGAGTTCGGCTATCATCATGACAATCTGCAAACCAAACCATGACTGCAAATAACTATCGGGTGTTCCCAAAGTTTGTGTTATAAAGATATGTTTTTTTTTATTTATTTAATTAACGGCGATTTAATTTTGTTTGTATAATTTTATTAGTGTTTAAACGTTCTTGAGTCATATTTTAACGCGTAGCAAAATTTTGTTTCATATATTGTTTCAATTGTTAGAGGCTCGTTGACGTACCCTAATACCCTTGTAGCGACCAACGGCCACAGTAATCGGATTACCACGTACCGACTATTGCTCAAAATACCAACATCAAAGGGATATATTCCTATTATTTGGCGATTGTAACAATTTTACACGATTTATTGTAACTTTGGCTTACAAGTCAGCGCTATTTTGTTAGAAATATCTATACTAAATAAACGTAGAGTTTATTTTTTTAATACAAAAATAATTTAATGTCTAAATTTTGGCAGTGATATAAATAAAAATACCGTATAACCTTCAAATAACGGATAAACTTGATATCGCGTATTGAAAATCAATATGTTTTAATTGCGAATAGAGCCTACTCCGAGCATTGTGTATAGAAAATGATAATAATTGGTACAGGTTTGTAAAGTTATCACATTAATAATTAAGGGGAGGTATTCATCGGATGCTTAGATATTTGGGGGAGTATGTATCTATTCATTGGGCGATACTTTGGGACGCTGTACTTAATAGCTTTCCAAATTAAATTTACGATATTGAAATTTCAAGTTTGGCCTATTATTTGAAGAAATTTTGCGTAAATCATGACATTTTCAAACGCCCCCTATAAGTTACGAAGTACTTTGTAATAGCTCTTGAATACGTCTTAACTGAATTTAAAATACCAAGAGTAAAATCATTATATATTATGTTCATAAAAGATGATGTTTTAATTTTTATCTGTACGGTTTTGAAGATGTTTTTATTTTAAATAACGATATATTTTTCACAGCGTACCTCTTGACACTCAACTAACCTTCATCTTAATATGCATGTATACGAAAAAAATATAAAAAAAAATCACGTCGACAACGTAACGTCGGAAAAATGAAAGGGTGCTCGAAAACGACACGTATGCACAACTAGCGGAGGGGCCGATGCAGAGAGTCATCGTTTTTGCGAAGAGCACGGTCGCTATTAATGAGTAAAAGTTAAGTGGAGGGGTAAGGTTAGCTTTAATTAACAAAAGAAACTGTCTTATACTAGCTGTTGTGCGCGACTTTGTCCGCGTGGAATTAAATAATATAGCTTTTTAATGGTGAAAGAATTTTTGAAATCGGTCCAGTAGTTCTTGAGTTATTTCAATACAAACAAAAATACAAAAATTCTAAAATACAAAGTTTCTCTCTTTATAATATTAAGTATAGAAGTATAGATATAGATTTTAATTTTATTATCCAGTAGAAACTAAGTTATCCGGAATCTTTTGTCTATTACGTGAAATTATTAGGGGGCTAAGTACTTTTCGATTGGCGATAACGCTGATGGAATCGACAAAAATGTATGGAACTGACAATCACATTCGATAAGTTAAGATTGTCACGTGTGAGATATCGAACGTCATTGTCAGTTTCATACATTTTTGACGTTCGTAATCGTATCCCTTCGTAGCGAATGTACTTTGGGTAACCCCCTCAAAGTGTAACAAGGAGAACTTTTGCATCATATTTTTTAATTATTGATACATATTTTGTATACTTGTTTCCACAAGCAACTACTCGTAGCTTTTGGAAACAAATTTCATAGAGTAGAGTATGCAGATCAATTTATAAATGTCTTACCCATCTTTTGCATTTTATAATAAATATGATTTTGACAAATGCTTTGGTACATCAGCCAGGTCTTAGCGGATTTCCCTTGAGACGTGTTGCTGAATCGTACAGCACGGACATTTCTTTGATAACATTTTTAAAGCTCTCGCGAAAATATAAAAATGCGTCTCCTCCTCCGTAGGTTTTAGGTAGGCAACACATCTGCAATTGCAGATGTCTATGGGCAGCGGTGGTTTCGCTATTACAGCGAATCCAGGTGGCAGATTGCTCGTTTACCCCTTTCTAATGTAAAAAAAGACTCACATTTTTTTATTGTCTAAACAAGGGTAGGTGCTGCATTATTATCATCTTTACAAAACTATATTTCGATATCAAAAGTATTGTAAAATGTTTGCTAATTTGTGTAATGTGTTCCATTTTGTACCGAAAACAATTTAATCACTCGGTTTTTGTGTGACACATGGGAATAAACAGAGGCAAGTCAAAGTGACTCCCGCTCTTTGTCGACGTGCTATAAACAATTTCAAAAGAGCGCAAAGGTCGCAATTTTTTTCATATCCAGCGAATTTTTTCCTTATCTAGAATGTAGTGCGAATATTTGAAAAATTGAAAATTGCAATTTGAATATTTCTTTATCGATTTTAATTTAATCATGATGAGGATGAAAATGTAGCTTAAAGTACGTTGAGACAAGTCAAGTGTTAACGATTTAGCTAATTAAAAAGTTGTATTATATGTAAATATTAATAAATAACAAAATATATAAGCGTTACTACAGGTAAACTAAAATCACTTTTAACTATACTAGGGGGTTATACAAAGTACATTCGCTACGAAGCGATCCGATAGCGAACGTCAAAAATGTATGGAACTGATAACGACGTTCGACATCTCACACGTGACAAGCACATGACTTATCGAATGTCATTGTCCGTTTCATACATTTTTGTCGAATTTATCAACGATATCGCCAATCGAAAAGTCCTTTGGGTAGCCCCCCAGCTAAACACAAGATTAGGTGATAGAATACACTTAGAATAGATACGAAATAAATAAAAAAATGTCCTTTAAGCGTGACAAACAACATTCATAGAGCTTCATAAATAATATAATAATTTACATCACATCAGAGTGGCTATTTGTACCTGTTGAGTACAATAAAGCAAGCATGTCCCGGCGTCACGGACTAGTTTAATGCGCCATAACTGCACGGTCATACGTACAGCGTAATTGCTACTACTGTAAAACATTTCAAATGCCATTTCGCTCACCCTGAGAATTTAATTTTATACTCACTATTATTTAATACTAGCTGTTCTGCGCGACTTCATTCGCGTGGATGAAATACTATAGCTTATGTTACTCGGGGATAATGTAGCTTTCTTTGAGTGAAATAATTTTTGAAATCGGTCCAGTAGTTTTTGAGTTATTTCAATACATACAAAAATACAAAGTTTCTTACTTTATAATATTAAAATATTATTTAATACTAGACTGAGAGGTTAACGGCAGAATTTTCAAACGCTGCTCAAATTTTAAAGACGTTACATGATAAGTCCGCTCTTAAACTCCAAATTCACGGCAATCTCGTTTATTTTTGACGTTATTTAAGTTTAAGCGACGCTTACGTAACGAAGTATTTGAGTAGCGTTTGACATGGCGATTAACAGTACCATCGTGGCACTTTTTCTCAAAGAACCGACGGTGAAGTAGATTAATAAAAGCTTTGGAGCTCCACGTCCGCGATTAGGTCAGGCCAAGTTATTAGAGATTTCTTGTCGGAGGCCAAGGCCCACTTCAGGTCATCGTGTCACCTTAGGTAGGTAGGTAGGGTAATAACTTTGATTGTATATTTAAAAATTCAAATTGAATAGTAAAAAACTGATAATATTTTTGTTACAGGGAATGTAGCATTTTTTATTCACGAATACTATATTATCAGAGATGTTAGTAAATATTTAAATTAGTATTAAACTTAATTAAAATTATTCTCTTAATTGGGATTAATTTATTTACTAATCAAAGATGAATTAAAAAATCATTAATATAATTTTCCACGTAGAATGTTCAAATAGTTGAAGCAGTGAAACATTTAATTGCCACCAAAGGATCCCGCTTGAATTTTGCTTTGGGAACAAACGTGGAACTTACATTCTAAGTCAAGAAGTTTCAAAGTTACTTTAAGTTTACTTTAATATTGCAACCGACATGTATGGAGCTACTTAATTACTTAAATATAGTTTGCAACCAAAGTACGGAATATTATGAATTTGAAGGAAGATTTTAGTTTTAAATAGGATATGATATTCTTTAGGTTCTTCGTACACGCATGTGTTTTCAATGTCTCAGTGATTATCGTAAGACGATATTATGAAGGTTCGTACAGACTTACGCGTCACCGACATCAAAGATTTACGTTGCTTTATGTATGAAGGGCCTTATTGTTCTTACGTCTTATATAAAACTATATTTTGTTCTTTATAATATCATTCTACGGTATGTAAATGTTAACTAATTAATATGATTATTGAAACACATTTCTAACATTTTGTACTTTACAACGACTTTGTGTTTGTAAAAAAAGAAAATCTGATTTATTAGTCAGACCTAGTTTTGTTTTTTCTGTCTTTGATGCATTTATCATTCGTATGGTGTGAATACTGTGACTGCGTATTAGCATTTTGAAAGACATCTATACAAACGTTAGTAAGGATAAGAAGGTTTAATTTGTTTAATAGAAAAACTAGCTGTTGCTCGCGACTTCGTCCGCGTGGAATTTAAAAATATAACCTATGTTACTCGGGGATAATGTAGCTTTCTAATGGTGAAAGAATTTTTGAAATCGGCCTTGTAGTTCTTGAGTTAATGCAATACATACAAAAATACAAAGCTTCTCTCTTTATAATATTAGTATAGATATTTAAATATTTTATTATTATTAGATTTACAGATACGTCAATAAAATATTCTAGTCTAACAAAATTATTACTATAATATATTACAACGTGTGCCAATCTCAGAAACAGTTAGCGTATGCAATAGCGTTGTTAAGTGGCTTCGGACGCCATTCAACCGTCAATTATATCAAATCCTAGAGGTAAAATATCAAAGTTAGCAACTGACTGCTGCATCCAGTCGTGTTCAATCGTTGCTAGTTTCATGAAAGTTAACATTATATACGTTTTACAGTGTATTTCAAATATGAATACTCATATATCCACCCTAATCTGTGACGTCAAACCTTTCAAATGGCAAAATAGGTACCAGTAAAAAAAACAATTTTTAAAAACTGAATCTTTCGAATCAAGAATAATGATATTTGTTCCACAGTAAGTTTCTATGGATTAGAAATAACTGTGACGAAGTGTAAACGTCTCAGTCGAAATCCGCATTGGAGAAGTTCCTGTAACATTTGCGATGAAGACATCGGAACAATTAATTGCTGTCAACGGACTTCACTTTGATTCTGCTCTGGGAGCCGTTGCAAACTTACATTTCTAAGTCAAAAACTTTGCATAACTAAGTTATATCTTATGCATACTAACTAATGCATTCTGGGACCACGTTACATTTACCGTTCGATTAAAGAAATTACTTCAAATAATATACAACCGAACCTAGATAAGAGAGTCTCTCGAGAGAATTTCTATTTAGTCCGAGTCGCTCTTATGGAGGTAACTCGTCAAGACCATAGAATGACTCTCTAATAGAGGTTTCTGGCTATCTAAGTTTAACTGTAATTAGCAGCTGTGTTGCTGTAATTTAAGACGTTAGAAAAAAAACTAGTAAAGAATATTGTAAACATAAAAAAATAAGAACTCTTCTATGGTTAATGCATTGGCCCATTATGTAGGCTCTTAATTGGAAAATATCAAAGTTCAATTTATATAAGTCTATAAGAATCGAAGTACTTTTGTTGAGAATATTTTTAAGTATAGGTACTTTAATCCTGAAGTGAAATGAAACGAAATTTGATTTGGAAACAAAAACAATGTGATTCTCGTTAAGTAGAAGCATGCGTAAGTTATATAACCTTTAAACTTGAACAAAGTTTCAAAGATGCTAACTTAGTTCTAAGTTAGCGAGAGTAATAAATATACAGATTTACAAAAAGTACCGCACATATACATCAAGTTAAAGTGCTCAAGTACAAAAGAAGACGTAACTTTTATTTATCGAATCTTTGGTCCATTACCTTAAACTCAACAATCGCTTTTAAATGTCGGGTTTTTACTAAAAAGTATTATGGTTAACTTAAGAAATTAAATTAATTGTCAATTGTCTGTTGCGTCATATTTTCTTAACCAAAATGTTTATGTCATAGATTAATTTAGAACGTCACATTCTAAGATTCTATAAATTAAATTTCGATTTTCATATGTACGTATTTACCGACGCTCTTAGGTGAAGAAAAACATCGTGATGCAACCTGCACATATCGGCGAAGACATTCAAAGATATGTGTATTCACGCAAAATACGCGCTAGTCGTGAAGTTGCGGAAAATGGAGCCCATCATGGGTCGAAACCTTTAACCTTTTTAAATCAAATTTTAATATAATAGAATTGGTACCAACTTAATTGTATTATATAAATAGTTATTATCAAAATGATGTTTTTAATTGAGTGTTATTTAATTAGTTATCGCAAAGCGAAACCGAGAGAGGTATTATCAGTGTTAAATATTTTCGCATGGAACATTTAGTTTACTTTGTTCAGTAACATTACGCTAGGTGTTGGCAATAAATATACGGGATTTAGAAAAAGAATGAAAGGAAGATATGGTAAAGTATTTCCAGTACAAAAGGAGTCGTAAGTTTTGCTTATCGCCGTTCTTGGTCCGTTAGCCTCTACCGAACAATTGATTCCAACGCTCCCGCAGTAAGATCTCAAAGGATATAACCCATTTCGAATATAAACTTATTTTATTATGTCTATTATACGGTTTAAATACATTTATGCAGCCCGCGAGCTTACGCCCGACTATAATTGTGGTATTTCCGATGCATATGCTACTATTATACCGCTCGTATCGTAACTTGGTTTACTAAATTTAATTTCTGCTCTACAGATTTTAATTCTCTATTTTATCTAATTTATTTCATGCTATAAGTAATTAAAACTAAGCTAATTCAAATGTGATTTATCAAAAATACTAAATGTTTTAATTAAATTAATTTAATTAACACTCAAAATTTAGCTAGAAGTACAATAAAATGTTTTAGTGTCTTACTTTAATACTTGATTTTTATCAATTCGTTGTCGTTTATATTTACCGCTGATATTGTACACAATACCTTGACTTGAAAGTAAGCTATACTCACTATGCTGGATAGATATATAAATTAACTAGCTGTTGTACGTGACTTCGTCGGTATAAATAATATAGCCTATGTTACTCGGGGAATATGTAGCTTTCTAATAATGAAAGAATTTTTGAAATCGGCCCAGTAGTTCTTGAGTTATTTCAATACATACAAAAATACAAAAATTTAAAAACACAAAGTTTCTCTCTCTATAATATTAGTATAGATAACGTTATACAACCATCAATTAGTCAAATTGGCAACTGTACCCATTTGTTATTATCAATACCCTTTAAATCCGTCCATTAGAAATGTTGGTGACATGTTAAACTTAATAGACGACTAACTAACCGATAGTTATAAATAACGTTTCGAATAACCTAACATTAAAAATGTCATATTAGAAAATGAGTACCGTAATAAAAGCGTTGCAGTCCGGTTTTCATGTCGGAAGACATTTATCATTTTTATCCAGTCGCACTGGCCGCTCGTTTATTCATTATTTACATATTGCACACGCTTACATCCTACAATATTATGCTCGTTACATTATTGTTGAATCAAATAAACTATTTGCGGTTTTATTTCCCTAACTACATGTTTATTAAATTCAAGAATGTCACTTAAATAAGACTAGTACAATGACATTAAAATTAGTAAAGCCAAGGTTGTAAGTAGGTAGTTTTAAACAATCATACAACCCGAAACCACACTTAAATATTTAGGTGCGTCTCACATGTTAAGTCTACGCTTAAATTCCAAATTTTACGGCGATCTCGTTTAATTTTGATATCACTTAGATTTTAAGCGACGCTTAAATTTGAGTGGCCTTTGAACGTTCGGCCGTAAGTCAATTACTGTTAAGCTACTATTTAATAAGACATGTAAAAAAAAGTTTAAAGGTTTCGCCCCATGATGGGCTCCATTTTCCGCATCTCCACGACTAGCGCGTTTTTTGAGTGAATACATATGAATCCAAAATTCTTCGCCGATATGTGCATCACGATGTTTTCCTTCACCTAAGAATGTATTAAAATACATCTTAGTTATATTCCCATGATTTACTTTACTATTCTCCAATTATCTTTTGTAATAAACTAACCTAAAAATAACTGGACGTGTAGTTTTAACGTTTACAGCTCAATATTCGTGCTGTAACATGTCAGTGAATAAAACATATGCTTACGCTTTTAAATCGAATGTAATAAAGAGAAAATAACCGACGCTTTTATTGCAACGTACATTAATTAATTATCATAATGTTTACGCTTATCAAACACGATAAATAACCACAGATAAATATTTCATATTTTGTCTCTGTTAAAAACATAATTAACCGTTGTCAATTTATCGTTATATGACTATCAGAAAGTGGTGTGAAAAATTGTGTATATTTTATTAATAAATTGCTATAACCCGGAGTTATACTTTTGTTACCTTTTATATCATTATTCTAGCAAGCTTTAAGTTATGTTTCCTACTCCTTAAGGTGAAATGACTTACTTATTATTAATCTGTTTAGAGATAATCGGTATGGTATGTCAAGGACAAAAATAATTTTCCAAAATCATATTGGTAATTGCTGCGATGAGTTTAAACTCTCCAAATTTGTATTTTAATTGATACTTGATTTGCTCTCTTTTACGAATTACTCTTTTGAAACATTTCTTTAAATTAAAATATCTATAGTTTTTGCTGTTAATTATTTTTATTTATTATTTGAGTAAGTTATTGTTGTGTACTAACTAAAACTGATATATGTTGCCGTCAGAGACAGTACATGCTCAAGATATATTGCGTCTGGAAGTTGTGTTTGTGTTTGTTTCTCTTAGCGTGAGTTTTCATTGCCATAACACTTTACATTATGTTTAAAAACAGAAATTATAAATTTTGTACAGATCTAATTAGCTTTTTAAACTTATTAAAATAGTAAACAATGCAGAAAGTAAAATGCATTTGTAAAAATAACATTGAAACCGTTATTAGAAAGCACTTAAAGGATAAATGGAGAAACCCATTTACAATGCAAATTAGAATAATTTAATAAGTGAGCAGTGAAAGGTAAATCACAACTAGTTATTTAAAATTAATTATAAATTAAATATTATAATAAAATTGTCTTGTTTTTATTCAAGACAAGCTAATCAGATTTCAAGTAGACGAAGAGGCGGCACTAATCCACAGAGCAAAGGGAATAATGTATAAGTTTTCCCGCTAATGGAGCCGCGAATTATCAAACGAGATTACGTTTGCATTACCGAGATTTAAACTATAATAAAATTTTACCTCAGAATGGAAATTAAAAGAAAATTGTCTTCATTTTCTCATAGTCATTGAAAATAAGAATTATTTTTTAATAACTAGCGGACTTCATCTAAATTAAAAAATGTTTGAAGGAAGCTAACTTATGGAAAAGTTATCTAAATACGTCATCAAATCAGTATTTTTGAGCTTTGTAACTTTTTAATTTATTTTTTTTTTAAAAAAAAGGTCGTATTAGTTCAAACATTACAGTAATACGAGTAATCTTTACTAAAAATATAAAGAGGAAAACTTTGTATTTATGTATGTATTGAAATAACTCAAGAACTGATGGGCCGGTTTTAAAAATTCTTTCACCATTAAAAAGCTACATTATTCACCAGTAACATAGGCTATATTTTTTTTAATTCCATGCGGACGAAGTCGCGTATAAGAGCTAGTGGTTTCATAAAAAACAAACATTCTTTAGTTTTGGAACAAACCTCGTAGAGACTTTAAATCCCGATATTTAATTATCAACTTGGTAAGTGTTTCTAGTTTGCAGTAATAGTGTTTTGAATGATTTCAAGCAAATAAACAGGTGCGTTTTAACACAATGTCATAAATGGATCGCAATTAACAACGAGGTCTGCTGCTAGCTCGGCAGTATTTCGGAGATTGATTCGCTTTTATCGTCAGCTTTTAATCCTTAGTCATCCGAGAGAACCTGAAATCAACGTTGGAAACGAATATTTGAAACGACGAATATTCCATCTGGTTTTGATCCGTAGTTTTTTATTTATTTCTATACTTTATCTTTGATATTATCGATTTTAAATGTTTAAATACTTTCTTTTCCAGGGGAGCTACCCAAAGTATCTTTCGATTGGCGATACGGCTGATGGAATCGACAAAAATGTATGAAACTGACAAGGACATTCGATAAGTCATGTGATTGTCACTTGTGAAATATCGAACGTCAGTGTGTTTTATACATTTTTTTCGCCATAGAATCACTTCGTAGCGAATGTGCTTTGGGTAACCCTCCTGGTATTATTAGTTATTGTTGTGCATCGTTATTTCGTAAACAGAATTAATTTGACTTAAAGGACGCATTCGAATGTTCATGTCATCATTAACGAATGTAATCATCATCATCAACAGTTTGTAGAGTTTGTAATAGAACTCTAATATACTGAACATTTACGCCATGCATTATAAATGATTGGCTCGAAGGACCATTTTGTTTACGAAAAATGAATTAAAAACGTAAAAAACAATTTATAAAAGGTTTATACAAAAGATATTAATATAAAAAAACATGGCGTAAGATGAAGAAAGAAAAGAAGAATGAATGAAATAAAATTCAATAATTAAAAAAGTAAAAAAGACGTGCGGCGAGCAAGGAGTTGGCCCATAGTGGCCAGTGCTCGCCGCAACGATAACTATTATTATCAGTGCTGTCATATTCCATAATTAGCGTACACGGCTCATTGATTTAACAAAATATTTTGAAATTATTCCGATACAAACTAAACTAAACATAATAAAATATTTGATAAATTTACAATATTCGATAGCAAATTAGTAATCCCAGCGCACTCGTATCTAGTGTTAGTAATTATTTGATTATCTAAATACAAATATTAATGTAGCGTATAATGATAGTTGTTATTTTGTTTCAATTTAAATGGTACAAATATTCTAATGGTGATGAAAAACATCGCATGAAATCAATACATAATTGTATTATTATATGATTGGTGTGTTGGTGTGGAGTTAACTATCCCGCGCTAAGCCAGCGTGGTTGACTATGGCCTTATCAGCGCCTTATTCCTTAGCAGTGGACATTCACAGTAGTAATAGTTGTAGTTCGACCCATGATGGGCTCTATTTTCCGCACCTCCACGACTAGCGCGTCTTTTGCGTCACACATGTCTTTGAATGTCTTCGCCGATATGTACAGGTTGCATCACGATATTTTCCTTCACCGTAAGAGGGTCGGGTAAATATGTACATATGAAAATCGAAAAACACATTGGTACATGGCGGGATACTTTGAATTATTAAAGTTGTCATTATTAATATATTACTTCTGCAGTTAAGGTTAGAAATCGACCTATAACGATAATCAGTTGTTGCCAAATACCTTAATTCTCTTATCTCAAGTTTATACAAGTTTATCGCTTGTTTACAATTTGCCAGTACAATGTTATTGTAATTGCATTCCGAAACTGTTATGACAGATTGTTTATTTAACCTAATTCTGTTATTGATAATGCCAGAGTTGTATAGTTAGTTAACATTTAAAATCTCTTTATTTTTTATCCTAAGTACTTGGTTAATTCCACTGTAACAAAGGCGAGGCAATATTTGATGTTGCATAAACGAGCAAATTGTACCGAGAAATTACAGCATTGCTCCAAGAACATAATAAACAACGAGATAGTGTAAAGGAAACCTAACCGCAACCAAAAGAAAACCTCACGGATTCTTTGGCTTAGTTTAGTATACATTTGTCTTAGAATAAATAGCTAATTTGTATTAACTCATAATTTGTTTACCGATTTTTTTTTATTGTTTTTTTTTGTTTTTTTGTTCAATGTCGCTAAAGTCGGTTAAGATTCATATGATTTTTCATTTGATAGAATTTACGGTATTTAAACAAAGATAGAAACAATATTGTTTAGTTAAATATGAATTCAATATAGTAAAAAATCTTATTTCCGAGATTCCACGTGAATACTCTATGATAAGGAATATGTAAACACGAAATCGTAATATAAATATTCTATTTCAATATTTTTCGATAGATATTTGTTTCAATATAAAACTTGGAAAAGCTTAAATCCTCAAATATAAAATCGCTGTTGCGCTCAAATAAAATAATACGTATGCAATTTAGAATTTCAAATAAAATTTACTCATGTAGACAATTTATTGTGTTTAACTCATTTTTCCTTACGAGCCTTTATTGTTTTTATGATTAAAGAATTTTCGAAAAATGTAAACAAGTTTTATATTTATTTCTTGATGATATTTACAATATTTAACTCTTTATTTCCTTCCTTTTCTTATTTGTTTCTATGTTTTCCTAGTTAATTCTATGAAAAAAACTGATACGTTCGAACGTAGTGAAAATGAACGCTAGTAAGTTTTATGAACACGATAAATTCAAAATGGAGGCGCTCGGTTTCAAAGACAGGTTCAGTGCGTTGTTTATTCTCTCAATTGAACGACATAAATCAGCGATGTCTACTGTAATTAAAAGTGGGCTCTCGTATCGTGAGTACATTTTAAGCAAGGGAGAAGAGCTGCCGTGACAAATTGTGGCTATACAGTTTTATTTAAATAAACTATTTAATTAATTTACAAACGACGAGAAAATAATTTATTTTAACGATTAAAATAATACATTTTACAACTTATATAAATAGCACAGGTAATTTATTTTAATGCTGCTCATGAAAACTATGATAATAAATTGTAAATAATTGGTACAATCACAAATACAAAAAGTTCTTCCCGGCGGGGAATCGAACCCCGGTCTCCCGCGTGACAGGCGGGGATACTTACCACTATACTACTGAGGATGATGACTGTGCGTGTTAAGTAATAGTTGTGACAATAAAGTGTCAAAGAGAATATAAAATGTTTACAAATACAAAAACTTCTCCCCGGCGGGGAATCGAACCCCGGTCTCCCGCGTGACAGGCGGGGATACTTACCACTATACTACCGAGGATGATGATTATGCGTGTTAAGTAATAGATGTGACAGTAATGTGTCAAAGAGAATGTAAAATGTTTACAAATACAAAAAGTTCTCCCCGGCGGGGAATCGAACCCCGGTCTCCCGCGTGACAGGCGGGGATACTTACCACTATACTACCGAGGATACATTAATAGTTACAAAATGAATAAATTCATGACAATATTACTAAACGATCATGAAACTAATATGTATAGAATTATAACCAATAACTATTGTTGTGTCCGAATTGAAAACTTCTTTTTAGTTTATTTACGTTTAATTCACGTGTTAACGGAAACTACGGGTATTATTGGACAATATTTCAGCGTTATAATTATTTGCACGTTATTTGTTGAAAAACTATTAACTTAAGCTTGCTGTTGTTAAGCTTACTTAGTCTGTACTTTATAAAGAAATTAAATTTGCAATGAGTTCCGACGCATTTTAAACAGCCAAACTTCCTCGGAACATTCCCGACCAGTCTGCAAAGCTTTATTTAATCGAAAACTATTTTAAACCAAAACTACATCTTTAATGTAAAGTCAAAAGAAGTTGTATTTTAAATGAATAATAAGCTCTACAAACATTTTCTGAGATTTTATAAAGAAAATAGTTATTAAGATTCTGGTTTTGACATATCTTTAATATCCCATTTCGTCTTTATCGATCGTTCTAGCTTTCTCTGGCGACAAAAGTATGTCTTTCATTTTAAATTGCATCAAGGTTCAAATAATTTTAGTTCAAAAAGTAGTCAATCATCAAGAAAAAAAAAATTTCGTATTCAAATTTTTAGACAGCAATTAACCGAATGTTTTATTTATCGAAAATTAGTTGTCCCGGACTGTTCTACGTTTGTTTACATTATCTTGGGTTGAACTTAAAAACTTAAAATTTAAACAACAGGTATGAGGATTATCCTTACCATTTCATGAATTTTTAGTTTGACTTGAATGTTTCGGTCAGAATGTTTACGAGAAAAATAAATTCTTAATATGTAGGAATTTATAAAACGGATTTTCGTATAGCATCTAAATGACTATATTATGTCCCATTTTACCAACTGCGGTCGTCATCCTCGGTAGTATAGTGGTAAGTATCCCCGCCTGTCACGCGGGAGACCGGGGTTCGATTCCCCGCCGGGGAGAACTTTTTGCCCTCCATATCTTTATCGATGCGAATTAAATATTTTAATTCTAATTTAACATTTTTACCATGGCTTAAGAAGTAAGACTTAAACTTTTTAAATGGGTAATAACTTTTTGAAATTAGACATATGACGTAATTTAGTACAATTCATATTTTATTTACGGACACTGTAAAACATTGCAAACATTATTAAAATCATAAAACGATAAACACTTTAATGAATTGTTAATAAACGTTACCAAAATACACTTTAGTTGATAATTTTGCTAATTGTTTTACGCAACATTCAATACAATAAGTGTTATTGTATGAGTTTTAACTGCTAACTTTAATTTAACTGTGCAGGATCGGAAAATGTATTACGAATTAATGAGGCGTTTGTGTTACCGCTTCGTGTTATTACATTGAGCGTACACATTAATTTTTGAATGAATACATTTTTGTTAATCACATTTTTGTGTCACGGTGATGGACAACAACCTGCAGATATCGGCGAAGAAATTCAAAAATATGTGTGAAGTCGACCAACCCGCACTTAGCCAGGGTGGTTGACTATGACCTAGTTATATCTTAGGGTAGTCTCCACGCCCCTCGGTTGGGGTATAGTGAGCTGGTGATGAATTATTTTTTGTATGATACGAGTACATTATCAATATCAGTTTTAAAACGCATGATGTATTGTACCATGGCTGATGAAACTCAGCGGTACCATTGCGAAGTGGTCATGTTTTTCTAAACGCATCATGGTTCTGTGCTGTTTGAGTATTAGTATATTTAGATATATCCTGAGGCTTACGCAATACAATACAACCTGTTAACGATACCTTAAGCCTGAGCTACATCAAAGCATTATCTTACGTAATTGCCAACTTGTGTCGACGCGGCAATCGGTTTATGTATACGTTCCTCTCTATTGTGAAGATTATTTCGCTTGTCCTATTTATGAACCCAGTAAACAATCCTTAACATCGATCTGGGGGCTACATAAAGTACTATTCGATTGGCGATATTAAAATGTATGGAACTGATAATGACATTCCATAAGTCATGTGATTGTCACGTGTGAAATATGGAACGTCATTGTCAGATTTATATATTTTTGACGTTCGCTATAGAAACGCTTCGTAATGTTTTTGATTTGTAAATTATTGTTAACTAACCTTACATCTAATAATGTCTATGTATATTAAAAACACTTTATGCAAAGTTAAAGTTGATGAAGCTTATTAATTTAAATAGTCAATCTTGCAGATCCAAATAGGATTTTGAATTTTAATATTATCTCCCGAGATACGCTCAGAAAATTCTTCTTTTATAATCTCCGGATATGCTTCCCAAGGGAATAGCAAATAATAACCAATTTTCTACTTCCCATTAAATGTATATCTTAAAGTGTTTATGAATATAAATTGCTAGGAAAAATAAAACCTTGAGCTTTGGCTACAGTTACTTGAAGTATCATACTTATGTTTTAATTTGTGGTATAAAGATTGCTTGCTTCATTCGGTAGGAAGTAAAAATAAAAGACATATTAAAGCATATTTGTTATTGAAAAACTAACATTTAATAGCGCAGTAATTAAGCCTCTATAAGTGGAAGTTTAAAACAATTCACTCAGTGCAGTTCCAATGCTCGAAGCTTATACCATTAAGCATACACCTTAAGCTTACATTGAAGCATTTTCATCTCGTAATTGCCGAATAATGTCGACGGTCCAATCGCTTTAATTATCCGTTTCGAACAGCTAGTGTGACGCTTTGCTATACTTAACAAACGAAAGACAATTAAATTTAACCACAAATTACTGTAAATATAACTCAATTTAGATAAGATATGTTAATATAGTATTTTTTTTTACAGATGTAAAAATCATATTTTTTCTCTAAGAAAGAAAATGTATAAGTAAACACTTGATTTTAATAGGCTTAAAGAATCTTTGCTAAAAAAATAAACAGTAAAATAGCTCATTTTTAAAAGAAGTCACAATAAAATGTTAGGCATATATTACATTGGTTAAAAAAGTACACACAATTTAAAAAAAAAATAACAGAGTTCTTTCATTTTCGACAATTAAGGTGAAACTTGAAAGTACATAATGTGAAATAAGTCAGTGCAAATAACAGATTATCCTTATTAAAGTCGAGCGGCCAGTTATTTTTACAGAGAGAGGTTTCATTTAATAAATTGAAAATAGGACGCTGCGGTGCAAAAGGAGATAATCTTGTAGAAGATTGTACGTACATCTTCAGTTTGGTAAATAGACGGAGAATTTGTTCTAGTTTAACTTTGCTCTTATTTAGTGCTTTAATAAAATAATATATGTTATAAATACGCTTATAAGAATTAAAATACTATAATTTAATACTAAAATGCACATTGTGTTTTTATTGAATATCTGCATTGTTAGCCACCGCAACCTATAAATGACAGTGCAATGCGCCAATAATGTAAATTATTAGATTCCAGAGCGGTGTAAATAATCAAATCTGACGCCTTTAACAATTACCATACTCAGGTTAAGTCATTTGTTAAAACGTTTCTCGCGTTAATCATAAATTATTCCGTTAACTAATCTGTGATTAGTTTAACTGATATGTCTATGGCATATAGACTCTATGCTTTATAAATCGTGAGTTTTCACTGCCGAAACATGTTGTTATTCTTATTGAAAAAGCAGATATAATGATGTTTTTGTATAGACGTTTTGATAAGGAAACTTACTATGAAGAATAAAAACATATTTTTCTGGAATTTTAATGTTATAGCGCAATATTAAACTGATGTTTAACACAATATAAATAATGTTTATATTCTGTGATAGAATTAATTTATAATTCGCAATATGTAAGTATTAAATGCACAAAATAATACAGTTTCGTATTTATTACCTAAATAATTTGACAACGGATCTACTAGAGTAATAAATCTATGGTTGATTCAAAATGCGGAATAGGAAATGTAAAATTGATGACGTGTCGAAATACCGCAAATTAATATAATATGTATATTTTAAATGAATAGACATTCATTGTTAGGAACCAGTATTAGAGCGTCGGTGGCTCAGGGGTTTAGCTCTTGACTTGTAATCTGCAGCTCCAGAGTTCCAATCCCGCCATCTACCAATGTATTTTCGATTTTTAAATTTTATGTGTACATATTTACCCGACGCTTTTACGGCGAAGGAAAACATCGTGATGAAACCTGCACGTATCGGCGAAGAAATTCAAAGATATGATAAGTCGACCAACCCGCACTGGACTGATTGACAATGGCCTAGGTACCCTTTAGGGAGTAGGCTTCGCGCCTCGGTGGGGACGAATAGAGAACTGGTGATGTTGATGATGAACCAGTAGTGTTAGAAAATACATAATTTTTTACTTTTTCCTCTTTTCTGGAACGTGCTAAAATAAGACGTATATATTTTATTTACCTTATTTTAATGCGTCTTTATTCCCCGAAGACTTGTTCATATAATATAATTTCTATGTAGGTTGGATGTTAGTAGGTTGTAGTTGTCGGTGTCTATCGAAGATGTGTTACAACTAATTAACAACATGCCTCGAGGTTGCATCAATATTGTTATAATTATTGCTCACATACAAACAACTAAGTTATTAATTTGTAATATGATAATACATTTATGTAGATGCAAATACAATTGGCTGTTATTAATTAAGTATTATACAATTTATAAATCGTTTTTCTTGGTTCACATAAAGCTCGTAGCGTTGTCGTAGCGATATCGTAGCGGTACCGTAGCGTTAGCGGCTTGTAAGCTTTATCTTGTTTCCAAAATAATCCTATCGGTACAGACCAAGCAAACAAACGGAAATGTTGACATTAAAGATACATGTTTAGTCTGGTTCCAACATTATAGTTTGCAAGTTATGGATGATGTTAAACGTCGCTAAAAGGTAATGGTCTATGCAGAAAAGCAGTAGCTTTCATCGATAAGACTGCAAAATATATTTGTTTATGCATTAGCTCAAGTGATTGAATGGCTAAATTTGAATGATAGCTGCTATTTCGCACCATATAATGTCGTAAAATGACCGCGAATACAATGTACAAACTACATAAAAGCATTTTTATTTTAAAATATTTGTCATAACCAATTCCACAAAATGACATTGTTTAATTAACAATGACATGTCGGCTATAGCGTTGACATAGCTCGATAAAATTTTATTGCCGTCCCCTGGAATATGACATCATCAGTTTTAACTAACTGTCTCATTTTAGCCGGCGAGAGGCGAGAGTCACAAATTCAGCCCCCGCCGGCCGCCGGCAGGTGCGTGCCCGTGCAACAAATTAATACATGTTACGACCCTTACATTAATTTCGCTACGAGCCACAACCACGCACACTTATGACATCTAATTAAAAAAGCAACCATGTAACGGCTTAATTAAAACATTTTACGCTGAAAATATAAAAAAAATACATTTGTTTTAATATTTTAATCATACATCTGATATTTTTGTTATAAATTTACGATATATCATTAAATTTTCTCATCAGTAATTTACGTATAAGTTGGTGAGTTTCATTTTAATTAAATATATATTTTTGTATTGTTAAATTTTAATATGGTAAATAAAAGTAGAAAATACGTTGTACCATAAATTATATGTTTACTAATTAAGCAATGGAAAGTGATTCCCAATAACTTTAAAATAATAACAGATATTATTTTATTTTCATCTTATAAATACATCGAAAGACGTGTACTTTATAAATTCCTATCATAATTGTTCAAAAACAAATAATGTTGTGCTATTTTTAGATATTTTCGGGTAGTAGTTCTTTCAATTTACGTGTTCATTCCACCGCTAACAGCTTAGAATAACTCATGCGTGCATCTTTCAATATTACATCGTTCATCGCTCTACCGGCTTACACGAAATTGACAGCTATAATAATCTTCAAACTACAGCGAGATCGACTCGTAAAGCGAACGCTTTGTCGACATAAGTTGGCAATTACCGGCGACGATGTTCATCCCGACTACATCACGTTTTAAGTGTATCTATAATATCTTTGTCTCAACTTGATTATTAAGATATGCTACGTTAATATTGACTATGGGTGTGCGGTACAAATGCAGGTTCGTGACCTACGGCACAACCTATCCTGACACCACATATGCACAAAGGGTGGTGTAATATTGTAATGATATAGATGAAATGGCACTTATCACCTTGATGCCCCGTTCACCGCCTGCAGATGCCTGGTAATTCTTGCGGAGTCAAGTCACAGTTCGATAATCAATGGACGCTAGCGATGCTGCCCTGATGCACCACTTCCCTTAACCGCGAACCTTAATTGCACAACCGTAATCCTCCAGAACTCTGTACGATGACCGTGACCTAACGTGATGACGTTCAAGATACGACTGGTAACCGACGGCTCATCTTCCCGGACAATCCCCGCACTCATCCCTAGCAGTGAGGTATTTCAATCTACCCGGCTGTGCGAACAATACAAATTGTCGGTCCATCTACCTACAATAAACTATTCCCGAGACATTCAAATCGTCATTTAGTATGACGATTCAATGTGTAGATCAGTACCGATCAAACCTGACGATTTTTTTTTCATTTATCCAAAAAATGCCCGCTATTAATAAATGTAAATTAGTTTATTATAGGGTAGAATAGTAAGTGTTTTTTATGAATATTGTGAATACATTTGTGGTATAGAAAAGTGAGATATAATCCACAAACAAGAAAATAATTAAGATGGAAAATAAACCGATGTTTGACATAATTGTAGTAACACTTTGCAATACAAATAGTATTCCGGTGCCCCGGGGTAACTTGTTTTATCCAGATTTGTGGGCAGGGACCGTAAGCGTTCTATCCACAGGATTAATACTAACTTTCTAAATATTTTCCCCGGAGGCGAACTTAAAATTCGAACAACAGGTTCGAGCGTCGAGGCCGGCGTGCTTAATCCTTGAATATTTAGCTTTGCACGAACTTCCTGTTATTTTAGTCTATTTTAATAACAAACTATTTATTAATTCTATAAAACTTTGTTATCATGATACGCAACCTGTATGCGAAATATTAAACAAAACTAGTTAAGCATTTAACCATTCCAAATCGAATACTAGTTTTATCTCTTTTTTTTCAGAAAAATCTTACCGAAGTCGTTTAGAATACGGAATGACGTGGGCATGCAAATTACATGCAAAGCGCTGGTAGCCGGTGACACATGCAATTTCTCTGTTATGTAATAACCTCATCAGTTTTAACCTGCCGAGTCTCAATTTGGCCTCGGAGAGCCACGAAATCTGTACCCGTCGCCGGCCGGTGGCAAGCCTGGCTTATGTTTCAAATAAATTCATGACACCGATGTTAATGTCCGTGCTAGTGCTTATTCCCCCGGCGATTTACGATGTTCATTTAAAACAATGAACGGCGTCGTTGCTTCCAAATATGAAACATGGCGTTTTGATTAAAACTTCATCTCAAGATAATGTCTATGCATTTTAAATTGCTAGAGTTATAGAAGCTACGTATATACTACTGACATATAAAGTACGTGCGTAGTTATTTTGAAGTAGTTTTAATAAACTTGGAATTGCTCCTAGCGAGATCTCAGTAATCAGTATTGAAAGCTATTAAAGATAAACATTACGTAAAATGGGAGCAAGACAGGAGATTAATTTTCATCGAAGTAAATTATAAAATTAAAATTGCGAAACGCTATTTATGAATAGCACTGTGATTAATTACTTGTGGCGAAATTATAAAATAAACACAGTTTGCACGTTTTCTATAATTAGTTTTGTGAAGTAATAAAATATACGAGCAACGAATTGAACCTATGTTTTACGTTATGACATTTGCGGTGAAATTTAATTAATTCGTGTTTATATGGTATAATTTAATTTTATACCTGTTACCACTATAAAATTGTTTTTTTTAATTAAGTTTATAAAAATTAAATTCTCATTTAAAAAATTATACGTTAGACTTTTGCCGTCACCAACTGGAAGCACAACAAAATATGGATTAAAGACAAGAACGGCTTCGGCTAAACAAGAAGTGACCCTTATTTATATCATCATCATCATCATCATCAAAGTAGTCTACGATTGATAATACGACTTGACACAGACGATATTTCAAGCACTTCCTAGTGAGTACCATAAAGTAAAACAAAATAAATGTTAAAACATTTATCAATGTTGAACGTTAAAAAAAAGTTGTTTAATCAAAGCCGACGGATGTAATTACATGGATTAATCAGGTATACAGATTTAACATGCCCGACTATATCTGAATTAGTTTCATTTTACAAATTTGGTAATTATTAAAACATATGTAGCTACGCCTAATAAATGTTAAATCGTTGATTATAACAGTGTGTAATAAATTTTATGTTTAACATTTCACGTGTAAAATATATTAGTTTACAATATTTGTTATTAATAAGCGTACTTGTATTAACCATAATATTAATCTTTGCTGTTTTTCGTTATAACAAGCTGGGGCATATCTTTATAAAAAAGTCAGTTCATACGACATCCCGTGCAATCACATCTAACGTTTAAGTACTTGTTAGAATCATAAACATAGATTATATTAAATAGGTTTTACTAGTGCAGTCGAACCTGGATAAGCGGGAACTGGATTAGTAAGAAACCTCTATAAGATTGAGTCACTGTAGGATCCCGAGGGACGATATCCATAAGGGAGAAACTCGGATACGAGGGAAACCTAGAGGTAATATAGATATTGCGGTCCCTTGGACTTTCGCTATCTAGTTTCGAGTGTTTATGTCTAAAGAGTTTGATAGTTGATTTTATCATAGTTCTTACAAAAAAGCAAATTAAGGTACACGCTAAATTAATTATTAAGCCCATAAAAATCGACTGGAATATTGAAATAAGAGTATTTAATCTATTAAATTGCGTCAAATTACTTAAGCGGATTAGTCGATTATCGCAATTCACTTTAATTCAACTTAGTAAATATTGTTTTTAATTCTAAAGACTAATGTTAGAGTTTTAAATTCGTTTAACAAAGATTGCGAGCAAGTTAGTTAATCCAGTTGAACGCTTCAAGCTGTACGGAGTAGCTTGAATAAGTAAAGCCTTCGCAGCTTGCGTTCAGGAAAACAATTGATATTTTACATTAACACTATTTTTCAAGCTTTCAAGAGAAGTGTTATTTGTTCACATATATTTAATTAGACTCCAGAGAAGTGGTGTTAGAAGAAAGTCGATGATATTTTTTTTTCTAATAAAAAATAGTCTTGATAATTATAGTACTGACTATTTAATTAATATTGTTGGGTAACCTTTATTATAAAAGTTTATAAAATAAACTGGTTGCTGCAAAAAATAAATTTAAAAGGCATAAAATGCGTAGCGGCTGCAGGTGTGGCGACACAAGCTGTACATGTTGTACATTAAATGTTACACGATCACTTTTCCTGATTGAGGTTTTCCTCATTTTTTACTGTAGAGTAAAAGCGATACGACGCTAAAATAATTTTTGATACTTTTTCCTTGTATGCACAATATTATTCAATCTTACTTGCATTTATATTTATAATTCAGATGCAGAACAAAATTATAAAATGGTAACAGTGACAGTGTGTCTCGACGTGTTTTTTCGCCCATCGAAAAGTGTAGCAAAATGACTGGAATCAAACGGCGTAGCACGCGTAGTACCATGCCTACGTTACGCCGTAGTACGCTACGCTATGCTAGATTTGCTACGAGAAGCTACGTCGCTAATGTTTTTTTTTTGGAAACAGCAAAAGCTTTTATATTTCACACTAAGTCGTGCAATGGAATTCCACTGATGATCTGTTCACAATCAATTAAGTAATCAGGGTGTCGCGAGCGCAACCGTATTTAAGTAAAATGCGATCTGCATTTGGCAGTTGGAACAATCTTTGCACACCGCTGGGCCCGGCTGATAATTAAACCGATCGCTTCGACGACACAAGTTTTCAATTAAGCCAATAATAGTTCAACGGAGCTGCCGTTTAAGGTATAATACTGTGAACGGTTTTTGTTTACACGTAATCAATAATGTAGCAAAGGTTTTGAGTTGTAATATTAAAATTCGTTATCAATATTGTAAAATTAAGACTATGTACACGGTTCGAGGAGTGAACATGTATAAAACTACCATCAACATTTTTTCAACTTTTAAATCGCTTTCAATTATTAGTGTATACCCTTAAATAGACATTTAATCGAACCAATTTAATTGATAATAAAATCCTAAAGTACTACATTAAATTCGGTATTTAGAACAGAATATAAAATTTAAGAAAAGCTCTCAAACGGGCAGTTAACAGACGATTATAAAATTTTATATCAGAAATTATTTTCTTTAACGAGAACCTTTCTCGGGTAAAATTGTAATGGGAATCGAATAAAAATCGAGTTTTCACTTGTTTTACGTTAACCGTAGGTCCAGAGATAAACTGATTAAAAATAATTACCTTAGATTGAAGTAGTATTAACATTTAAGTGAGTAATGTTGAAGCATCTGTTTTTAGATGAAGTAAGTGCGCACGGCGGGAAGTCGGAGGACTGCATTCTGTGGAAGGCATTGGGGAAGGTCTATGTCCAGCAGTGGACAGAGAAAGGCTAATGATGATGATGATGATGATGATGATGAAGGAGTTCTAATAGTATTCATTAAATAACAACATTATAAAGGAATAAGCGTTCGCTTGCTCGTGTTAATTTTTAATTTTATAGCAATTAAATAAGATTTTACATTTCAATTGATAAAATCTACTCTAAACGCTTCTAATTCGTAAACAATCATAATAACTCTTTGTTTCTTTACTTAATTATATTCAAGATATAATTAAAAGATGAATTAACCCTTGTCTTTTGTTATTTTCTTTAAAGTACGTCGTTATGTCATTACATTAACGTAGGGATATTCCGTTTGAAGAATATGTTTGCTTGACAATTATAGCTAAACGTTCGGTTTTCTTTGTGCAAATTATGGAAGGAATATATGTATTTTTTTTAATTGTCTTTTGTTTCGTCCGTTGTCATACATATGGTAAAGCATCATTAATGTCAGTCTGAAAAGCAATTATTTAATAGCTTGGTATAATTTTGAATGTATAATGTGCTTTTTTAAGAGCAAAAATGTATAAAATAAGTTCTATATTTGAGTTAAATCTAAATCTGAGCTCTCCCCTACATCACGGATCTTTCGCTTGAGTTTGTATTTATTTATACATTTACACAATATAAACGTATTTCACGCATTATCATAATATGGCATACGAAACGTGTGAAGTATTCTTATCAAGGGAAGGCTTAAAGATAAACGGGAATGTAATTTTTGCACGCGCCTCTACATAAAGTTAATAATGTTGTTTTTGTGAAGTTGTTACAATGTTCTTAGATATATTCAATGCTTATGTTATCTTAGTACTTTTTTAACTTTAATTGTTATATGTGCTGTTAATATTATATTGTTAAAGCTAATAAATCAAATAACTGTTTTGTTTTTATTCAAAACGTTTATTATCAGAAATGTTCCTTGGTTATTATTTCTTTTAAGAACTATATCCTTTTTCTTTTTCTGCTTACTTAACCTTTCGTAACTCTTCATAGACTCGAGTTGAAATGAATAGATTTAGTTCGAAAGAATTCAGTTTCCAATTGCGTGGAATACAATACTTTCGGATTCATTCTATTTTAGTTGGGAACAGGTAAATTGTAAGGTGTTCGTTTTCAGAATAAAGTCACGTTTCGTATAAGATGCGTAAAGGTGACTTTCACTGTCGGAGAACGTGAGATGTCCCAAACAATGACGGACTCAGTATAACAAAATACGAATGGAACTTACATTTGTACACTTGTTAATTTTATCTTTATTAATGGAAATAATTCCATATTTCTTTAGGAATAAAGTAAAGTAAGAGTAAATTAATTCAAGGTTTTCATATCTATACTAATATTATAAACAGAGAAACTTTGTATTTTTGTATGTATTGAAATAACTCAAGAACTACTGGGCCGATTTCAAAAATTCGTTCACTATTAGAAAGCTACACTATCCCCGAATAACATAGGCTATATTTTTTTATTCCACGCGGACGAAGTTGCGGACAACAGCTAGTCAAGTATAAAATTAGAATTATATAGGACTCAGAAGAAAGTTAGATTTTTATGTTTCACTTATCAGGCTTAGATAATTGGATATGACACTTGTAATAACTAACAACATGTGAGCACTTAGCATTCTGTGAGGACGTAGTACTGATCTACTTACAGTCTCTTACAGTGAGCACTCTTAGGCCGTTTATTTATAAGACTCCAGCCGCTTTATTCCGAAATGAGAATCAGCGTTATTACTGTTGTACTTTCTACGTGTGGTACTGGTATACTCATAAAATTTATTCCAAAATACAGAACATCCTTGTTCCTGGTACATCTTATAGTACATAATTTGGTCAAATAAGACCCCTATATCTTATTTAGTTCCGAGTGTCCTCTAGTATCGTATAATCGACGACTTATTGGTCATCGTTTATCGCTGCACTTTATAGTTTTTTTCGGTATAAAGGGCAGAAGTTTGGTTCTAATTCTTATTCTTTACTGACAGCGTTCTTATATGACAGCATTGTTCCACCTTATTCTGACTTAAACTGTGTAGTTTGTACTTTTTCAGTCACATCTTAATACTGACCTTCGCCTTAGTCCACGCTGATTTGTAGACGGCAGCTCTGCTACTATTAGAACTTTACAATTTTAAATTGCAAAGTATAGATTTATATTGGTTTTATAATGTGTTAAGTTAGTTATTACTGCTTATTCATATCTAAGATGCTCCCATACGGGATGAAAGCTATGAAGGATTTTAGATACATCGTCGGGTTAACAAGCACTCTGTTGTTTACTAACTGTTTTCTTTGCATATTTTCTTATGTTCTATGCATATAAAAATGTAATATGTATTGGACTACTGGTGGGAAAGGGTTTTTATTAAATAAAACAACTGATTATTGTTTGAACAATGTCCATATTATATTTATTACCACATACACACGGCACGATGTGAACCTTGTCTTAAATCATTGTATTATATTAGGTATATGTACATTGCACAATGTGTATACATACGTCGCCATACACGCGCGCCCCGAAAGGCTGTATGATTAAATATGTCATAGTATTA
The DNA here is from genome assembly GCA_013186455.1 of Papilio dardanus tibullus. Lineage (NCBI taxonomy): Eukaryota > Metazoa > Arthropoda > Insecta > Lepidoptera > Papilionidae > Papilio > Papilio dardanus. The sequence goes on along the minus strand of QDHC01003445.1, from coordinate 200,324 downwards.
TGTACGTTATAATAATGTAATATTCCAATAAGTTAGAGTGCAGCGGTGCACGAAAACCGGGCGGCGGGCACGCCTACCGCTTTTTATAAAACGTTTGATATTATCATTATTTAATAAAGAGATGCCGTAAAAACTAATTTATTAATCATTACGATTTTATCCATATTGTATACAGATTCATGTAACATATCATACACGAAGAAATGACGAAACCAATGCGGCTACAGCGCGGCACGCGTCGCGGCCTTTGCCAAACTTTATTTCCATTTTCTAATATTTTAAATGTACATGACACCAAATTCGAACGTATATAAATCCAAATTTACTTTAATGTAAAATCTTAGGTAATTGATTTTTATTGCTATAGAAAATCAGTCAGCACGCGAAGCACGTAATCGAGAAGTAACCGCG